>VZTR01011714.1:131864-181649 GCA_013400775.1 Chaetops frenatus
TAATAATAATAATAATGAAAAAAAACACTACTGCTAATAATAATAGCTATTAAAAGGAGAGAGAGGAACAAAACCCAAAAAAAGTGATGCACAGTACAACTGCTCACCACCTGCTGAGTGATGTCCAGCCCACCCCTGAAAAATGATTAGTCCATTCCAGCCAGCTCCTCAAATTTCTATACTGGGCATGGCATTTCAGGGTGTGGTACCCTTTGGCCACTTCAGGGCAGAAGTCATGGCCCTGGCCATGCTCCCTCATGGCTCTATGTGCACCTGCTTTCTGGCAGAGCATGGGAAACCAAAAAGTCTATCACTTAGAGTAAGCTCTGTTTAGCCACAAGGAAAACACCAGCATGTAATCCACATTATTCTCATACAAAGCCCAAAACACATCATCATAGCAGCTACTAGAAAGAAAATCAACTCTATCCCACCTGAAATGAAACCAGGACAGCCCCATCACATCTAGACATGTGCTGTTACCCACTGACAGTTCACTATTGCACGCAGTCAAAAAAAAAGTCCCATTTTAAGCAATATCGTTTTTTGTTGGCCCCCAGTTCTCAGTTATATCTATATATAAGCTTCAAGTTTTTCCAAAAATCCAAGCTGGATGCAGCCTTTCTGAGAGGTACTCAGACAAACCCTGTGTCCACTCTGTGTCATAGGGGCTGTCCTGGGCCCTGACCTGGTGCATAGGACAGTTATAGGACAGGCTGTCTGTGGGTCACATTTCCAGATAGTCCTTCAGGGCAGGTGTAGGTGGTAACGTAGAAGTGAAATGCCATTTAACACACAAATTTTGTCCATGAATTTAACAGGAATAGATCTGCTCTTTGTAATAAATACTTCTGCTGTGTGCTGATTAGTTCAGATAGGTGCACACACAGTATTTACGTGCACATGTGTATGCAAATATACATTTATACACATTTTATATTATAACAATTCCTTATGCATAATGCCTTTTCTAAACAGATGGTTGCACAGAAAAATACAGCAAGTTTTGTTGGATAAATACTGGACCTGTCAGTCGACCCTCAACAGTATTTTTCACTATACATTCATCTTATCTTACTGTAGGTTTGCATCACAAACAAAAGCTAGCATCAACCCGTTTGAGCATACCCTAAATGGGAATGATTCTCAGGAGAAGGATCACTCATTTTTTGCTGTGCCTCCACCTTACTTGCAAGTTAACGCACAAGGCAGACCTTAGGCAGCCTTAATTTAGTTTGGTCTCTTAGCTCTCGGATCGCTCATCTGTACACTGCCATTCAGCACAGCAGGGGTGTCAGGTTCTCAGACCAGAACAACTCCAGTCCCTCTAATTATTGAGTGAACTTCATCTTTGGCTTTCACTGAGGTAATGGAGCCCACAGGGAGCAATGATTAGGTCTGAAGTATAATGAAGGTCATTCTCATCAAGATATTTATTTCTTTAAATTAATAAGAATGCAGAAAAACACCTATCCTGAGTTGTAAAGACACTTGTGTTTTATAAGGTAAAGGCTAACTACAGATAAAACTGTATCACATGAAGAAACAATAAGAACTTTTGGAATGGAAAATAAAGAAATCTGCATCATCTGCACTGCATGTTACCCACAAGACTCTCCAAAGTCTCATTTTACCACTAGTGTATCCCTGCTGAGGTGGCTGGCATTCAGCCTGTGGAGTGGGATAGCTGTTTAGAGTTTCCAGGTTTCCCAGGTACAAGCATAGATAAGCAGCCAGAGAAGTTCGACAGACAAACATGGGATAAAAAGAAAATCTTTGTGAATCACATTCACTCTAGCTTAGTCAGCTGGGGAAGATAAATCAGCTCTATGAAACCCGGCTGCATTTGTTGTCTAGACAAAGTTAAGCTGGATGAAAAGGTAGATCCTTTCTTCTTTCAGAAAAGGGATGTGTTTGTGGAAGATACTGCTGAGATAACCCTGAGGGATGAAGTCTCCTCTTTGCTCACAGTGGAGGGAGCACACATGGAATAACTGGAATTATTAAGACTCCCATGCTGTGTGGGGGCTTCTACTCAAGGCTGTGGATTGTTAATCACAAATTCTAACAGGAATATGAGGGCAGGGAATAAGACTTTTTTTTTTAGAGAGTGATGAGGAGGAGCAATGGTAGAGAATGTTATGTTTCAAATAATTAGGATCAAGAAGCAGGAGAAGCAGGATCATGGTTAATGGTGTTAAAAACTGATTCAGCCTTAACTTTCAAAAGCCTTCAAAAAGCATCAGAACACAATGCCAGTTAGGGCTGCAAATCCAAGCACTGCTTTGGGGGCTATTGCAACTGATACCAAGGTGACTTTGTGTTAAGTCAATATGCTTTAGCAGAACTCCTCTAATGAAAACAAACAAACAAACCAATGAACCAGCCAGTAAAAATCACCGCAAGTAAAATGTCATTCCAAGAAAGTCGAAAGGGTCTTTGTGAATGAAGTTTTCTTTCACAATATTAAAGACATAACATGCCTCTAAGGTCTGAATGGGGCACATGGTAATGAAGTTGATCCTGCTTTCTTTTGTTTTGGATTTTCAGAGCTGTACTTAATTATTCTTTCCTCTTACACAGAATAAATGAGGACAAGGAAGACCTTTGTGTTTTCTAAGTAATTGTAAGATAGACAAGGAAAACATGACATGTAATTTCTTTCAGCTCTTAAAGTCTCCTATATAAAGTACATCTTCCCTATTGAAGGATTCACAGTAGCACTGAAAGACCTCTATGAAGGACCTAGCTTTCTTTCCGTTCCTGCATCTTTGATTTATTTAGATATTATTCAGACCATGATGAATCCCCAAATTTTCCTGTAGTATTCAAATATCAAGCTACCAAATCTTAAAATAACTTTTCAATTCTTTCTTCTTTTTTTTTTTTTTTTTCCCTTTTTTTCCTTTTTCTGTTACAAGGGGATTTAAACCTGAGTTTGGGTTTGATGGTCGTTTTAATTGCCTGCCCGCTTGATTCCTAATCTCAATCCTGCTAACATGACTTTTGGACAAGCTGACCTTCATGTCTGGATAATTTTATAATTGCATCCTATTCTGATCCTCCAGACGACCCATCCTGACTCTGTCAGGCAAGCTGGAAATGTTTTCCTCCAGTCTCCTAGGCCCCTTCTCACAGGCAGAATCTTCTGTTCAACAGAAGTGCATCCAAGATTTTCTTCAAAATAAAGTACAGTTTCAAACCCTTTTTTCTGCCTGGGATTTTGAGATAATTCTTTTCCTCTGTTACACAGAAAGTTCTGAAGATTCCTTGTTTTACAGATATAAATATAGGTGGATTTTTTTCTCTTTTTTTTTTTTATAAAGCTCTTCTATTTTGTTTCCTTCTAGTGCCTCTGTTAACTATTTAGGATATTCCTTTGTAGCCTTTTTGAAATGTTACAGGCATTGTTCTATCTTCACAGTTCAGAACTGAAAGTAAAATTTCAGTACTCTATTTTGCCACATATCTGTCATTCATAGAATGCAATGTAGCTGAGATGAAAATAAATACAGCTCTCCTGAAAAACTCCAAACACCCTCCAGTCCTACTAATTTCAAGGGAACTGTAGCCTATTAACAGCTCTGAAGACTAGTTTTGTTCATGCAGTCCTTTGCACCTCTGCAAAGCACATAGTGAATGCCACTGCAGTGACATGTGCTTCAGTTAGAGTGGGTTTAAAACTGCCTCTTTGAATTTACTTGGCAAAATCCTCTTCATAATGCCTTTTTTGCCTAAATTTCAATTACTACTTCCTGAAGTCCTTACTGTGTGTAAAGAATGGAGGATTTTGCTCAGGTTTGTGAAATGGACAACAGAACTATCATTTCTGCAGGTCCAAAATACTGTTTTGTAACCATGACAAGGCTAAAAAACATCTTTAAATCGATTTGGAAAACAAACTATTTGTATTGAATGTTGATGCACTGAATATTTTTATTAGGATTTCATGTAGCTCTTGTTTCTACTGCATTTTAAGGTTCATAACTAACTCTTCAGATGGTTTAAAAGCACATTTCTGTTAGTTCTAAAAAGAGTTTGCTACATTGTACTAATTGAAGTTCTGATAATTTAAAAGTATAGCATTAAAAAGGAAATACATATCTTTTATGTTCTTTTCTGCACTATCAACACTTCCTATTAAATAGCCACACAATCTTCTTTCTACTACAAAAGATGCACACATTAAAACCAGAAAACTCAGTGAAGAGTTTTATTTGCCACAATATCTTTACGCATTTGGACAGAAAGGAACTTATTAATATAATATAATTCTACTCTGGAAAAAATCAGACTTGAAGCTATCTAGTTTTTCAAGAGCAATAACAGGAGTGTTAGAGTCAAGATAGCATAAGCAACTGTTGTCCTTTGACCAAGCTTGAACTCATACCTGCTCTATGTTCTTCCACCTTGGCTAATACCAGTGGAACCAGATAAAAGAATATCTTTTCAAATAAAAATGAATGTTTGCAAAATGTATCATTGGATTCAAATACTTAGCAAAACTTCTGACCTTCAATCCTGCTGAATTCAAAACACAAAGACAGCTTTGAAATGCTGCAAATTGGGCCCAGCTGACATTTAAACATCAATTCTGAATGTGTCCACACCAAAATATCAATGCATCAAAACTGGGGCTATTGATTCTTTTCAACATGTTGCAGCCATCTGCTTTCCTTCACTTAGTTTCACTTCTGTCAGTTTTTAAAATTAATAGACTTTGCTTGGGGATTCACATGCAAAGAAACCTCTTGTTTGAAATAAAAATATAACAAATAATAGGGTTTCCCTGAAATTGGTGCCCAGATCTTGTACAACTACACTGTTAGCTCTGCTCACCCAGCCCTGCTAACAGCAATGTTCTAAAATACAGATGTTGCCTCTGAAACAGTTGCATGGAAAACCCTTGCCCTGAAAAACAGCTAGAGTCCAAGCCATAAATTGCTGGGATCCTGGTACCCCTGCTTTTGTGTTTTCAGGCTGTTTGGATTAATAGCAGTGCATGGTTTAACCTGGGCTTTTGTCTTCAGAATTCCCCAAGCCATCATTTTGGACAGACTTCACTCCTCTGCCAAGTCAAGCAGGATACTTTAAAGAACCATGGCTCATGTTCATCTCTGGTCATAAGGGAAAGGAAAATTCTCCTGGACAGAAACATCTACAAGTTTCATCAAAATGTCCTTTTTGCCCTCACTCAGGTGTTCAATATCTTTCTCTCTTCAGATCCTGTCCTCTCTGTCCCATGACAAAGGATTTCAGTACTGAGGACAGAGGATGCCAAAAATAAACTCAGGATTCACTTTGAATTATCTCTGAATTAGGCAAGAGCTCAGTACCAAGTTAAATCCAAGTTCAAATGATTGGCTATATTTTTCTCTCATTCACTTTTAGTGCATAATTCTTTCTAGAGTTTTTAAGCATTCTGGGAAGGACCTCTGGAAAGGAAAGCTGCAAAGTAGGAGGTCGGTAATATAGGCACCTTATGTTACAGGTCTGAAGAAGACAACAAAAGTAGGGATCTACTGGAGGAGTACTCCAGGAACTATTATTATTCTGCCAATACCAGCAGGTGGGGTGCTGCAAGGGAATATTTATTTGGCCAGGCATTTTTGAAATACATTTTGATTATTAGTGCTAAATTAAGCCTTTAATTGCTGTTTGCTCTTGGGGTTTTTTGCTTTCTTGTTGTTGTTGTTGGGTTTGGCCTTTTTTGAGGGAGGGCTTACAATTTAATCTGGCTTCTTTACCTCTG
This sequence comes from Chaetops frenatus, assembly GCA_013400775.1. Taxonomy (NCBI): domain Eukaryota; kingdom Metazoa; phylum Chordata; class Aves; order Passeriformes; family Picathartidae; genus Chaetops; species Chaetops frenatus. The sequence continues at coordinate 137,617 of VZTR01011714.1, forward strand.
AATGCTGGCAACCTGTCTGGCCATATGGCATTGGAGAGCAGTTCTGTTTGGCTCCCATTGTGTCCTACCACTTTGCATTCAGATATACCCAGGTGTTCTGAAAAGATGGAGGCAGATCACTGTCCCCACTTTATGAATGAGGAAACTGAGAAAGAGGTTGCAGGGTTTGCTTGGTCCTTCTTGGGACACAGCTCCTAGAACAGAGCAGCCAACCCCTTGGCACACTCCTTGCTGGAACAGCACTGCTGCCTGGGATGGCAGCATGAATGGCACAGGTGTGGGGGAGCCAAAGGTAGGTACAAGCTGTTCAGTTTAGATTATCATCAGGTCTTAAGTGCATCCTCCACTTTGCATTTGAAAAACTAACTGATTGTGCTACTATATTTCTCCTCATTTCCAGATCCATCCAGCTGCATTTCTGCTCACACCAGAGTAAGGGACACAATCTCCACAAATCCTGTGTTGGTACTTGTCACATAAAAGAAAAATACACTGACTGATTTTTTTTTTTTGTTGTTGTTTGTTTGTTTGTTTTTGTTTAATGACTTTAATTGAAACAGGTACCAAGAGGAAAAAAAAAAAAAAAGTGGACAGAAACTTTCAGGTAAATTAAATTATGTAGAAAAACAACAAAAAGGAAAAATGAAACCTACTTTTAAATCTCTGAGACCTGGGATGTAAAGAGATGTTTGAAGCCAACGAAGAGCCTGATGAGTAGGTTTCACTCCCTGATCTCCATCTCCATTTGTAATGTATTGTCGTAAGCCTCTTCATCTAAAAAATGATTCAAAGAATAAACACGTTCCTAGATTTTGCTGTTATGGCCCAGTATATTTAGTCAAAGAAATTGGGTCAGTGTACTTTTTATTTTCTTTCCATTCTACTAACTCAACAGGATACTGGCCACATTCCAAGCATGCTGAGTCCCATTCCAGATTTCATAGACACTGAAAAAAATAATACCAATGAAAAAATGGACTGTGGATGGCTCAGCTGACACAGCCACAGGCAGGAAATGGCTGGTTGTTGCAGCATATTATCCACAAAGCCAGGCAGACTGTAGGTTTTGTTATTTTACATTTCATCCTGCCAACCATGTCTATTGGTTGTTGCAATCAGAGCTGCTGCTGCTGCTGCTGCTGCTGCTGCAGGGTAGAAAGCAAAATATAAAATAACAAAGATAGAACAGCAGAAGCTTCTGATGGTGCTATGAATACATACAGTGGAGCAGTGTAGGTATAACTTGTTATTGGCTTCATTAAGTAATTGGCCTCTGATATTATTTTATTGTACCTTGTAAGAGGACTGGCTGATATTGATTAAAACTGGTCATTTGAAGATGAGAAAGTTTTGTGAAATAAAATAGTTTGTGAAAGGGACATTATGGAAGTCCTTTTGTTGCAAAGTGTAGAGGTAAAGGAGCTATAGTTAAATGCATGTGTGTGTTTGTATATACATATATATGTATATATGAGAGAATATATGTATGCATGCACATTATACATGTGTATTCATATATATATGTGGGACTAAAAGCTCCTGAAATCTAAAAGCGTTTTCCAAATATTATCTTCTCTCCTTAATCATTTTAATATGATTATATAACCAAGCAATTTCACTATAGAGGAGGAAGCATTGTACACCTACTCTTGGCATAATGATAATATACAGGAGAGTGTTGGAAAAAAAATTTAATAAGTAATTAGCTTCACAATATCACTCCTGAATAAAAACAAAGGTGTCTTTTCATTTCTCATCCCTTGGAACAATTTATGTGTGAAAGGAACAGCTATTTAAAATCTTCCCTTTTTTCTCAGTTGTTTTAGATTGGGATTTTTTTGGCATTTGTATTTTTGCTGCATATTTTTGTCAGCCTGGACAAAGAAGACAGAGAAGCTGACAGCCAAAAGGGTGTGTGTGAGTGTATGCTTGTATATTTGCACATGTAGGTGGGGTAGAGGGGTAGATAAAAACAATGAGAATATTTTAAACAGCTTGCAAATTCAATTAGGAAAGATTCAAAAAAGTTCAGGTGCTGCAGAGAGCCTCGTAAGATTCCGTTTCTCAGATTGCCACAGCATCCTCCAGTGCTCCCATTTAAACCATGGAGAGAGCACCCAGTAGAGCTGGGGCAGCAGTGATACTCAGTTTATGCACAACATTACACACCAAGACACAGGCTGTAACCTTCTGTAGAATCACAGTGTCTCCAGCTATTGCTTGAATTAGTTGAATGACTGATCCGCCCTCAGTAAGTGCGGAGCAACTTCATGTTCAGTGAAGCAGCAAACAACCCAGGGATTTTCCTAGCACTCCTATCAAAAGGTAAGTAACTCCATTATTTGGGTAAAACTGAGGCACTGAGAAATCCCAAAGTAAATCACCAACACAACTGGGAATAAAAGCTGGACTCCCCAGTTCCCAGGCTTGTGCATTAACCAGTTGAAAACTCATCTCCTTTTAGTCAGTGGGGAAAAACAGCTGAATTCCCATGGGGGAGCAGGGAATTACTCAGTATAATCCTACAATTAAAAGCCAATTCTTTTACTAAGATAAATCCTACTGTAATACACACAATCTGCAAACACGAAGCCACTATGAAATGAGGAAGCCAAACCAACCTGGTCCATTGTTAATGAACAAAGATTGTTAACGGTTTATTCACACTTATCAGACTGGTGTCAGACAGCAGCCATATTCTGGTAAAGCTTGTTACAGACAATCTCACAATCATTAACAGGGATACACCCCCAGCCTCCCACAAGAGAAGCACTACCTTATCAGAGGTAAAGTGGATTTAAAATAATTGTGAGCTATAGTCCGTGAATTCTGCCAGGAAATATATAAAATCATTTTGGAATTAATTTTCCTGATTCTTATTTATTCTTTTCTTCTGGAGTAAACAAATATTCTGTGTAACCAAACGTGTATCCAGAATGCACTGCCTAAAGTCAGAAGGTTTTTGACAGAATTTGGAATACAACCTTAATCCCCAAGTTCTGGCACTGTCTCATCAGTGAAGAATTGCAATCAGGGCCTTGTAGCAGCAATCAAACAGAAGTGATTGTCATGAGAACAGAGCACATGGAAAAGTAGGAGAAAATTGGATGAGACTTAGGACAAGTAAGAGATAAAGAGGTGTTATTGAATAAAACCTGTAGCAAGAATTCCTGACCTATTTATGACAATTTGATTAAGAAGGTGAGAGGTAACTATCAAAGTGGGGAGATGATAGCTAACAACTGATTATGGGAGGGTAAGCATTGACACTGCGTGACTCTGCAGTGGAGTACACTCGGTGGAATTTTCTCTGTTTTAAAAAGCAGAAGCTTTTTCCCAGGTTTGGGATTTTTTATTTTTTTTTTTCGTTTGCTTGGGTTAATTTTTTTACTCTTTTTTCCTGTGGGACCTGTCAAAAGAGTGATTCTGCTACCTTATAAAAGCAGTGACATTTGGAAGCAAACCCAGGCACTGAAAGAGACAGGTTTGGTGCTTTTAGCTCAGCACCCTCAGCATAAAGGTCACAGCCGGCAGCATCACCCATGTGGAGAAGGTGATACACAAGGTCTGGGAGACTCAGTCACCTGGCTCAGAGCTTGCATGCAGCTGAACTGTCATTCACCCCTTATCAGTGCTCCCTCCACAAGCCCAATGTCGAGGTCAATTAGAGGGCAGTGTTGGAAGTAACACTCACCAAGTCAAGGGCTGCGCTATGACTAACCTTGAAATTAATCAGAGTCTGAGGTTTTCCTGAGTTACCAGTCATTTTAGCCTGATGCAGACAGTAATTCTTAGGAAAGAAAAGAAGGAACTGGTTAGCCTGCCCAAGACAGACAGTTTACAAGTAATTTCACTTGGGTTTTGCTCCGGCATCATAAGAGAGATTTCCCAACTCACTTGTATAGAAACCAAGCATCTTGCAACTGTATCCAGGAGAAACAAAGCTGCTTCAAGAAGCCATGAGTAAAAATTCAAATTACAAATTAACCAAGTGCCTAATATTACATACTGAAATCAGTTGTCTGTAAAGAAATCAGGGCAGTCCTTCTCGAGTGTGACCTGAATTTTTTTTCTTAGCTTCAATATGCCATAAACCACTTCTCTTCCAAATAGAGTACATATTTTAAAAACCACACCTAATTTTGCATTTTCACAAAATCAGAAAAGAAATTACTAAGGTTCAACATGTTCAAAAGAAGTAACTCTTCACAGTCTGTCAATTATAGCTATAACAAGAAACTTCCAAAAATAGTTATTTGGAGGTGACTATTTCTGTGGTGAGCAAAGTGATTTCCATTGCAGCTTTTGCTTTTTGAAAGAAAGTAAAATATTCCCTGGAAACACAGATTTCTCCTCCTTTTTGGGTTTGTTAGGTTTTTGTACAAACACATTTCATCACGAAATGTTCCTGGGTCACGAAAATTTCAGTAACACCATCACAATTTGTTTTCAGTCACCAGTAGATCATGGAAATCACAGGACAGCTTTTTGGTGCATTTTTGAGTTGCAGAATAGGTTGCAGGGAATCAGACACATGATTTAACATATGCTAGATCCTGCAGACAGATTTGAGCTTAGCAGTAAGCATGTGGCTAGTCTAATTTAGAGGAATTATAAAATTAGGCAGGACTATTTCTAGGATTGGGTAAGTCATTCATTTTTAGACTCACAGCATTTGAAGAATCTGATCACTTCTTTATTTCTGAAGGATAATTCCTTTCATTTTGCAGCATTAACTAGCTTACACCAATCAGTTCCTCAGTGTCAAAGATAAGTGTCTGCTCAGGATAGCAGCCTGGGCTCCTTAATTCCTCAGAGTAATGTCATAGCAGCAGATGCATTGCCAGAAGTGAGACACAGGTATTTGTAAATCATGGATCCATGTTTTACACTCTGTATCCCCTGATACACCTGACCTGACACCTCACTTCGGTAGCACTGCCTCTGACAGAAAACAACTCTGCTATGCTGCTATAGCAAATAGGACTAGCTACTGTATTAAACCATTGACCCTTAATAGGCATCTAAACAATCAAGTTGGTTTTGCTTATCCCTTGTAGCATCTTTACTGCCTGGGTATTTTCTCTGACAAACCTTCTTCTGGCTTCAAAGGGATTGGTATTCTTTTTCTACATATTTAAAGTCATGTATTGCATACTCACTGTGTTTATTTAAGAAGCACAGTGAAGGGTGGCATGGCATAAATCTGCTGATACTTCATGGATAACCTTGGATTAACCTTGGATGATATTCCATTTTCTAGAATTTTACTGGCTGAAAGTGCCAAACAGAGATAGGATTTTAATAAAGAATGTTATTAAATACTTTTTTCCCCTTTTGTCCATAGAAGATACATTGAAAATAGACTCAGAACACTTTAGCTTAACCTTTTAAAAACCTGTACCACAACAGAATGAAAAGGCTTCATCACATGTGGAATTCGGCTTTCATTTATAAAATAGAGTTTAACAGTGAAAAAGAACATGTAATGTAGCATTTTTGCCAGCAAGATATTTTATCACCTTCTCTTGAAGCTCACAATAGAGAAATGACAAGGTGAAAGGGCAATTGATAGCCATCTCTACCAAAGAATTCCTCAATTATGCTTTCTCTTTGATGGTTTCTTGTAAAAGAGAAGTATCAAAAAGTACCATGCAGATTGTAAACCTTACTGTGGACTACAGTAAACTGACTGCTACCTTAAATGCAAGTGTTAACAAGTGTCATTTGCTATACTTTACAGAAAAATCTGTGCCTTTCTGATTTTCTTTTTACAGTTCAAGCTTCTTTTTCCCTAGAGGCGTCAGGAATAAGTTGTTGCTGGTATACAAGAAGAAATGATTTTGTCGCTGAGCTCAAGTTCCATTTCACACTGCTACAAGCATTGCCCACTCTTTCTGAATCATAAGGCATGACAACCCCAATTTTCTAGCATGAAGTTTCTCCATGAATAAGGTTTAATTGCCAATGAGAGGTCCATAACTTCTTTTACTCATCAAACATTTTTTCATCAATTACTGCTTCGTGGAACAAACACTGTCTAAGTTTTTAGTCTAAGTTTTTAGTCTAACTGATATTTCAAAATTGCTTTAGGAAAATTAAAAATGTCACAAGTTAATCTATAATAAACCCACAGCTTTGTATCTGACAAGGCATGAAAACTCATTGCTGTAAAAGAAACTCTAACTAGCATGCTCAAAAAAACATGCCTGCTAAAACAACTTTAGGTTTTCATCACATGCTTATACAGGTTCTATACCATTGCATAATTTTCCTTTTGCTGCTTCTTCTGTTTATATTCTCTAAATTTACCCCCTCTTTTCCTACATCTTAGTTTTCCCAGACTGGCTTCTTGAAAAAGCACTCCTTGCATAAGCTTGCACTAGCATGAAGAAAGAAGAGGAACAGGCAAGGAAAAAAAAATGGTCAAGTGTGCTCCCCTAAGAGAAATAGCTGTCTAACCCAGACTCTAGATAAATAAAATATTTGTAAACATTCAGGTACAAGATTCTCAGGTTTCTCAAAATGTTGGCAGTAGATATTGAGTCTTCAGCATTAGGTAAGAGTGCATTAAAAGACAGTTATTACGTTTAACACGAGTAGTGCTGATACGTCTGCTGATATTTCTAGTCAAAATTTTTTTTCCTAGTGAAGTCTTATAATTTTGGCATGAACCAACTGATCTAAATACAGCTTCTATAATTCAATAATGTTCATGTTTAGAAATCAATTTCCTATTGAGTTTGCTAGACTGATGAAATAAAAACTTAAAGTAAATTGAGCACTTTTGGAGTGGTTTTCTGCCTAGATTCACACTGGCAAACCCCAGAGCAAAACTGATTTGTTGGAGGATTTTTCCATTTCCCTAACTGGGATGGGACTGGCAAGACAAAAGGTTGTATAAAAATGCCATGGAAAGGAATGAGGATAATGAATCCCTAACGTCCTAAAAGCAACAGGTTTTTTAATATTCATCTGGGGAAGTTTGAATCTGGGGCTTTAGTGCTCAACAAACAGATGAATCACCTAAGGATACATGAAAATCAGTTTATCAGCTGGACCAAAAAGCTGAATATTCAACAAGGGCAGACACACATGGTTAAATAACTCTTCTACTGCATGAACACAGGGCCCTGTTATATGCCATGATCTGAGGTTATATAAACACAGACATGCTCAAGCATTTGTTAGGGCTTTTTCATTTTTTTATAGCATTACTGGAACCTTCCCGAGAGTGCGGAAACAGCGTTTGTTGGAGAACAAGCCTCATTAAAATAAATGACAGTGTTGCTACTTCCTCAGATAACTTTGCTCCTGTCTCAGCAAAGGTAGACTGGTTCTATTACTGGGAAACACTCTCTGTTGCCAACTCTGTGGTAGAGGAACGGCATTCTAAATTTAAAAAATCCTTTCCTATTGATCCGTGTTTATCACATAATACTACACTGGCTTGCATTAAACAGTGGAGATACATTTTCATCCCTATGAAGGGAATTAAGTGCCCAATTCTTATTATTGTTAATAGTCGTGTGCCTAATGCCCAGCGTGCCTGCCTGCAAACATACCCCCTTAATTGCCTAATGTGCAGTCTTGAGAGAAGCAGATTATTCAGCTTTATGTTTCTGCATTTGCAAATATACTGAGGAACTGGTTGCTGTGGCACAAAGAACAGATTTGTCAATTTGTTTATTTTCAAAACAGGACAGTACAGGGTCTTTGTTCTAGCAACTCTTGGCTACAGAGCTGTGAAAATCTAAAAAAAAAAAAAAAAAAAAAAAAGCAGCATTTTAACATATGGATTTCTACAGTGTGGGAAGGCTTTGCTTTGCATTCAGGACTCTTTCCAATTAGACTGAATGTTAGCTCAGCCCATTTAAAATGCATATAAATTGTGCTTATGGGTTTCCAGTTATGCTTACCCTCATGAAAGATACCATGAAGGGCACGAGCAAAAATGCAGAAATGTTTTAACCCTGAAGTTTACAGCTGAGGTTTTGTTATTGCTTTTTTCCCCCTCTGGATGGAAAAATATAGACACCTAAAGACCGTATTTAACACGGTCAACTGTTTTTTGAAGCAGTTGAAGAAGTTGTACAGTGAAAAGCATATATCCTGAACAATTATTGTTATTCTGCATTACACTAGGGTTAAAACAATTTTGGCTATGTTGAGTACTCCCCAGAGAACTTCATAAGCTTCAGTGGGACTAAACCTAATGTCACATTACTTCCCAGAATGATAATATGAGAATTCAGCTGTATTAGGTGAAACATATTATTAAGAATTGCATACCTGCAAATACACTCCAAGGCTGGGAATAAATCTGAAAAATTCATGCACACGATTTCATAGTGACTACATCTATTTTGGAATCCAAGGTTTATTGGAGTCCATAACACAATAAATCACTGTATCCTTGGTAAAATCTTGTGGCTGAAGTTTCTCTTTTAAAATAATAAAGACATTTCAAATAGGTTTTCTTGCAGAAACTGTCTTGAGATTCATTTAGTGCAGATCAATCCGTCCACATTATGTCTATTCACACATTCCAACCACCTCTGTTGTCAGAAGGGAAAAGCACGGCCCAGAAAAACATCTAAACAAATAAATAAATCCCTTTTCCTGTGTTTTGAGAAAAGCAGAATGATTCCTTCCCAGAGATGCCTCAGAGAATTAGGTGGCTAATGGAAGAAGGATACATCAGCCAGAAGTCTCAAGGGTAACAAGGATGATGAGTTGTTTCAGCAGAGGCAGGCAGAGCTACATCCTGAAACTTTTGGTGTGTCTGAAATCAGCAACATTTCTATTCTTTCATGAGGGGGGAGTGTTTTGCACAGGAACCCCTGTGGGTGCCTCAAGCCGTTTCTCATCAGGCTTTGCCTAGGATAGCAGCTCTTGGCTGTATTCTCTCCAGGCTGTTGCCCCTGGGTGTTGGTCTCCATGGAAAAAAGTCCCTCCTGAAGCTCACAGCACCACGGTGTCTCTATTCTGTGATAAGGTAGGGAGGAAACCATTTTTGGCTGCTTCATGTCATCAGGGCTGAGGCAAGGGCAGGGGTTTACAACTCCTCACATTCCCCATTTGCTTGAATATTTCTCTCCTCTCTCAGATGGGGCAACAGCACACTGAGAAATAAACCTCTTTACTCTGCCATATCCCTGTAAGTGATATATCCTCATTAGCAACTGCCTGAGCCAGTCAGTCAAAGTTTTCCCAAATGCTACTTAGCATCAGCTAAGTCCCATAATATTAATACCACTGATGCCTGCTAGATCTCTATGGGATTTTAGTAAAGAGAGAATGTTATTAGAAGAGATAGTGTGGCTTTCCCTCCATTTGTTCTTACCCGATGCTCTTTAAACCAGAAGCAGTTTTTCAAGTCACACCAATCAAACATGGGCATCTAGGACCTAATGTTCACCATAACATGCAGAAATCCAGTCCCTGCAAAGACAGATGGGTGCCTGGGAGTGGTGTAATGGTACCAGGAACATCAGTTCCAAACCAGCTCTCAAAACCAACACTGTTGTTACTAAGTGAGTTGTCACTTCCTCTTCACTAACTGCAGCAGAAAAATAATTATTCTTTCTGGCACTCATTGGAGGCATTATTACCTTCCTTGTTATGAAGTCCCAGGTTGTCTCCAGATCCCATAAGACCCATGCGGTTCTTGGGAATGCTCCAGCTTCATTGGTTCAACTGGAGGGGATTTATGGGTGGGAAAGAGGAAGCATAAGGTGAGGCAACATATCTCCACGTGAAAATAAATTTATTCTGTTGCACAGGCAGGAGCAAAGTGACTCAAAGCTTCATGAGCAAAAGCTGAAGACTCCTCTATGCTTCCCATACTACTCCACCTCGACAGGATACAAAGTGATAATTTATCCAAACATTGAAGACAGAGTTCCTCGGCTAGCATAAACAGGAGTTTACCCATTGGCTCTGGCCCTCCTGAGAACAAACTGCCATTGACTGATAAGTGATGCTGAGGATAAGGCACTATTGTTGGGCTGTTTCTAAGAGCTGGCCCTCATAAACTAATCCTTTCATGGGTGCCATAGGCACCACATTCTAAAGCACTAAATTCACTTGAGAAATCCCACAATTAGAAGGCAAATTGACTCACCAATTTCGCCTGTAAAGGTCTTATTTTGCCAACCTATATTTAAGAGGGCACGAATCTAGGCAGGATAAGATTAGCGGTGCACAAATAGGTGAAGAGGAGGAGGGGCTACCTCGGTGTATTTTCAAATCAAATTTACAAAGGAATTCCGTGTGCTCAAGGGCAATTATAGTCATGCGACTGTAGGTGACTGAAACCCGTGACTAATAAAAATTAAATTGGTCCAAAATTAATCATATGCAGCAGGACTGATTTGATTCAACCAGATTAGCTGCTAAAATGCCTCTAGAGGGTTGGATTAGCAGAAGATACACCCTTCTATCTCAAGGCTCAGGGAGTAATGTCTTACAAAGACAAATTAACAATAGAATATATTAGCTAGTCCTCTCTCAATCTCTGCAATGAAAAAGAAAACAAGGAAAACATGACTGTATATGTTGGGTTGTTCCTGCATTTTTAGCTCTTCCATCAAGCTTATTTCAGCAGATGCTGCAGTGCATGGTTGATGACGGACTGAGGAGAAAGGAAGACATCACTCAGTGGTAAGTACAGCACCCCCAGTTTTGCATTATTTGACAGTAAAAAATTGGTTAATAGGGACAGATTTATAATATTCAATATAAGAATGGTTAATCCAACTTTAGATCAAAAACCAGCTGATCTTTTCAGCTTCCCTCCAACTTTCTCTTCCATTATCTGAGCAAGTGGTGGCCTAACAGTCTCATTCATGCTAGTTTAATCTACAACAGGCCAGGAGACACGATGGCAAAGCAAAAGAGCCTTACATATCCTCACTTCCCTCTTCCCATCTCTGAATCTAGGATTTGACATTTACAGATTTCTTGTTTTATTTTACCTCTCCATAAGGCATTAGTGGTTCAAAAATAGATGAAGTATAACCAAAATGTAAAGGAAAAAAAAAAAAGTTTTCTCTGTTACCTCAGAAGAAGCAGCTATATCTAACTCTTGTATATACAGGCCAAGGATCAGCCTACACATACCAAATAGTACTTTCCAAGATTTCCTTCTCCATTCTCCCCGGGAAAGGCAGGCAGCTGGATTTCCATCAGAGTAAATGGCAATGTGCCCTTGGCTAACTTTAAACATGGAAAAAGCATAACCCTGATATCCCATGGTTTGCTCTTGATTTCTTGTGTTTATTTGTAGGGACAACTAGTGCCTCCCTGTATCTTGTAAATAAATAATTGGACAGAATAATTCTGTCCAGCAAAATACAGTTCTGATAATTTTTGGAGTGGTCTGTATCCATCGGTCATATTCACATAGCTAATCACATAAAGTGGCAAAAAAACCCACATTTTCTAAAATGCTGCCAAGATGGAAATATTGCACTAAATAGGCAAAATATGCATTTAGTTTTCTCATCAGATGGATCTAGCACTGTGTAGGAATTTTTCCATCACCTGATATAGACTAGAACACCATCCCAAATTCCTGCTCAGTAAAATCTTTTCATCCATGTCCACGCAGGAATGACATCAGTCCTGTAACACTTTCTCTTCTAGAGCATATAAAAATAATTCCTGCAGTTTTCAAGTGCTAATTAGGACCTGTAACTCTAATGAAACTTTTTTGTAATGTAGCTGGCTAAGTTGCACAGTCTCTGGGCACTGTACTAGAAGCTGTTTTTAAATTTGAATCTAACGTGAATTGACTGGATTCAGTCAAAATATGGACAGGGCTTCATTTATCTGAACTCTGATTTATAGTAAATAGAAAAATTCAGGTTTCATTTACATATCTCTCTGAAGATGCATTCTACATACATTTACTCGCCTGTTCTTTTTCCTTTTTATAAACCTAGGGAAAGACAATCTCTCCAAGAATACCTATTGGAAAGCCTGGGAAAGAAAATATAATTGATATGTGTGGATGATTTTTTAATGTTTGGGAGTCATTTAGTTCAAGCAGTAAACACTCTTATTTTTATGAATAATATTACTAAGGAGGTTTCATGACATTAAGAAAGCTTCATTATTATAGCTTTCCTTGAAGTCACTATTGAGTCAAATATAGCTGCAAAACCTTCAGTGTCTTTGGTACTTATGCTTGAATCATCTTTTACATTTTTCATAAGTCTCAATCCAAAGGAACTAAAAAAACATTAAGTCCTTATAAAAATTATATCAATTAAAATAATCTATTTTTAATCATCTTCCTATGAAGATCAAAATATGTCCAATGTGAGCACGAGCTCTGTCTTCTCCCCTTACAGGAACTTTTAGACAAGATTTTAAGACTTTAGTCACCAATTGAAAAATATTTACAGTGTTTATGGTACACAACACTTATTGCAGAGGATTATAGGGAAATTTAATTTGGAAAAGGGTTCTGGGGATGACTTAGTGCAAACCCACACTCAGAACCAGGCTAATTTTGGGTGGGGTTGCTTATGGACCATGCCCAGTCAAGCTTTGGATGTCTGTGTGGAGTGAGATTTCCCAGCCTCTCTGGGATCCTGTCCCAGTGCCACACCACTCTTTCAGTGAAGGACTCTCTCTTTAAGCCTTGCTGCACAGTGCCATAGATGCCTTAGCCTGTTGGCTTGCAAAAGGCCTTCTGCCTGAAATGCTGAAGACCTCCTTTTCTCCTTTTGCATGCCCAGCTTCGCTCCTTTTCACACCAGCTGCCAGGGAAGTGCTTTCCAGAGCCTCTGCCATGGTGTCTTTCTTTTGTTGCTCTCAAGCTGCTGCTTCATGCTGTTTCTCTCAAGCACCTGCAAACAGTGATAGTGTTGTTGTGGCAAAGAGGTGGCTTCTGCTGGTGTGACAGTCACTTCTTCTTTCTCGCCTTCTCCCCTTTTCCCTCCAGCTGTGCCACCTGGTTTACATTAGAGACCCAGCAATGTACATCCACAAACCTCAGCTACCAAGAAAGGCATAGCATGTGCTGCTCATCAAAGCACGCTCCAGGCAGTGCTGATGTTCCTCAGCAGGAGTGACCAGGCAGGAGTTCGAGCAAGGGCTGGTGGAAACTACAGAGTTACTGTGGAAAATTTACTATAAAGGGCAGGAGGGTGTTCCCTCTGGGGATTCTCATCTCTTCCCAGCTGGCCCGCTAGCAGCTTACCCACCACCTTCTTTCTGTCTGTCAGTTTCTCCTTCTCTACCCTCTTCTTTTTCCTTAGAAACGACTCTGTATGCCATCAGCTATGGATGGACCTTGCTGATACACTTTCATGTGGGTGAACCTGTCTCAACACACTTTTTGTTGAGAATATTTTAGTCAGAATTTCTCTTTCTGCAACCCACTGCTGTTGTCTCTCATCCCCTTGTTATGCATGAAGAAGAGTCAGGCTCTGCTGCTTCTAAGGCTTCCACAGGTAATGAATCTAATGCAATTTGATACAAACACACAAAAACTTGGACTTTCCCCATATGTCACATGAGTCTCCTCAATGTCCCAGCAGCCCTTCTCTGGACTCCTTTTAGTTTGTCAACAATTCTTTTGAGGCACCCCTAAACTAGACCCAGCACACCAAGTGTGGTTTGTGAGTATTGAACAGAAGGGAAAATCACTTTGTTTAGCCTGCTGAATATATTCCTGTTGATGCAACCCAGGTTGTGTTTAGCATTCTTCCCCTTAAAGACACAATGTTGGCACACCTCATACTACCAGGACTACAAGATCCATTTCTGGAGAACTGCTGCTACCCCAGTCAACCCTACCTGGTGTCCATTCCTGAGTTTATTTCTTCCCAGGCACAGGAATTTACCTTTGCTTTTGCTGAACTTCACAACGTTCCTTACTACTCATTCATCCAGCTTGTTGAAGTTTCTTTCTGGCAGCCCTGCCCTGCAGCTGCATCCCCCAGACTGGTGCCATCTATAACTTGCAGAGGACTCATCCATGCCAGCCCATCACCCAGGCTGTTGATGAAGATTAACAGGATCAACCCCAGTGTCAGATTCCCAGGAATATCAGACTGCTGACAATTCAACTTCCTGCCATTAACTACTACTGCACATCCAGACCTCATCTCCTCAGTGAAGTTATGTGGATGTTTTTCCAGAGTATGTCAAAAGGTTTGCTAAATTTGAGGCAAACATCCACTGCTCTCCACTTATCCACAGAGCCTGCCATTTCACCACAGAAAGAATTCAGGCTATTCAAGCACAAATTGCTTTCAGTAAACCCTTCTGGCTTCCCAGGCTTCAGAGCTCTCTCAGGATTTTCCAGTTGCTTTAGCATGGTGTGCTTAACTCAACCACGCATTGACAAAAACAACTGAGATTCCTCATTTTCTATAGTTAATATTCTAGTCTGAGCAATTTTAATGGTATTGTGAAAGCATATAAAGATCATAAAACTTAATGACTTAATATTTCTTAAACTTTCTACCAAGACCTGGAACATGTCTAGCACAGCACTGTCAAAGGGGACATCCTCTTTTACAACAGTGGGCTTGTAGTCTGCAAAGCACAGATGCTTTTCTTTTAGTGGCTAAGACTATGAAATAAGTGAAAATCTTAAGGGTCATATCTTCACTTATTTACATCAACCCATGCATTTTAGCTGCAGTGTAACTGTACTAGTTTATGCAGTTTATGCCAAAGGAGGATCTGGGCTCCAGTTTCTATTTCCAGCTCTGTTTTGCTCATGTGAATGCAGCAGTTAATTCAGAACATATGGAAGAGGTGGGGGAGGGAGCTCCTGCTCACACAGCTCATGCAGCTAGATTGATTTTTGCTAAAACTTAAAAAAAAAACCCACAGCACATACCACGTGTGACAAGCCACCATCCTGCATTTCTGATATGACTTACTCTATAGCAAAATGTGAGTGTAAAATTTAGTAGCACAGTGGTTATGCCACGCAACACTTCACCTGCCTGGGAGTAGAGTTATTTCCATTTTCATAGTAATGGGCTATTGTATCCCAAAATGTGCTGAGAGAAAACACACTAATAGGATTTTATGTGAACACTTGGAGAAAAAAATTATACAATGGAACAGGACAGGAATTATTTTATTAAATGCAAACCATTAATGCTGTAAACAATACAGAAAGAGAGTAAACCTAAACTGAATGTGAAATAGTGAGAGAAAAATGGGCTTTATATTGCTTGAAATGCACAGGTCAGATCATGCAGCTTCCACAGTATCTGCTAAGGCAATTTTACAGTAAAAATGGGAGTTTTCTGTTATAGCAAAAACAGCTCCATTTGATTGACTGGAGAGATGTATTGCAATACTGAGCATGGGCTCCAGGTCCACAAAAGTATTTATAACTCTTATTTACCTCCTTCATTTCCCACTGAAATCAACTGAAACTATGAATACTGTACAATTTTTAGACCCAAACTATGTGACTTAAATCCCTTTAAAAATGGTCTTGATCTGAAAGCTTTTTTTTCCCCCAGAAATGAAAAGAAAGGGTATATCACAAGAGAAAAGGAAAGGACAGCTTATATTTCACAATCCTTGCTTGGATGCAGCCCATTTCCCTGCTTCCACAGATAAGAGAGGATGTTTGAACAAGCAAGATGGCAAGAGCTAGAAGAGACTGGAGAGTTTACAACATAGGCAAAAATACTGCAAATTAGGAAAAAACACAATGAGGACAGCAGTTAAGTGCTTATAAATACCCATTTCCTATAGCAAAGCTGTAATCCAGATTCAAAACTGCTCGTTTGTGTCTTTTACTGAATTTTGATTGCATCTCCAGAGGCAGGAAGGCAGGGAGGAGAGATGCCAAAGCAACATTGTGCCCTGAAGTTTCACTGCATCTCTGTGCTGGGTTATTTCAAGCGGACTGCTTGAACTGTAAGGTGCAAAACACAATTCCCCTCAGGTACTGCTCACTTTTGTGAGAACTGCAGAAATGTGACCACCTTAGGAAAGACTCCTTTTTTCTTTTCTTTTTTTCTTTTTTTTTTTTTTAACCACTCTTCTTCTAGGTTCTAGATTTAGATGCCTGACTTTAGAAACTAAATGAGTTTCCAGATGTCAGCTTTCATGCCCAGCTTGATTTTTTTTTTTCACAATAATATATTTAACTGGGTGAAACGCCTCCCTGAAGTAATTTGGTCTATTGTGCTTACAGTCTGCTTAACTTTTAGTTTTTGTTTATTTCTTCTTTGGTTTACCTTTGTTTTTCTACCCTGTGGCAAACAAACAATCCTTTTATGGAAGATAGCTGGAATTGAATGTGAAGACTCATATGTATTACTCACTGAGGGTGCCTTAGAGCAAAGGGAACTACCTTACTTTTTATATTCTCTCATCAACCCCTCTTGTAGTAGGGCAGAGTACTGTTACTATCATGGCATGACTCAGAGAAACAGCCAAAGAGACATTTTAGCAGACAGGATAAACAGCTTCTGAGGAACCAGGGCCCTATTTCTGTCTTTTAAGCATCCTTTTCAACCCCTTACTAAGCTTTCACCAGACACTCTCTTCAAATCTCATGAGTTATGGGGCTTCCCTATATAAGAGTCAGATCAAAATGCACTGCTATCTTCTTTCTCCAGGAGACCCTGGAACAAATAAGATTCAAAGACAAAATTCACCCAGACACAAATTAGTTTGGGATCATTCTGAGATTTGGCTTGACGACTGAACAAATTCCTACTGCATCCCCTGCTAAGCCAGGTTGCTCTCTCGTTTTAAACTCTAGGTACTTTCAGTAATGTGGTATGTGCAATGCTTCCTGTAAAGCTGATATGAAAAGACTTTCATATGTGAGAAACATTCAGATACAAAATCACCAGGAAATTTGGGAGATGGAAAAATTCCAGCTTTACAATATCCTCCCAGAAGGATTTGCTGCTAAATTGAGGTCTATTTGTTTATCACTTTTTAACTCTCTATGGGAGACANAGAGCACTGAATTTCCAGCCCTTATGAGATGACTAGTACCACTACTACCACTACTATTATTGCTGCTACTACTACTACTACTACTATTAATTATTATTATTATTATTGTTATTGTTGTTGTTGCTGTTGTTGTTGTTATGTATTATTCCTTAAGAGGAAGAACTAATGAAAGAAGATTTTCTATGAGTCTGTTCTTTTGCCCTCATGTCCATCTCTCTGCAGGTGCCCCCAGGCAATCTCTGTCTTTTATGATGTTTCTAACTTGTAAAGGATGATACATGCCACAGTCACTTTGAAACTGAGGTCAATCAAATAAGTTTTGTACACTCACAAGTAAATAAACA
Organism: Chaetops frenatus; assembly: GCA_013400775.1. Classification (NCBI taxonomy): domain Eukaryota; kingdom Metazoa; phylum Chordata; class Aves; order Passeriformes; family Picathartidae; genus Chaetops; species Chaetops frenatus. The sequence goes on from VZTR01011714.1 coordinate 154,926, forward strand.
GAGAAACATACATAATACATAGAAAAATGCTTGAAAGAAAAGAAGAGCCTGGAGCCATTTACCCCATTGAGGTAAATCCTATCATTCTCCAGCAGGACCTGTCATACCAGCAGGAAGAGTAATCTGCATAGGAAAAATGTGAGTGAGTAATAAAGGTACGTTTTGAAAGTCTAGATCTGCTTTGATCAAGCACTGTTGTATTTAAAACACTGTCAGCTACTAAGACTTATATCATTGCTGGAGAAACTGAAATAATATGAGAGCAATTGCACAGGAAATGGGCTAATTTAGGAAGTCAAGACCACATGAAATGGAGCAGCTTCACTTGTAAAGAGAAAAACCTCCATTCCTGTCAGCCTCAGAGAATAACCTCAGTCCCATGAGGACCAACTCCCTTAATGTCTTTAATTTAGCAGAAAACATCTGTGTTTAGCTGAGACAATGAAAAAGACATTCCAAATATATAAATTCTATGGAGCTCATATAAATTGCCACCTGCCCAGAATTTACAGCTCTAGTATTAAATCCCACCATGGATATGCAGTATTTTTATAAGTCAGAATTTTGCCATGGTTTAATCATAGAAGACAGTGTTAGTCCATAGTTAAAAGTCACTGAGATCCAACAGCAATTAGAAAAGTCAATGTGGAAGGTTAATAGTGCCCTACTTGGATCTCTAAATGATTTCAAAACTTAAACATAGGGCTCTCTGTCCTCCTCAAAAACATACATCAAACAGATTTCATAAACTTGTTACAGGGCTGGGAAAATCCCTATTCCCCATTCAAATTCCTTTTGGAAGTACTTTAATTTCTGTTTAGCTTCCAGTATCAGAATCTTGTGAAAGTACCCTGCAATATGCATATCTGTAATTCTCTTTTGACTCTAATATTTGTATTGAACAGCAAGTTCTTTACAAATTCAACACTAGTAATCCTAAAATACATCTGAAGTTACAGAGGATAGCAGCTAGCTCAAAGCTCAGAATTACAGTGGTATTTTAAGTGACATTATCACTGCCTTGGGGAGTGAAAACTTTGTTCTTTTTGGACTCAGTGATTTCTTATCTAACTGAGAATCCAGTGGGTAGTGTATGGTCATCTTTCTTTGAACACTTCACATTACATGGGGAGTATTTGAATGGTCACTCAAGTTACTTTTATAAATGCTGATGTCATGCTTCTCTTCCGTGTGACAGCATGTGCAATACTGAAACAGTAATCCGGACCTATGAGAAGAAAACAAGATATTACAAAACAAATCACTTTTTTTTCATAATTTTATGAGAAATTTCTTCAACATCCAGTTGTGAAAGACTTTTCCCGGAGCTTTATAGATCTTTTCCTTAGGCTGCAGCTTTTTGTTCTGTGTTAAAACATTTTCTCAGCATGTCTGAGTGAGAAACTCTTCTCTTTTCAGTCATCACAGAAAAAAAATAGCAAATCTCATTGATGTTAAACTTGGAAAGGGTTAGCAGAAAAGCAGTACTATGGGTGATTTTTTTTCCCTTTTGTCAGATAATAAAACAGAAATACCCCAAATGACCAAGATTCCAGGATACCCCAGATGACCAATGTACAAGATCAGATTTCTGATTCTGGCAGTTTCCTCTGAAGAGTTTAGTGTAAAAATAATGTCGTGTTCATCATGGACCTACTGTCCCACAATCATGGCAGTCCTTGCAATTGAGAAGATCTCTGTGTTCAGGCAGCATTCCAGATGAAGTTGGCGGAGGAAAGTGTTCCTAAGTAACCATTTACACACTCGAGTGTACATTTGTCAGCCAACATATACATATCATGTGTAGCTGAAGAGTTTTCAGGCTAGGAATGTTTTTGAGTGCTTATGGATAAAACCACACAACTGTACATGCCAAGGTAAACCCAGATGTGGGCCAGCTTCACTGTACCCAGCAGGGGCCAAGGAACTATATGCCTACACTAGTTTATTCCCTTCACCTCACTCACCCCTGCATGGGGTGCCATTAGCAGCTGCAGCAGCAAACACCACTCTAACAGGGAGTACCTTTTATCAGAGGAGGGCAGACTTCTTATTTACTTCATGCACAACAGTGCTGTCTGTCCTAATGGTCCCATTTTTATTTCCTACAAGAAAAGCTTAGGATTGACATTGAAGGCAATGACTGACAGAATATGCCAAGTTAAAACCAATAACTTGGCAGCAGGATATAAGCAGGCTGGCAGGCTCTAACCTAAGAGGTACATTATTCCTGCTATGAATGGTAATACTCTCTCACACAAGGGAGCCACACCCATCATTCTTATATTATGTCTTTCTTGATTTCTAATTGTACTAGCATTATATGATATTATTCTTTGGCTCCAAAAGCTATATTTCAGATTTCTTCTCTGTCCAGAAGGAACCAGTCGAGAGGTGAATATTCTGGTATTCTCTTTCACTGCTGTCATGACTTCACAAGAGATGTCATGTCAAAGTCACATACAAGCTGTGCTCCAGTCTTCCAGATGAAGTTGCCTTCATCTTTCCATTCCCTTTCTAAAGTCTGTAGTTGTAGCAAGACTGAAAAGTTTTGGGTGGCAGAGTATCTCTTCCTATGTGCTTGTGCAACAAAGAGAAACGGGCTCCTATCCCAGCTGAAATCTCTGGATGCTGCTTTAGACCACAAAATGCTTTTGGATCTTGGCCCAAAACAGATAGCAGTGTACACAAGGCTATAATAGCGCAGCTCTGCCTTCTTCTTTTTCACACGTAGCAGTTTCCTTGACACTAGACCTGATAATTACTGAATGAATGGCTTCTTCCACTCTCAGCCCCCAGCAACCATTATCTTAATTACAGTCAAGCTGGAATCAGGAGAAAAAATCCCACAAAATCAACATCATCATGTTATCATCATGATTGAGTGTGAGGTGCTGTGTACATCACCTCAGTGTATTCCACCTGTGCTTTGGGTAAAATCCACTCAACTTTTGTAAAAGCTTTAAATACATAAAACATGTTCATTAGAATGAGGTTATTAGCATGGCAAAATCACAATCTGCTGGTGAGAGGGGTATTTTAAATCATGGCCAGGTGGAGTTTTTTCTTTCTCTAGACAGTAAGTAACTCAGAATCCATTAACTTCTGAGGGCTTGTATCTTAAAAGAAATTTACACATGAAAAATGAAGAGTACTGTAGTCTGACAGATCTGGATTCATGTGGATGTTTTAATTTTCCAGAAAGCATAAGAAAATGGTTAGCAGGTTGCATACTTAAGCTTCCATATTCCATATTTGCTGGAGCAGTACAGACCCAGATACTGCACTATTACATGGTTTATTCTGACAACACAATATGTAATGAATGAAAGAACTTGTTACCAAGGAGATAATTGGACTTGAACAGTGAGAATGTCTCAATGTGCCAATTTTCAGCATCAGTTTTTCTTTTGCTGTGGCTGTGAATTGTTGCTAGCCACATTTTTATAATAGCAAACTACTGTCTTTATCTTGTTTTTGTATGGCAGATTCGTAGTCTAATATATTGCTCTAACACGGATTTTATGCAAGGTTTGCCCTGCTATGCATTAATAATACTAAAAAAAAACCCCAACCAATCAACCAAACAAAAATTTTAAAAACAGAACATCACTAAGCAAGGAGAGATTGCAGACACATCAAAAAAGACAAACTAATATTAGTCCAGATACCCTCACAAGAAAAACTGAGAATGTATAGACAATATTTTGCAGGAGGCAGAAATTGTACATGTTGATGCCATACACTGAAAGGAATCTTGCCTACCTGTCTGGCCAAAGTTCATTACCATGTTATTCTCTAGTCTTATAACTTTAAATTCTATTACCATCTACATACGAATATATTTTTCTAGGCCTCTCTGATACCGACTTTTAGCATATTATCTGTAAATGAAATCTGTTTGACTTTCTTCTTTTTTTATTTTCAAAACCAGCTTCAAATCAACAAACTTCTGAGACATGCATATCACACAGAGTATAACAAATTGATTAAATTGCCTTCTTCTCAGTCTATATCAAAGCACAAATACTAAGCATATATGACAATTATTTTTAATCTTTACTGATGTTTGATATTTGGCCGTTCATTATGTGGAGGGGTGTCCCCATTTGCCTTATTGTTCCCTGTCCTACTTGTTGAAGGTGAAGCAATCAATACCAGTATTTTTTTCATTATCAACAGTAGCCTGTATCTTACATCTCAGTGTTCCAAAGCTTATGTATCAATAATTCCTCCCACACATACAGAGTTTGGGAGTAATTGAAGGGACCAACCGAAAGGTTTGTCTAGTTACTGCCTTAAAAAATTTCTTGCACCTTGCTAAAGTTTCTAGTAGTGTGTTTTTAAACAGATGTTGCAATTAAGCATATGCATGATCATCCTCCAATACTAGTGCCACCCTTTCCTTCCTCAAAGCCTCCCACTGTCCCCTTGAAGACTGACAATCCTTCAGATCCAGGGGACAAAATGTTCCTGCAAGAGTTCCTTAACCAGCTGCAGTCTGAATATGCCACGCTGGTAAATCCTGCTGAAATGAGCAAGATATCCCATCTCCTTCTGCCTGCAGAGGGTAAACTGTGATCCCAGGAGCAGCTGCCAGATGATCTGTGAAGAAGCAGCCCCTAGAGTAACTCGGAACTCAGCAGCAGCCATCAGAGGGAGGAGCAGAGGAGGGGAGTCTCAGGCAGTGAACTCCCTTTCACAGCCTGCACTGTGCTGTTTCTCCCCTTGCTGGGGTCATTCATTCACATTGCTTTCCAGCCTCTAGGAAGTTGTTCTAACTTTCCGAAGCCTGATGTTTTTTCTTCTCTTTTCCTGAGGATTCACCCGCAGACCTAGATGCAGAACTAGATGCAGAACTGAAGGAGCATGTCTCCTTTGTTCAGAGAAAAATCATCCACGCTTTCTGCAAAGATTCCCCTAGTGCTGCCGTGCCAGAAAACCATGAGTAATGCTTAATCTTCTTGAATACTTATTCCTCATCCAGCTTCTCTCCCCTCCCATAGTTTCAACCAGTTTCTTTTCCCTCCCAGAGTTTTACAGAGATTCTCTCTACTCTGTTGCCTCTAATAAACCAGTAATATCACAGGATCATTTTTTAACTGCAAGTACATGCTTAATTAAAGGAAAAAAGGAAATTTTCTTTGCAAGACATAGGAAATCAGTAAATAGCTGTGGCTTTCAACACAGGGACTGCTCTGTCCTCTCAACAAAGAAATAGCAAGAATAAGTAGGGAGCACCATTAAGTTAACTAACCACAAAACCTTTATCCCCATGTGGTAAAAGAACAGCATGTGGGGAGAGCATATATAGTCTCTATAGGTTTACAGGAGGCAGAACACCCTTGTGTGCTCTCTGCCCCATGTCTTAGAGTATGTCCTGTTTGACAAGCAGTGGGTATAACGCTGCTTAAACCATTTGGTTTAGTATGGTTTGATATTCTGTGTTGTGTCAATTAGTGGTGGGATGCACTTGATGTGGTCTGAGTGCAATAGAGGAACCAGAGCTAAGTAGAGACCTCTGTTTTTTTTTTCTGAGCCTCCTCAGCTCTGTGAAACTCTCCTACAAACACTCAAAAGTGATGCCTACATCTCCCAAGACCTTGACAGCTTCTGTTTGTTTGACTTTCAAAGTCGTTAGGGCAGATGGGAATAAGTTCTTCGTCAAGATAAAACCTGTTAACTGGGGTCATTCTATCACTGCTTTATTGTCTTGAGTACCCACTAATCTTCAAGCAGCTTCACAAATATGTCCTGCTTCATAGCTATTGAAATTTAACTAGTGAGTCTTCCAGTGGTACAGATGGGCAAGACAAAATAGTTATATTACTTCATTTTTTTCTCTCTCCAGATTCATAATAGTGAATTTGAAACAAGAATTTAAGTCAGTGGACTCACTTTATTTTTATTTTTTTTCTAATGCAGGAACTTTTCCTTTCCATCAGGCCAAGAGAAATAGATTGTTCATATACTTTTGAGAGCGCTGCACACAAAGTGTGTTCTGATATCATCTTTCAGATTCACCAAAGAACATTTGTCATCACTTCTGGTGGAATTAAATTGTGGTTGCAATCCAAGGCATCGGTTGAGGAATAAAAATGTGGAAATTCATGCAGAAAATACTAGTATCAACATCGGCATGCTGAAGAATGCAGTGATGCAGAGACTTTGAACAGACTGAAATACAACATAATCTCTGCAGACAGGTCTTATTGTCCCCATGCAAATTAAAGGAATATCAGAGGATTTTATGGTATGGAAGTAACAGTAAAATAAGGGTAGCATAATAAGTCTAAATCCAAAATGAAATTTGGGAAAACTTGGGTACTAGTAAATTTAAATGTTTACTTCACAAAAATTAAATTATTCTGATTTTGGTAAATTTTTAGGTTTTGTTATCAGTAAGGAAAAACTAGCCTCAAAATGGAAATGTGTTCAGTTCCTCTCTGATTTCCAATTCTTGGTCAAACTGCACTAATAAAATTTTGGCCAATCAACATGTATCTGTTCTCCCCTCCCTTTCTGGACTCCCTTTTCCCCAAGCCAGTAATTATGCTGTCAGTTGCCTCCCATTTCTCTAGTAGGTATTTTCTCAAGGCTTGTCCACAGTACAGAAATTTATGATACAAAGAGCTGCACTGGGCTTCTAGGGATGCTTGTAAAACACTTCACATCCATACGCCAAAGTGCTCCAAGTGGTTTGTGTTTCTGCCAAAAAACGCTTGGACTTTTCTTGTGTTCAGCAAGGGCTAAACTTGGCTTGAGGCCAGTAGGGACAGCACTAAAGGAGATAGGATGCAGCACTCCTGCCGCAGCCCTACAGAGGCACTCTGTACATTCCCAGAATCCACCCCCTGTCAGCTACACTGGGAACTGGGAGATGGCTGCCCAAAGGGCTCTGCAGTTGAAAAGCCTTGGGGATGTAAGCAGAAATGCTCTTATTCAGAACAGCAGCCGGCAGGATACCTCTGGATATTACAAACAGTGAGCATTTAAACCAAGGAACTGAGATAAGCTTAATAAGAACCCTTCTAATTATCAGGGTATTAGTAAGGAAGTGAGAAAATGACACAAGTAATAGAAGGGATTGCTGCAGCTCACCCCCTGCCCTGCCTGTCGTCCTCAGCCATGCATGCAGCGCTCTCCCTACTCTCCTTTCAGTCAGGATCTAGAGAAGCAACATGAAGAAAAGAGGGAGGAGGGGGGGAAATCACATTCAAAATAGCAGCAAAGAGCTCTTCTGCAAAGTGTGTCTGGTGGTACAAAAGGTACAGTTGGCAGCTTAGACTGCTTTACTGAAATAATGAGAGTAGACTTGTACAAGCAGCTACCTAAAATGGGCATTATTAGTTTTCTTTATTAGGGACTGGGTGGGAGAGCAAGGACAAGCAGCCCTTCTCTGTGCTTTGTTTTTGTAACTTGACAGCTTTTTTTTTATCCTTCAGATATTCTCTCGGGGGCAAGGAGTACACATGGCTCCAAGTCACTCCAGGATTGGGAGACAAGGGTTAAGCTCAGCATATCAAGGGGTGTGTGTCTGCAACAAATTTGAATGCTTAAAATAATCCAGAATAAATTTGCCAAGAAAGCAATATTTAATTGTAGAGAAGAATTTAAACTAAAATTAGACGGGATTTTAAGTGTCATTACTTAATTCCCCACATAACACATTAGGCACAGGACAGAGAATCCTGATTTAACCTAATGATGAGCAGACTGACCAGATTTTCAAAGTGAAATAATGGGATTCCTGTGGGGGAAGGAGCTGTGTTCAGTACAGAGATTTGAATTGAAAAGCAGTACAAAAAGGAAAAGACGGCCAGCTTTCCCTTCTCCCTTGCTGTACTGCTCTACCTTTCCTCAACTCTGTCGGCACAAATTCCTCACTGGACAAACCCCATGACAGCAAGTAACAAACAGCAATGTTGATGAGGACAGGCAGCAATGCTGGGTTTGTTGTGCTGATGAGATTAAATGAAGGAAAGGCAGAGCTGAGCAAGGATCCAGTTTGCCCATCCAAGAACTCCCTTCCAAGGGCTGGTGGCTGCACTGTGAGGGGAACAAGATACACTGGTCGATAGCCTCATACTCACACATACCCACAATGTACTCACACAGAGACAGACCCACATCCTCACCGTGTTGTGCAGGTCACTCCCCTATAAAAGCCTTATTTCACTGGCTAATGGATTAATCACATTCTTTCCATGATAACTATCAGAAAGTCTCCATCCTCTGAGTGCTGACATCTCATGTCAATCTCAACCACCTTGAGATTTTTCAAAAAGCAAACCTGTTGGGTTTTGGCCAGCCCTCTGACTCAGCATCCTTGCCTAAGGGCATAAGACATCTTCACCTTAAGAGCGACTGGGACATAGTAAGGGGCTCTTCAGCTCTTTGTTCTTGCAATTGAACCAAGGCCTGCTGACCTAGCAGGTTGTCTGTTAGCTTAATGAATAATCCTTCAAAGCAAACTTTCTTATTTCTCCTCCCTGTGCTCCCTTTCTCAGATGAGCCTCTCCTCCCAGGCTCTCAATTACCTTCTCATTTTCTCCAGAATCACTGTCCCTTGTTCTGCCCAGGAGACACCTGCTGAAGTCCTAGACTGGTGGTGGTGAATACCTCCATATGCTTTACAGACCTCATACTATCTGTCACTTGAGTTGTTGTATAAGGTATTTGTACATCTTAGATGATAAGTTTTTCCCAAGAAGGAATGAAATTTTTATGTGTTGGTTTTTTCCTCCTCTAGAATCCCTCTTTTGCACATAAACAATGAAAATACTAAAGCCTCTACACTGAACTGGGGCAATTTAATATCTAAAAAGAATAAGGACAGGCTTGAAATAAGGCTTTTAGTTTCTACAACAGATGTAAAACACATGGGGGACTGATGGGACAAGCTGGAAATTTGTTATGATGGTGAGTTCACAAGTAGGTAGCACCTCTGAGACTCATTTGGTATACAATAACACACTAATGCCATCCTAGAAAAATACTACTGGGGTATTTAAAAATGTACTTAGACACTACATTTTGCTGTCTTGCCTCCTGTTTTTAAAATCCAAATCTTGCTGCTCTGTTCCCACAAACACAGTACTTGGTGACTTGTGCTTGATCAGGCAAACACTAATAGTAATAGTCACAGCAATAGCAAGAATCACCATTAGATTTACCAGTTCAAGATTTAATTACTGTAACCATGCCTGTTCTGATCTCACTAAAGTCCATGTTGCCCCTATTTGCTTCCAAGGATGTTACTGCTGAAATCATACTTGTTTGCACCAGCACTGTACACATTCCTGTTTGAATGCATTTGCTTCCCATTTCTTTGCTACACTGACCCCCAAGTCTGCTTCACACTCTTTTATCTGATTTCAGTATTTAGCCACCATTTATTCTGAGTATGTTAAATCAGCTTTGGAACTCCAGAACTCCCTTTATTTTCACTGTGCTTGTTGCAATGCTCCCAACACAGAACAGGTCCAGGCAGGACTCCCTTGGAGATCACCTCCTTTTTTTAAGTTCTCCTAGTGGCTCTTTTAGGCAAGGACATGACATGGCCTGCTCAGCCTGGAGAAGAGAAGGCTCTGGGGAGACCACAGAGCAACCTTCCAGTACCTAAAGGGGACCTGCAGGAGAGCTGGAGTGGCATGTAGTGGGCATGTAGTGATAGGAAAAGGGGAAATGGCTTCAAACGGAAAGAAGGTAGGTTTAGATTAGATGGTAGAAAGAAATTTTTTACTGGGAGGTTAATGAGACACTGGAACAGGCTGCCCAGAGAAGTTGTGGATGCCTCACACCTGGAAATGTTCAAAGCCAGGTTGAATGGGACTTTCAGCAACCTGGTCTAGTGGAAGGTATCCTTACCCATGGCAGGAAGGGTAGAACTGGATGATCATTATGGTTTCTTCCAACACAAACCATTCTACAGTTCTATGAAAAATGCTGTTCTGCTTTAACAAGATAAAGTGAAAAGCAAAAAGAAAGAAAAGACCAATGTTTTGGTCTTTTCTGGAGCACCAGCTGCTCCCTGACAGCAGATAAGACTCACCCAAATAAGCTGCTGCTTTCTCCCACACTTTCAAAAGCGAAATGTCTTAATGGCAATATCAACAAAGACCAAGCCTGTATTATTTCTCAGCCAATTCATCACTGTCACAGACTGGTGGTTAATGGATACAGAAGGGGTAAGCAGGAAGAAGTCTGTATTTTAAGCAGCATTTTGAATATCACTTGTCATTATAAAAGTTGAAACATTTGTAGTAAACATTTCTTCATATTTATCTGGAGATCTAGATGAAAGAGAAGGAAACATAATCAGGACATAAGATATTTCAGTGTTCACAGAATCAAGGAATCCAGCTATGTAAGTCTGACCTAGGGATGAGAAAGTATGAGGTCAGAAGGGAAATCAGACCAATCTTTCTGCAATGCACTGTAAAATGACCAACATTAACAATGTCACTATACTTCTTGAAATGAAAAAGTTTAGATTCAGAATTCAGACAAAAACACTTTTCTCATTGTGAATAACAAGGATATCAGTGTTAGGATGCCATATGTTCTTACACTAGAATTGCCTCAGAGATTATCATCATTTTCAGAAGTTCTTCCTAACAGACCATTAGACTAACAACAGCTTACCTCAGCTAAGTTCAAACTTGTCTGCTTCTTTTTACAAGGGAAACAATATGTTTCTCAGAAAACCTTATGCTGTTAGTATAGTTTCCCTGAAGACGTTCTGAGGGTCACCATGAAGGATGTTGTATTGATATAACTGTCTTTGTAAATGTGTTTGAAACTCTAAGTGTCCCAGGCAAATTCAGTATTTGATTAAGAGAGAGATACTCAGTTACTTGCAACATTTGCTACTGCCTGAGTAAAACAAAATGCCGGAACAATGTTGACACAAATACCAGAGGACTGCACAAATGCTTCCCAAGGACACAAGAAAAAGCAGCAGTCCTCAAAGAAGCTACAGATATAGTTCTCATTTTATCATCTATTTTTCAAAAATTTCTCCCACTTTTACAGCTAACATTAGGAAAAAAAAAGGTTGTTTCTTGTAAACATTTTCTCTAACTTAAAAAGATATCTTTCACTTTGGTTTGGATGTTCTAATTTATTAACACATTTTGCATTCCTATTTTTTACTTAATTTTTAAAATCAAATATTCAAGGTAAGGCCAAACAAACATTTACCAAACATTAAAATATTTTAACCTTCATCAATTAAAATAATAAATCAAATGCAACAGAACTTTTTGCAAAGGTTTAGCCATTCTCAAAAAAGTATTTTCCACCAAACACCATTTGACAAGCATTCTCAACTCAACATATCTCCATTGTTGCTTTCCGAGCTAGCATCACTGAGAATACCAATTCACACATTATCAGATATTATGAAACCAGAGATGCCCAAAATATCAAGGGATTCGGTCAATCTCCTTCACTCCTCAGCTGGCAGCAGAGGGAATCCAGCCATTACACAGTTGGGATAACAATAGATTTTCAGCAAATTAGGCTGCTGTGCCAAAGCCCTGGAGAGGTTCCTGACCGCTGCTGTCACTCCGGCTGCTGAGTGGGTGCCAGTGGGAGGTCAGGGGTGAAGAACACAGCTTGTCCCCTCATCCATCGCAGGAGTGAGCCTCTCTCCCCACGGCCACCCTTTGTCCCATCTCTGCCCATCCCAGTGACAGGAGAGGACGTTGGCCTGGCCCCACTTCTCCCCTCTCTGGTAGGATCACTCTGTTTTTGCTATGCAGCTGAGAAGCTGTAAGCTGGCACTGCTCCAGGCGTGCTGTATTGCTATGCTTTGGAGGTTTTCACAAGGATGAAAGAAAGCATTTAGGGAGGTTCCAGAAACGATGCTGATGGCTGCCATGCTAATGCTTGTAATGAATTCTAAATTGGTAATGGGACCACTTATGGATAACTAAAGGCTTATTCACTTCCCTGGATATCTGCTTTTTTCCTTTACTACTCTTTGCTGGATTTAGTGCCACTATTCACTTTGCACTTTCGCTTCTCTTTTTTTTTTTCAGGTCTTTTACTTTTCTACTCTTATTTCTCATGCTGTACTATTCCTCTAAAATTATAATCTGTCAGGCTCTGCACTTATTCTAGTGGCCTTACTGCAGCAAATCTATGTCCTACTAATCTCCAGGTACCATTGCTAGTTCTCTTTTCCCACATGGGACATATCACTCAAGTTGCATGATTTTGAAACAATGCTGTATGGATAATAACATTTCTAGGAGCATAAAATTTCATTTTACTTCTACTGAAAAAAGCAAACTTCATTCATACCACCTAGGGATGGGTGGTATAATGACAAGTGGTAAAGTAATAGGTGGTACAATAACAAAGGATTGCATTAATGGGCAGCAATCATAACTGACACAGACCTGTATCTTCTGGCTGATGCAGTTTCAAATGATGTTAGCGTTGATTGTGGTGTGTCTTTTTGCCTTAGGAGATATGTGTTAGTATAAAGGTTTGCAGTTAAAATTCTGTGAGGCACAAGACTCCTCTGGAACATCTATCATGTCAGCAGAACCGCTAAAGTGTAACTCTGGTCAAAAAAAAATGACACTATAAAAATGACATCTATCATGTACCCTATTTATTTTCCCTTGGTGATTTCCAGATTGAATCTGCTCAGTTTAAAAATCAAAAGAGACTTTTTTAAACTGCTTTTTATCCAACAGTCTATGTTCCCTGTTCAGCTTCTGCCTAAAAAAAATGAAACTATGTTCCTTCTGTTCCATACATAATTTTCCATCCACTCACAACAAAAATTCGCCAGCTAAAATACAGGTTATATTTATTCACATATATGAAATGATTCATGGTTAATATAACAAACCATACCTCACTCACCTTTCAGATCAAAGTAAAATCTGGTTTTTCCTAACCAGTAAGGCACAAACATGTATAGATGGCATGGAGTGATCAAACTTGTCATTTTCACAACAGCAAACTGAAGAACATTTCACACTAAATATATAGCTAACTACATGCCACATATTTATGGCTCTCTTTGTATATATACATGCACACATGTGTATGTGTATGTATGCATGCATGTAATACACACTTGTGTATTTCTACACATATATATTTGGATATGCTTTCAAGCATTGTCCTAATCATGGGCTGTCAATGTTATTTTATATCCCTTAAATATTTGTGCCTGGTACCTCCCTAAAATGTTTTTCCACACTTAAGAGAAATTGGGAAAAGGACAGTACCAGATTTTACTAGCACCAAATGACTGCATCTCTGCACAGCTTTGTCTGTGTTGAAAAGCATTAGGATTATTTGTATCATTTCCTACCCCTGTCTTATGTCTCCTATTTACTCACTTATATTTCATTAACTCTCCCTTTTGATATGCTGAATTGTGTCACACTGTGGATCTTCTCTATTTATAAGAGGTAATACAGTTACCTAGTCCTTGCTATCTCTCCATAGGATATGAAGAATCATACTATAAAAGGTGTTATACCACCAAATGGATTTGGCTAATTAGCAGGTATTTTTTCCAATGGCAAAGGAATATTATTTGAAAAACAAAATAAAACAAACAAACAAACAAACAAAAACTACTATAAAGAATACTGCATTTAAAATACCAGGATTATGGAGAAATCAAGAAGTGCAGGGAAAAAGATGATATTTCAAGAAAAAAATAAACTCTGCTCCATCTTCAGCATTAACCACTAGAATGGCAATCAGATTATCTCATCTCATGAATGAAGTGTAGCCAAATGGAGGTGAACCAAAGCAAGGCAGAGGTCACACAGGTAAACAGAATATACTTTGGAGAGTGTGCTTTGCCACATTTGAGTTCACTTTGGCCAAAAGTATGTGTGAGCAGTTGGTCAACCTGACTCAGTTTTGGAGGAGTTGTACCAGATGTCTCCACAACAGTATTTGTGAAATGTCTTTTCTATCAATACTATTAAATGTTGTAAATCTGGTGGTGGTTCATGCCTCCATCACAACCAAGAGGAAAATGACATCATCATCCATTGTCTTGTCCCATCACATTATTGTAGGAAGTTATCAGGCCAGTAAATTATCAGTCCTTAGGAAATAATAATAATAATGATAATGATAATAATAATAATAATAACAAAGTTTAAGCACATCTCCTCAATAATTTAACCTACCATGAGTACATTTGATCTGGTTTTCACTCCTTATGCTGGGTCACAGTCTTTATTTTCCAGACAGGATTTGGGGAGGAGCCAAGGTAACTGAAAAATCACTTAAAGATCTCAAATGATGACTAATGGGTGGTAGTATTATTCTTCAGACACAAGGGTAGTTTTATGACAGAGGTAAAGGAGACACAACTCTTTATGGGTGTTTACAGGACTATGAATTAAGCTACCACATGAAATAATGGCCTTTACAAATCTTGCCACTTTCTGCTACAACTGCATGTGATCAATGTTAATCATTTCATTTAATGTAGTGCTGGAAGGTGAAGGGGAGAACAGGAGCTGAGATAGAATTTAAGCCTCAATTTGTCTATATCAGTGGTTGGCTTACAATATGGTCTTAATGCATTTGTGTCAGTTAATAAATTGCTATAAAAATCTACAATAAAACTGAGTTAACATTGACAGCATATATCTGAAATCTATACTAAGACATATTCTTACACTGTTAAAAATTAAAACTGTATAGGAAATAGTTTAATCATCATGAAAAAGGTCAAGATTTTATAATCTCTTCCCACACCAAATCAAGAAAAAAATTAAGATCTCAAGAATATTCAGTACAATCCAGTTCAATTTAAACAATTCAGTCAACGGTGTAATCAATTTCAAGAACGAACTTATTTAAAAGGTCTGATTTAATTAACTTAAACATTCAATTGAAAAGTTATTGACTCATTAAATGATTGATTCTACTGTTTTATAGACAGAGTTTTGATTTGCAATTTTTTAAACTGTCAATTTCTTGCCAAAACGGAGTCTTCCACAAGAAATGATCCTGCTCGAAAATCATTCTGAACAAACACCTCCGTTTTTCTGCCCAAAACCATCATACACAATACAGTCAAAACAGAGCTTAGAGGTACAACATGTACATAAATTTAAAAATGGTAAGCATTAGTTCTAAAACTTGAACATCAACTATGGACAACAGGGGAACCAAACCAACTAATTTCTGGTCTATGATGTCCAGTGAAATCGTGCAATAACCTCAGGTCATGACTGAGGCATTCATCTGGATCCTCACCTTTGGTGGAATATTTATTAAAATAAATTACTCCCCAGAACACATGAAAGTGCCTTTTTCTTCCTCTTTCTGATGAAACAGAGCCCATGTGGCTGAAGTGTCCATGCTAGAATTCCTCACCACTCCTTCCCCTTCCTGCATATCCCTGGCACATGCTTTCTTCTGCCATAAATACCCTCTCATAGTTCTCATAGTTCTTCTCAGCACACTGTTTAAATGCACACCTACACACTCACTCTTCCTTATCCTGTGCTTCTTACCTCTGCTACTGTTTCAACTATCAATAAAAACACAGGGCTGAAACTTGCTTTCATTAGAAGCTGGTGCTTTTTCCTAGAGGAAAATAAGAATTATTCTCTTTCAAAATGGCTGCTGCTTCCCACTGTCTCCAGAAACACTGATGCTAAGACATGTATAAAGACAGAGACTTCCTACTCTGAAAGAGGAAAGGGTTTTTAGAATGATGTTCATAAAAAGGAATTAGATGTTGAAATGTGTATCTGCTTGGATAAGTGTAGTCATAGATTTATCCTGGCTGTACTCCAAGCTAGGAAGTTGTGCATGTGCTTTGGCTTGGCAGCCAGAGAGGCAAATTAGTAGAGTGTTAATACACTCTGCTTTTCAGCTTTCTGCTTCAGGTATAGCTCCAGACCAGGGTGACTCATATTTGGGAAACTCAGAAAAAAAGATGGAAGAATAGGCATATCTGGTACAGTTGACCCTCAGCTACCAACAAAAAGACGTCAAGAAATAAGTTCCAGAATTTAAAAAAGCCCCTGATCTGGTAGGAAATGTATGGCAAACCTCACTGTAAAGCATAAGTAGCAGCACGTTAACATTCATCAGTAGTATACGCTAATATTCATAAATAGCATCATGTCATCTTAAAGTAATCAAAGGAATTTAAGTGGTGAAAATCTTAGAGTTTTAACATGTTAGCTGTAAGACAACTTAATGATAGCAAGAATTGTGGCCCAGCTTTGACTGTCAAGTTGTGAGATAGTGATGATCTCACTGCATGTGCAAGTGGGAACATTGGTAGGACACAGCTTCAGAGATGACAAACAGCAGCCTCAGTGATCAGTCCTCTTAACAACTTCCAAGGTACCCCACAGAGACCCGTACATCTAACTTATCTGGGTGGCCCTTAACTTGATCATCCTCTCCTCCTCCAGTCCTTACTCACCTATTCCTTGCACATTCTCTTTTCCTCTGCCACATTGGTTTCCATGGACATAGAGGATAACAAGCAGATCTTTACATATTTGAAGTTTTTAATCATGTCCTTCCCCTGTCTCTTTTCCTTATGGAAAATATCTCATGATGCAGTCTCGCCTGGAACATGAGGTGTTTCAAATTCTGAATTACATTCATTCATCTCAGTTTACACCTAGAACTGAACTCAGCCCACCACCTAATACCCTAGTTTCATTAAAAATACTGAAGTTTTCCTGCATACCAAGAATGTACAGCAAGATTTCACGCTCTCCTCCCCCCATTTTTTTTCTTCCCTTGCATAATACATTTAGATTTCATGGTGTTTAAAAGAAAAAGGTTGTGCAGGATGGATTCTGTGCAGTGGAACTCCAAATACAACTTTCCCTGATTTAAAACTCAGGCTTGAGTTCTCTAAGAGTGATGTCCCCCTGTGTTTTGCTAGTTGGGATGCTTACCCTACTTCCTACTTCTAACATTTAGAGGCAGCCAAATGGACATCCACTACTTGTGTGAAACAGCATGATGAGCAGCTGTAAGCATCCCTCAGTTTAATCCTCTTGACCCAACACTGTCACTATATCACTGCAGTTACACCTAAATAAAGCACACTGCAGAAGCTTGATTTACTTTTCCCAGACCAGAACTGGGTGCAAGTTGGTTTACCAATTTTGAAAGCAAAGACTAAGAGGTAGTTAAAAGGAAATATGGATATATGCCTACCCTTTTATCTTTTTCCTGCTTTTCTGTGTTCTATGAATGAATGAATGAATGAATGACTAAAGTTAAGCAAGTTTTACCCAATATGCTGATCATAGGCTCTTTGACAGGGAAGATTTAGCTTTTGCTGGGTATAGTTGGGTCCATAATGCCAACACAGCTGAAAATACAGAGCTATGGGACTCCAAGGCTTCCTCTTCTGTGATGGCTGAGAGAAAACAAGCCTGTCACTTAATAGATATCCTAACAGGATCTAAAGCACAGTTTGTCATGCAACAATAACAACATGCTTGGATTTTATGTGCCAGACACTTAAAAGAAACCTGGGCTAGTTTGTACACAGTCCATAAATTTCAAACTTTGTGGGAAATACATAAACATCTTTCTGAGAGTTACTTGCCAGTATGGTTTTGAATAATACAAATAACTCAGGTTAAGCGCATCAGATGCAAAGACTTTCATGGTAGATAGAGATAATGGTGTGGTATGAGAGCAGTCCCAGTGTTGATTCACAGCTGTATGCAGTATGCAGCATCACTGGGCAGTCCACAGAAGCAGATTGTGATCTTGATGGTAGAGGCACCATGCTCCTCTCTTCGGATGACACATACAACTGAGACAGTCTAATGCAAGAAATTGAGCCTTTCCATTCCCTCAGTAATCTTCCCTAAAGATTGTACATCTTCTGTTTCCCTCTGAGAACAGATTACCTCCTCAAGTCCCCTTCCTTCACGTAATATTAGAACTTTTCAGGGCATGTCAACATACAAATAANTCTACCTGATCTCCAAACACACACAGTTTTGGTTTTGCAGTTTTCTTTTCCCAATTTAATACAAAATTCAGTTTTTACAGTTGCTTCTGTGGGTGGAAGGATGCAAAAGACATGAGTAAAGCTGGCTTTCTAACAAATGTTCCTGGGATTGAATGTACTTTAATCTCTTTTAGGAGTTAGAAATTCTCCTAAATTTTACTTTGTTGTTGAGCAATTTATGTCTTCTTCAGTACAAGATGAAGTGATGGTTAAGTCTGAAAGCAATGGCAATGTACAGAAAAAATAGTCTTTAGAGCTGAGTTTCACAGCCTCAGCCAACTTGAGGGATGCTGTTTTATTTGCCTTTTTAGTATATTAAGCCTTAAAGGATTATTATTTCTAGTAACACTATAAATGTGACAATTTGTCTCTACTGCAGTTTTATTAGTGGAAAATGCGAAGATGGGCTTGGCAATGGTGGAACAGTACGTGACTGAACAGCCAGTTCAGAGAAGTCTATGATACACTGGCAGACACAACAGCAAAATGGCCATGATGTCAAAAATTGTTTTTTTCATCTATGATAAAAAACTGTCTAAGCAAATAAATCCTCCGGAAACAAAATTTCATTAAGTTCAAACATTAAATAAATCAATAATTCAAGAAAAGTGTCTGGATTTGATATTTTTTAAAGGAAATCTTGTTGCTGCTCTTTTTAGAAATTAATTTCTGTGTTGAAAAACATGACTTGTGAAACTTGAGGAGAGAGGACTTCTTCCAATCGCATTATGGACCATGTGAGAGTATATTGGAAGTAGAAAGGAGAGTAATTTTGCTGTTCATCCTGCCTGAAGTTTAGAAGAAAAAAGTGTCTATTTTTGATCCAGTTGTTTGCTGTTTACAGCTAATATTTTTTTGTAAAGTTGTACTGCATAACAGAAAACTAGGAGAGATGTGAGAATGTGTGCTTGTACAGAGGCAATACTGGCTTATTTTTAAAGACAAATCCTGCTACTTTACAAAGTAGCACAAGTTGACAGAAATTTCTAGACTCTACATCTCTCTCTTTCAGACCATGCTTTCCATGCTGTATCTCCAGCTTAAACATTTACATTTGCTGCATACATGCCAACATAAATCCCTGACAAGTCTGGTGATGAGATGGGAAGAATGATTGAAGGGAGACTTCAGAGCTTTGAAGGTCCTAGTATTTACTGTTAGCTTCTCATTTAGAAAAAGACATATTTTGGTCAAATTGTGAAAATTAACATAATTGTTTTGTCATTATAAAAGTTATTTCTTTTCTATGATGGAAACCTGTCCTCTAATCCAGCCTTGTGAACAAAGAGAAAAAGGAATTTTAAAATCTTTTACACTTGCATTAAATAGCAGGTATGTGGAGTGAAGATGGAGGAGGAACTGAAGATCTAACAGGCTCATGTTTAACTTAAAGAGCTGAGATTAAAGAGGCCTATTTAACATAAATGTTACAACAAAGTAATACAAAACTGTACAGAGGTTTTCAAGATTCTCTATGCGTGTTCTTCTGTATTTATTCACTTAGCCACCAAAAGCTTTTATAATGGATTTATATGCAAGGTTTTTTTTTAAATAAAAGTTTCTATGGCAGTTCCAAGTTGTCTGTTTTTGTTTAAAACTCATCAGAGTGTTCCAAAAATAACTGTAATGTAAGTACTTATCAGAACTCCAACAACATAAGTCAACATTTATTTCAAGTACTATGTAACAGTCAACTGATGGAAAGTTCTGTATTGTCTTTTTATTACTCTTCTACACTTTTCTAAAATGTGAGATTTTTGAAATTTGAGAATACACAGGACAGCAGTTACTCAATTTACAGAGCCTCATTTTCTTGGTTTTCTTAACAGGTTCATTCAACTGTAATATCTCTTGTAGTATCAGTCTTACAGGTCAAATCTTATCAGGCAGAGATACTCCTGAAAATAGAATGAACATACTCCCTGTTCACCATCCTTGAAGACGAAGAACAGCTTCCTACTTTTATTCCCCCTGTGAAGTATAAAGATTCTTCTCTGTTTGCATAGAGCTCAGAATAAAAAGGCCCTAATCTCAGCAGGAGCCTGGTTAGCAGTGTTGGCAATAAGGGCATGTCAACAGGCATTTTGCAAAGTTCATCATTAAGCTGCACTTATGTTTCACCTTCCATTGGAAATTTTTTATAGTCTTCCATAACCATCATTAATATCTTTTGGATATAAGGAAAAGAGGGAGGAGCACACAATTTAAGTCGTTGTTTTATCTAATGCTGAGTTATATTGGTTGAAGTACTTTGACATTTCGCTGCATTATGAATATAGTGTAGCAAATGGAGAAAGATGGAGAAAAAACTGTGCAGAGTAGAAAACTATGAGAGAGAATAAACACAGAACATTTAATGAATATGAGCTCTTTTTTTAATTAATTTGAGACCAATATTTAGACTTGGATCAGACTGAAGAACTAATTTTGCTATGAACACATAGATACATGGAGAGCATAAAGTGAGACAATGGTTTCTTTCCTTGAAGTACACACAGTTTGGTAACACTAGAACAGTACACAGAAGTTTATAGTTTTCCCCTGAAGAATGAGGCAGTTCAAAAAAAGCCTCCAAGATGCCTGAAGAGACCCCAAGTCTAGGTACTAAAAGCAAAACCTCCATTAATGTTTTCATTTCTATTTCTTGACCTAAGAGGCAAAGTTGAAGGAAAGGCTGGAGGCCAGAATATTATGGCTGTTTCAGGTTAAAGCATTTAAAACGTGAAAATACCATTTTTGGAAATGTGGAGAAAGAGATAGGTTTTTCCCTTGTTTCTTTTTTAACCTGTTCATGAAAAGAATAACTGATTTTTTTTTCTCTAGGAATGAGATCGCAGATTTGCATCACTGCAAATTATTGTTTGAATATGAAGAAGACCCCTTGAAAAAACCCAGCATTTTAGCTAAGCAGCTTTTTCAGTTTTGCTCCACACCTTACTTATAACACTACTTAACGTTGATTTTAACGCAAATCTAGAATATATTGCCTACTTTTATCAAGAGCCAAAAATAACACAGCACTCAGTATTTTTCTGTGCAAATATTGTTAAAGCTGGGGGAAGAAGGGAAATAAAACTGGCCTGAGAAGAATGAAAAATTATGCTGCAATTAGAAAGATTCTGCTGTGGTAGAGAGAATATGAGAAAAGAAAAAAATACAGCAGTATGTAAGAAATAAACAGCAATTAGTGAATGAGACTATTGCTGCTTAAAATTGGTATTTAAAACTTGGAAGAAGATCAAGCAACTTTCTTGTAGCATTCCTATATTAACTTGTACAATGAAACTTCCTATCAGCAAATTGCAGCATAAAGACGTTAACGTGTTATGCTACCACTAAAATAGCATGAAGAAGTCTTAGAGGGGAAAAGAAAGGAATCTGGGGGAGAAAGGTTTCTGCAGTTACACAAAATTATTTATTTTGTCTCATGTGTATTTGGCAATGAAGATTTAAAATGTAACAATGACAAGGACTGTTAATATTGTAGCTAATGTTCTAACCAGAGGTACTTATATTACTTAGGTTTCTTCTTTTTAATGTTAGAATTCTGTTATTACATAGAAAGAGACAGACAAATCCTGTAGAATAACAATACATTTGCTTAAAAAGTATATTTCTGGTATAACAAGAATGCTTCTCTAAGCATACTTTATTGACTTTTAAAATGTTAAAAATATTCTCTGTTTCAGAGGTAGAAGTTATGTTAAAATTAAAATAAAATCTTCCTAATATTTCTTTTGCTTAAAACAACAAAAGTTGGAAGAGTTCAGTTGCTCTAATGCATAATAATACACCTGTCCCCAAAACGTCTTTCAAAAATGTTATTCTTTGAGCTGGCAAAGACCCCACTCTCTCTGGAAATTGTTTCAAACCCCATCCTATGTGAAGGCCTAGCTTTAGCTGACATTTATGTGATTCCCTTCATGGACATTGTAGGGAGGTCACAGACCAAAATCCAACTGTTTGTTTTTCATTCCTAATAGCAGAAAGGATTTAAACATGAAGCAATCACTCTCTTCTTCAAGAAAGGTAATTTATCTCTTCCCTTAGCACAGCCAGATCCTGGAGACTTGCCACTTCAATTCTCTGAGATTTTATAACCCACACTACAATATTCAAATAAAGTTTTATTGTATTGTGGAAAGGGGAGGGAATTAGAAAAACTGTGTTAGCACTGATTGAAGTTGAAACTTCAATCTGTGAAGGTCAAGGAATTCAAAATAACTTCTTATATTATCTTTATCCAACTTCCGTGTGTGAGCATGTAAATGTTTCTTTTCAGAAAGCTGTGTGTTCATGGAACAAAATACCATTTTAAATAGTTTGAAAATAAACTAATTTCAAGGGGATCAGGATCTGGCTTTCAAAAAAAATAGTCTAAAATGTGATTGACTTTTCCTTATAGATCAGTATGATAAAGCTGTGAATTCCTTGCCCATGTTGCTTGACAAGGGAAGTTGATGGTACCCAAAATCAGTGACTCAAGAAAACTTAGACTTGTTATCAAAGATGTCAACAGTATAATTCCCAATAAAGCCCATAAAAGCCAAGATTGTGAAATCCAGACAACTTATTTAAAATGCACCCTTTTCAATTGTCAGCCATCAATTTGAAAGGTAGCTAAACTGTCTATTAAGTCATCAAAGCAAATCAAATGCCTACTGTCTTAGCATTTCCAGTGTTTTCCCTAAAATTAAACTTTTTTATGTTCTTTAAAGACAGAAGTAATCATGTCATTGCTTTTGGACATAATGTCCAAAGCTGAACATGTTTTTAAAATTAATCCTATTATTCTGTCAGACATCTCTCGCCTTTCATCAGTTGAAAAAATAGCCTCCTGTAGAGAGTCAGATCTTTTATTTATCATTTCAGTGCTAGCTACAATTAACTTTGTTATTTTAAAAACCTTACCCTCTTACTGAAGAGATCTGAAGAAAAAAATCTTCAGTTAAAAGGACACCTACTGTCAGCATTGTTAGTCTTTTATGAAAATTGCCTCATATCGAGCCTTTTCAGGTTTTTTTGTTTTGTTTTGTTTTGTTTTTGTTTGAGTACAGTATGTAATTCATACACACATATGTGAGTGGCTGGATTGCCGAATAATAAATATTAGACTTTATTTTCTGCTGTAAACAAGTTTTTTTTCCATGTCTACAGGAACATGTTGCTTCTAGACTGATTAAAAAGAAAATAACTACAGGAATCTTTGACACAAAAACTTCAACAGCAGCCAGCTGTCCAAGTATTAACACCTTGGCTGCATTCATTTAATAATGTAGCAGTGAATTCCTCATGCAACATTCGCTCAGAATGTAAGACATACCTTCAACAGAGCTGAATGAAAATTAGGCTGAATTCAAGGAATTAGGATAAATCCTGGTCATAGAGGATTAAGGCAAGTGAAGGAGCATCTAAAGGGTAACTAAAGTGCAGTACAGTAGAGGGCACATTGTTCATTCCCTGCAGTAGGGCCCAGAGAAATGGCAGATTCTCAGGTTGTGGCAAATTTAAGGAAGAAATTTAATAGATGTCCATGGACTCACTCCTAGCAGTAAATGTTACTTGAGCTTCACCAAGGAGAAGTTGGGCTCAAATGTGGCCATTTAGTATATGCTCAAAATATTCACCGCTCCTTTTTTTTTCTGGTGACCTGTGGATTCCATTAGCCAGTTCATCCTAACAGTAGGCTTCTTCTGTGAGTAAAGGAAACTGCTATCTCAGTGCCTAGTTTCCAGGGGATTCAAAATTTCTGGGGTTTTTTTATCTATACAGTGCCTGATTTAACATGTAAGGAAACTCAAAGCTTTTATAATAGATTATTACCAATTGAAAAGATTTAGTCATAAAGGTAACAATGTAATGGAGGTACAGACTCCTTTATCCAAGCCTCTGAGACCTTCCCTGCTTCAAGGTTATTTATTTTTATGGTGATTACAGGAATAGTTTTGTTAGTTCAATGTTTGAACTGCTGGCAAGACACTTAAAAAGATATTGCTTAATGCCTTTAGTATAATACAAATAATTTCTGTTTGCTTTTTGGGAATTTATTTTAAGATTTGTTCTATAAGGACTAAGGAGATATCGTCATCTCTTTTCCATGCACTTCTCCACAAATAAAGAGTAACAAAACTGATTGTTACACGGTTAAAGATCTATAAAACCATTATGGTTGTGTAGATAGATGACTGTATTGGCTGGCCAGAGTTCTATTTCTGATTCTTCCATCAAACACAAACAGAGTAAATGGTTTTGGTTTCCTTTTATTTTTTAAGTGAGGTTTGTTGTTGTTGTTGTTGTTGTTGTTGTTGTTGTTGTTGTTGTTGTTTTTGGTTTTGTTTTTTTTGGAGGGGGGGTGGGTAGGTGTTTGCTTTTGGTCTTTTTTTGTTTTATTTCGGATTTAGATTAATAATTACCTGGGTGGACTGCCTCATGGTAACAGTATTATTATTTAATTTCCTTTTGGTTTGAAACAAACAAAATCCTTCATTGATATCATGTTCAATATTTTGCATTAGGTGTTTTTCTTCACACTCAGCATGACATCAAGAAAATGAATGCTGTCCTTCAGTTGACACTGGCAATATTTAAATTTTTTGCTAGGATTGTGCAAAGCATTCTTAAAATGTATTGGCACCAGGCTCCATCATGGCTTCATATAGCTAGGATAATGCACATTATTTTGCACTAAATACTGACATAATTCTAGTCAATGGGATTTTGCCTTGTAACAGTACTTAATTGGTGTAAAACCACGCTGACTCCAACTGCTTAAATGATCTCACTAAGTGGCATTGAGGTTAATTTTAATCTTAATTCTATACTTCTGTGGTTTATGGGGCTGTGCCCAGTTTTTAGACAAGAATGAGCCAGGGGAGAGCCACAGCAGTCAATAAAATAAACTTTCTCTGTACTGTAATAATACTTCCTGGTACAGGTTTTAGCAAACTATAGCTAGTAAAATCATTTGAAGAAATGCTTCACATATACCTTTCTGAGCCTGCACCTGTAATTGACCATACACAAGATGGTTAATTAAAAACCATAAATCAGTTTCAGCACAGCAATTTAGCAATATCAAACCCAAGTGGGTCTGTGTCACTTTAGGCACCAACTTAGAGTAGTCTCACTGTAATGAGAGTACTTTGATGTTAACTGTTTTTTCAAATGCACCACTCTGTAGTCAGAAAACACACTGTGGTAGGATGTTCCACCACATACCTATATCCCACATGTTTGGATTGTTTTGGTTTTTTTCTCAGTGCAGGATAGTCCCTGAAGAAAAGAACTTCAAAATTCAACTCAGACTAACACTCTCCTTGTTGTTTTGATAACCATTACTTTTGCCATTTCTGTTTCTGAATTCCTTTCAGGACACTTGACAAAATCCTGAATAATGCTGTGAATATAAACCTTATTTATACAAGTAGGCTGTGCCTTTGCACCAGGAAATTTTATAGCAGGTGGATACCACTGTGCAGTTTTGTGTACCTTCAGATGTCATGGTCATCTCACTCATGCAAGAGGATCAACAGGCTTCCTATGAATTGCATTGTATAGTTGCATTCCTGATTCCATTAGGACTCATGGAGGGATGTATATGACTAACCTTCACAAGGTTTCGAGCCTTCATGTTTCAAAATCTTGATCCACAGGACCAAATATTTTTTCATGTTGCCATAGGGCATCATCAGTATTAAGGAATGTCCACTAATATTAATGTGGAAACATCAACATTGCCAAGAACTGGCATTCATTTTCAACAGTGTCCAAAGGAAAATCTGTTCTCTTGATAATCTAGATATTAATCTGGTACATGTTGCTGAGAATTCACACCTCTCTAGGGAATATCTGATTTATTTTCAGTTCCCCAGCATATGGTGCTTTCTCTGTGTTCCTCCGACAGAAAAAAAAATAATAATAGTTTGGCTTCATTTTGCTTAGTTAAAAATTGGAAAATGCTTTTGGCCTACTTATGGTTAAATGCTGAATTTCTCACAAGGATATGTGGAAAGGACTGTTTTATTCAGAAGGAAGGAAAGAAGGATTAAGTGATTACTGTGGGAAGGTCCTATAGCCAATGCTTGAAAGGGTGCTCCCCACAGTGACAGCAGTAAAACTTGGGGCTGTGAAGCCCAGCCTTTTGCTGAAGATTTCCATCAGCATAATTTTCCCACTCATTTTCTTCATTTTGACCCCTTCCTGACTCTTTTTATCCAGTTTGGTCCCTTGGTCCTAGCATAAGAAGCTACTTGCTTCTCAGCTGTCTCTTTACGGCTCTCTTAGAGGAAATAAAATAAATCCCCCAAACAGATATTTTCTTCTTTCTTTTCCTGTAGAGATGTCTGCTTCTCAATGGAGAAAAGGTACCCCCTTTATGCAAGCTGCAGCATGACAGAAACATCCCAGGAACTCGGAGACCCCTCTTCACAATATCAGTGCCAACAACATAAAACAATCCTTTTCCGCTTTCCCACCTCCCCCCCACATCTTGGGGAGCCATTCCCAGCTACTCCTCTACCTTAGGCTTTCTTTTGACATCCCTTGAGAGGCTGAACTTTGTTTGAAATTATTTTCTTCTTCCTAAAGATTCTGTGACAGCAGCTGGTTGTTTGGCCAGGAATGTGTTAGACTGGGGGCTAGACAAAAACAAAACAAAACAAAACAAAACAAAACAAAACAAAACAAAACAAAAAAAAACAACAACAACAACAACA
>VZTR01011714.1:181818-191938 GCA_013400775.1 Chaetops frenatus
AAAAAAAAAAAAAAAAAAAAAAAAAAAAAAAAAAAAAAAAAAAAAAAAACAAAACAAAAAAACCTACAAAAAACCAAGACAACCAACCCTCAATTTGAGGGTTGCTACTACCCTTAAAGCTGTTTTTCACTTCTGAGGATGTTACTCAGAGACAAGACTTTCCTGAAATATAGAAGGATCTTACTCAAAAGAGATGATGGATAAACTGTAAAGATGAACAAGGGTGCTCTTTATCATAATCTTTTCCCCATTTTACTCTCAACCATAGTTGCAGTACAGCTGCTGCAAGAGTAAAAACAAATACCAAATATCTGAAGAAGCACAAGAGAGTTTTTCTTCTTTGCAATCTGTGCACTTAGTTTCCAGTTCCTTTTCGTTATAACTACAAATAATTATAAAGTACACTATAAAATTAATAGGATTTTTCAGTAGCTGTTTAAGCCCAAGCAGTTTTCAGTGTCCTACAATGTGTCTGAATTTTCCCTGTAAAGTGATTTTGCCTGTTTACGTTATGGGGCAGATCACCTTGAGTGCCACCATGTAGCACATACAGGACAAACGGGGGATCAGGCACAGCCAGCCTGAGTTCATGAAAGCCAGGTGCTGCTTGACTGACCTGATCTCCTGTTACGACAGTGTGACTGACCCACTTAGTGGATGAGTGGAAGGCTGTAGATCTTGTGCACCTAGACTTGAGAAAAGCCTCTGACACTGATTGCCACAGTATTCTCCTGGAGAAACTGGCTGCTCATGGCTTGGCTGGGTGCAGCACTCGCTGGGTAAAGGCCCAAGAATTGTCTGGATGGCCAGGCCCAGGGAGTGGTGGTGAATGGAGTTACATCCAGCTGGCAGCTGGTTACCAGTGGGGTTCCCCACTGGGCTCAGAGTTGGGCCCAGTCCTGTTCAATATATTTGTTAAGACTGAGTGCACCCTCAGCCAGACTTTAATTCCACGATTCTGCTGAAATACTGTCTTCAGCAGCAAGTATTGACAGACTTTTGTTTTCCTAGCACTCCTCGAGAAGAGTCGGTACTGTGACTAGAGGTGCTGAGTCATGATATGGATGTGTATGCAAAGTGTGCAAAAGCCTCTGAAGGAATGAACCATTCTCAAAAGTTGTATGTTGCTCCAGTCCAGGCTGAAGTTTATGGTGTTTCCACAGGGCCCTGGCTCGAGGGAAGTAACAGCACAGGAATGAACAGATGTGAGGCAGAGTAGTATGCACAAACAAATCTCCAGGCCAACCCAAGGCCTGTAAATTAGTGCATACACTGCAAAGCTACAGCCAAGGATCATATCAATTGTGTTTTGGATGGATAACTAAACACTGTATAATTCTTTGGTTTGACGCAACCAAGATCCAGCCTCGTCACAACTGTGGTACATTCATGATCAACAGTTCTCTTCTGTTCCTCCCCTTCAGCTCTCTTGTTGCCATTTCTTAGCCACTGGCATGAGAACCCATATTTGGAGGGATGTCTTCACTAGTTCTGAATATGTTGTATATGTTTACAACTTACTGACTCATCTCCAGGTGGGATTACTCATTCTTCTCTTCAGAAGCTTACAATATGCTCAAGCAGAATCAAAGGGGACATGGCCGCTTTAACGGATATGGAAACTCAACATTATTTATCAGCACTCCTGGCTTCCCAAGGATATTTATTTGCAAAGGCAATCTGGTCATGATGACTCCAAATCAGTGTCAGGAGAGAATACAGAGAGATATAAAGTGATGAGCGTGGGATGGAAGTGGAAGACTGCCAGGAGTGGAACTGCAAAGTATGTATTTACAAAAGCTTCAGTGCAAAGGAAAATAAGGGTTCTTCCTGGCTTGGGAGCAAATACTGAAGGGTGTGTTTCTGAGCAAAGGATATTATTCTGGGAAACTGGTTCTGATGGGGGGTCATCTGGTAACCAAAGCAAGGGCGTGACGCAAGGGTTCATCTGATCACTATATCTGCTAACACGGGAGCACTGAGTAGGAGTCTGGTACATGTACTACTTCTGTTTTTCAAATGACTACAGCTGCTGGTGAAATACAGCACGCAGTTCTAGTACCACTATTTCAAGCAGCATGTTAAAAATTAGAGGGTCAGGGAAGAACTGGAACATTTAATAAATTATTGGGAACTATGTATTTAATGAAATACTCAAAGACTTTGATTTAGTTAGCTTAATGAGGAAAAGCTTCAACTTATCAAAGGTAACTAGTCTTTTCCAATACAGTGAACAGACACATGAAAAAGTTAACTCTTTCAGTGCTGAAAAAGTAACAAAAGTGAATGCCAAGAAATTAGACAAGTTAGATAAATGTAGCTTACTCATTACTTCCATGGAAGTGCTTAAAGCCAGGATGGATGGAGCTCTGAGAATCTGGTCTAGTGAAAGGTATCCCTGACCACTGCAAGGGCATTGAAACTAGATGATCTTTAAGGTCCCTTCCAACCTAAACCATTCTATGATTCTATGACATTAATCTGTGACATTTTTAAAGAGAAGGTTAACCATCCACTGGAACAACTTAGTACCAGGCAACATTAGACTTTGCAACACCAGCAATTTTTAAATGAAAATCGGATTTTTTTTGTAGAAAAGAATAAATGTCTAGCTTAGGCAGCAACTTTTTTAGTAATGTTTTCATGTACTATTATGTCAAAAGACAGCTTATACTTTTCTTCATTTAATCTAGGACACATAACATTTCCAAAGTAACAATTTTACAGTAAATCACAAGCATGCATAAGAATTCCTGACTACAAACCCAGTGAGGCATATAAGCATTTTCAGTATTTATTTGTTTTTCTCTGAATACTATTCTTGGCTATCCAATAGCCATGGTGCAGGGTAGGTAACCACTGCAGTACCACAAAGCTGAGCACTGGATGCAAAATCCCTCTGCAAATCAAAGTGAACACTTGGGTGTTTAGTCCGTGCTGAGCTCCCTGCTGCTGCCTGCAGCTCAGGAACTGTGAACAGACGAGGTTGTAGCAGCAGCTCACACTGCACCCTCTCCACAGTGGTTCAAAGAAAAAGTGGAAAAAGTGTCTGTCCCTGACTTGTGAAGTAAGACTACTCACAGAAGGATTGCATTTTTACTGGGAAAATATAACTAGCAAGACTTGCACTGGATTCTGTTACTCCAAGTCAAGCTTCTACGTACATCTGCCTCAAAAACATTCCCTTGCCTGCACAAGTTCTTGGCCTTGTTAGGAAAACTACTAGGTAACATTTTTAAGCCTGTGCTTTGATGAAGTCAAAATAAATTATTAAAATGGCCCCTTCTGACTTCAGAAAATATAAAAAAAATTAATATGATCCATTAGCAGTGAAGAAAAAGAGATTTTATTTTAAAGCCAAAGAACTAAAGTCATAGATTTTTATAATTAGCTAGTTAGCTGTTTTCAGAATCTGCACATGTACTGAATTGTGATCTTTAACACAGAAAATAAATTAAGGCTACAGTTAAAAAAAAAAAATCCTTAATTTCAACTCCAGGATCGAGTTTTTAATGTGACAAGCCCTCAGGAATTCCCATTGATCCTGAGGTGAGAAGCAGCAGAGGGGTGTTTATAAGCAGGAAGAACGCAGATTTAGGGCTTTGACAAAGGAGCCCTGTCTCATCTTGCCATGACAGTTGTTAACACCTTAATCCAAACACTCCTGCTCTGTGGCCTCAGAGTCACCATGCTATTTTCTACTCCGCTGCCAGGCAGCTACCTGGGGGCAGCACTCAGCTGTTCAGCTCATGTCGCTGTTGAAGCATCTGAACCAACAAATTGGTGAAGAGGGCATACAAGAACATGTTCTCCTCAGCTCTGAGTATGGAGATCTCTCGGGAAGAGACAAGGTAGGCAGCTGTTAACAGTAGCAAACCACGGTGCCATAGGAAAAAGCCATTTTTTTTTTCTTTTTGTTTGGTTTTGTTTTGTTTGAAAAGCCTAATTGCAGACACAGCTGTGTCTGCAGAGATCAGACTTTTCACAGGACGTGCCTGGAACTGTGAACAAAAACCCCAAGTCTCCAGGCTACCAGGGGTCTAATGTAACCAAGGGAGAATACTCTTCCCCTATGAATAAGTCTTTAGAGACTTCCTAAAGTTCAGGTTAATGATGTGGTCATGTAAATTCAGATAGCATTTGGGGATGATCTAGGCTTGCATTGCTGCAAAATACATAGAAAATCTCCAAAATGTAGTTTTAAAGATGAAAGCCATTTCTGAGTCCTACTAATGTAAAAATGATTCAGAAAGGACGATTTCTTTTTTTTAAATCATCATATTTCTCTGAAAGTATGTAAAAAATTTCTGCATGGCTACTTCAATGCATGTCTAATTTTAACTTGGACTGAATTTTTGCAGACAAATTGTAAATGCTTTTAATAAGAGAACTACTATTATTAATATACTTGTAGAAAAAAACAATTTTTTAGATGCTCGAATCCATGATTTCATAACTTCTTAACTGCTCTAAACTTCCTAAATCCTTCTGCAATTTTTGAGAACGTTGACTGTGATCAAAAACTCAGTTTTCGTAACTGCACTTTCTTTCCTTGAATCAGAAAAGGGTATCAACAGCATATACATTACATTATAATTCTGGGTCATTTCATATTCTACCTTCAGGTTTCCAATGGAAAACATAATAATTGATATTATAATCAACAAGAAAGGAAGGTATCTACAGTTTATATTCACAACACAGTTTCTTCACAGAATGAAGGAAAACGTATGTTTCTGTTGGTTTTTTTTTGTTTTTTTTTTTTTTTTTTTGAGGAAATCTTTAAATGCTCCATTTTTTTCCTTAGTATGGCACCCAAGAGAAGTAGTGTCTCAACCCTTCCCTTTAGGTTATCCCTTAATACATCAGTCAGACCCATCTCCTCCCCTGTGCTGCTGGGGCCTCCCAAGACGAGAAACAGACTCATGAATACAGACAGCCCCTACCATCTCTCCCATGCTTAATCCAACTGGAAGTACTGGAAATTCCAGAGCATCTCCTCCATTCTCAAAATAACGGGCACTGACTTGTTCTATGAAGATGGCTTGCTTGCAGAATTTTTGCAGGACAGTGGTTGTTGGGGGAATAGGAGGCATATTGGATGCAGATGGATCTGTCAGGGGATACGGCTGTGAAACTCTTCTGAACTATAACAACATAATTTTCAGATCTGTAAAAATGCCAACTTTAACAGCAATTCAAAAAGGCACAACCTCAACGTAAGAATCATGCTCCTCCCAAAGTTAAGCTCTCTGCTTCAGAGCCTGGAGTAAAATCCCTGAGATGGCAGCAAGAATTTTTCAACAAAAATAAAATTACATATTTTCCTTGATCTCATTCTTCTAAAAGGAAAAAGGATTTTTCTGAAGTTTTCAAAAAGCACTTGGCTTGAAACAGCCAACCAGTTCAGAGAACTGAAACTTGTTAACTAAAATAAAGGAAATACTACAGTAAATGAAAATAAGATTTGATGACAGAAAATATTAGGTGTATCTAAATACAGGTGTTAAAATTCTATTTAATAATGAAAGTGACAATCCACATGACAGCTCTTAGAATTTTATTACAGCAAATTATTAAAATTTCATTGAATTAACCATCTGTCTATGCTGGTTTACTACAAACAACTAAGGTTACAGTGTCTTAATTTTTATTACTGAGAAGTCAGGAATAGTAAGATTTCTCTTTTGGAAATTTCTTTGTTTCTTTTTTATAGGTGTTACATGCATACCTCTTCAGAGGAGACAACAGCTTCATTCACACCCGTGAATTCTGGTTATGGCTAAAGTGGGAGTCTGGGACTATGCAGATGGCATAAATCAGAAAAAAAGTTGAGACTTCTCATTCCAAGACAATAAAATTATTACTTGATATCATTGGAAAGACAATCAAGAAAAAGGAAATGCTTAAACCCATAAATAATAAAAGCATCAAGTCCACCTCTTCCTGCTGGCCTAATCAATAGGAAGCAACTCTGTGAAACTCCAAAACTTTCTGTTGTGGAAATTAGAAATCATCATACACCCTTGTTAGAAGTCATCATCCTTTCAGTCGATCATCAGTTACAAGTTGATCATCCTTTCTCACACCATATGATTAAAGCCTTGTTCTGGAAAAGATTTTATTTTTTTTTTAAGATATCCCACTGACTAGAGATGCTATGCTGATCAGAAGGTCTCTATCTTGATTTTCAATAGAAACTCTCTGTGCCAAACAGCTTGCAGGCAGTGGGCAGTGATGCTGAATGAGATTCCTGGAAGAATGAAATACAAGCAATCAGCTTGAGTATGTTGATCCCAGATCTTCACACTAAGGGTATAAACATGAAGCCAATTACACAATATGCAAATACATTGTATCACATCTGGATTACATATGCTCAGCTTCTTCTCCGTAGAGAAATCCTTTACAAAATTCATTAGCAATTAACAGAAATATAACTATGGTGACAGATACAATTCAGCTATTAGAAAAGGGGAAAAAAATCCTTTTCTACAAATCATATATATATATGTTTGTGTATGTGTGTGTACATGTATATACACATACACACACACACACATATATGTATCCCTCAACAAAAGATGAATGCTGCTGAGGCTTTTTAAAGCAGAAACAGAACTGCTGTATGCTACATTCTTCTATCCTAACCCAGCTGATTTTAAAATTTGAACATAATAGCCCACTAATGCTGCAGCTGTAGTTACCTTTCTATGTCTTTCATTGCCTTGATATAAGAAAGAAACTGGAGAAACATGTAGAGGTATGTATCTTTAGTATGATAGAGCCAGAAAAGCCCATCAGGATAAATGGTTCAAGTTCTGTAAGAAACTACAAGATACAGTCAAATAAATATTACTTACTGCTAAGATCATCTTTTTTCCCCTCTTTCTGAGAATATTTCCCTAGATAAAATGACAATTAGACCTTATTGGGGTCTTAGTTCACACAGGTGATCAACATAAAAAAGCATTAAAAAACCCCAACATTCAGACCAAATAATTCAGTGTCATACTTATTTTACTGAAATGAAGAGAAAGACAGCAGCACTAACAATAACATTTAAATTATTCTAATTTTTAAGATATTTGTTTTAGTATCTGTGCCACTCAGTTTTTCTTACCCGCTTGGTGCTACGTACATAAAACTGCATTCTTCTTGGCCATACATGATTATTTACTTCCTAAAGCAATAAATCATTTTCATGTGGTGCTAACAACTAACAATCTTACTATTCAGAAAAATCTCCCTCCCCTTAGGAATTTCACATGCGTGAAGTTGCTACACAGAATATACAAATATGCTTTCTCCCCATTGCCTGTCACAGACTACTCAAAATAAATCTGGAGTCTTAGGATGACAACAGAACCCAAGATAAAAAACACTGTATTAAAAACTTGGATCTTTGTTTTTGTTAGTACTTCTTTCTTTTCTGTTAGGAGAATTTATCTGGATTAGCTGATGGTGTGTGCAGCCTTTGTCCCATAGTAAAAAACATTCACTGCTTTTTCTGCTATTGTGATAAAATTCATTAATAAGCATTGGATGCCCTCAGATCCATTAATTATGTGATTTGGTTTTGGGTTGTTTTTTTTTAACAAATAAAAGTATTTCTTCATATGTCTTGAAGAATACAAGAAAACTGGGCAAAAACTAATATGCCCTTAGTACTTTTGCCCAGTACATCTATCCTTCCATCTTGTAAATACTTAGATGTAAAAACAGGGGTATGCATGTGTGCAGTGTAACTCAACTTGCTAAAATCACATGCATAAATGTCAGGTAAGGGCTTAAACAGTCGGTAAAGTACTTAATTTGCATAATTTGAATTGAGGAGAGGAGTAGTAGTGGCAGTGCCTGGTAGATTAAATGCAAGAATAGACCCACAAGGGAAAGGGTCTCTTTTTCCAAAATATTTGAAGCCATGAGCAATCTAGTATGTTCCAAATTGTAACTATTCAATCTTTTACAGAATTTTTATGAACCTTAGGAATGAAAATTAATTTGGACAAGTTGAAAGAGAGACTCAACTCCATGACTAACATGGGAATTACCCTAATCCTCTCTTCAACTCAATCACAGAATTTTAACAAGGTTTTTCTGGAAGCCCTTGAGATCTCCTAGCTTGAACACTAACTTATGTCCACTGTTTTCATACTAGTTAAAACGCAGTCATAAATGCAATCTGAGACTGAATTAGGAGATCAACCCTTTCAGTTCTAAATCACTTGTTTGAATCTTGGCCAGAAATTGCCACTATTTCCTGGCTTTTGCACGATACACACGAAAAAAGTTGAGGACCTCATCCTAGCAGCAGTGCTAACTCTGAATTTCCAGCCATGCCTAGTTAATGCTAGATTATTTCTGTGGAGGTGAAAAAAAAAAAAGATGTTCTCTTGGGTTTATGCCACAGGTGAAGAATTCTCTGAGGAGTCATTCATGTTTGGAAGCAATACACAAGTTTCTCCTCTGCTCTGCTCTCCCAAACAAAGGCCTCTCACCATAAAGAGATGTGGTACAGAAGGTTGTACCTCAGAAGGTATTACCCACCCCTGCTCTCTTACCTCTTTACCACAATACGCAGAAGTAGGGAACTATGAGCCAGAGGAAACTTTTGATTCTAAGTAAATGAGAGAAGCCCACTGCTTGATTCAAACTTGTTCAAGGTTAGAAAATTCAGTAAAATGGTGCTGGTGAAAGCAATTTTTCTGCCAGTGTTACTATTCCTGCCAAGTAAATTTAAAGCAGCAGTAGAACCATAAGAAGCATCAGCCAGAGCTCAGATCTGGTAACTTTCCAGATATGCTGCAGAACCTTTAGTTTTTCAGGCCTTTAGGGATGGATGGATTGAAGGATGCGAGGGGCCAGGCTCATTTAGGTGACAGGAAATTATTCTCATTAGACAGCTGGTTTATGGAGTAGTTTATAATGTGTGCTTTGCATTCTGTAAAACACTTGTAAAAGTGAATAAATGCTCAAATACAGGCATTAGTAAATGCTAACATTTGGCCTACCTATCAGAAAATACAAACAGGAATCTGTTACTCAGGGAAAGTTACTGTTTCATAAGCAAATCCAAGCATTTCTTTTTAGAATTGCTAAAAAGACTGAACGCATGCTCCGTCAGGTGCAAAACCGGGAAACTCGTCCTTGTAACAGGATATAAACATCAGCTGTGCCCTTTTTGCTTACTTTCCCTCAGTCTTTGGCTAAATTTTAATGCCCAGGCGTAGTTTCCCTCTGCCATTGTTCTTCACAAGTCTTGGGATCGGTACAATTGCACGGGCTACAACTTTAAAGAGGGCGCGGGAAGGGAAGGGGGTGGCGTGGGGGGGGGCTGTTTTTCTAGTCGAGGCCGCCTCTGCTGGGCTGAGTCTCATTTGGTGTTTGAGCCTTGCAGGTGGTGTCTGGCTCAGCCGGTGCCCGGGCCGTGCTGTGCCCCGCGGAGGCGGCGGGCGGCGCGGCTGCGGCTGCGGCTCCGGCACCGGCTGCAGGCACAGGCGGGTGCGCATCACCCCCGCGGCTCCGGGGCCTTTTCTCCCTCTCCCCTGCCTTGGGTGCGCAGCTGCATCGCAGCAGCTCACGAGTGACCGCTATTTTCAATTCCCAGGCTAATGAAATCAGCATCGTAAAAGGACGTACTTACGCCGCCTTTCCCCGACAAAAATATAAAAGCAAATCCGCTGTTTCCTTTCAAAACATTGAGCATTATTTTCTAAAGCGCGGGGGTTCGGGGGTCGGGGTGTGAAAGAGTATTTTTCTTGCAAGTGCAGGTGTAAAGATGCTTTAAAATAAATAACGCACCATTTTGAATGAACACTTCATGAGATTGCCTAGGGGCCAATGCCTACGAATCCTCCCCTTACTATGTCCCAGGATGAAAGCTCTGATGCATGGACACAAAACAACTTTGCCGACTGTAGGCGAGCGAAAATCTGTTCCAGCTCCGCAAATGGCCCAGCACTGGTACTTGCTTCTGCAACTGTTCGCTCGGCAGCACTCCCCAGCTCCGTTCCGCGCGCTGACATTTCTGGACCCGCGGACTGCGGACCCAGCCAAGCTTTTGAAAAAATTTACTAATAAAATTCAGCAGGTAGCTTAGGGGAAAAAAAAAAAAAAA
>VZTR01011714.1:194994-309212 GCA_013400775.1 Chaetops frenatus
ATGACTTGCACCAGGCGAGCGAGGTGCTGAAACGCTGCTCCGCGGCAGCCGGGGATTTTCCTTTGAGTCCTGGGAGGACGCGAGGCAGGCTGACTGGCGTGACACGGGAGTGTCCGGCTGAGCATGAGCGGCTGCATGTGATAGCAGATACCCTATTCAGAAACTTGTGTGTGCCACTTACCGGCTGTTCTTGGGTTGGGTTGGTTTTCTCGTGTCTTTGGTTTTGTTTTTTTCCTTTAAGTCCTTATGTGCTGTTTACTGTATGTGCTTTCAGTTCTGTTTAGTCTTCCTATCTCAATAAATCTTTAAAGCACAAAATCTGCAGTAAGCTTTTATTCCATCTATTCCCCCCCCCCCCCCCCCCNCCCCCCCCCCCCCCCAACCCAAGGCAGGTTTGAAATTGAAGCACAGGCTATGAATTAAGGACAGGAACTAGCAGTGTTGCTTTTATGTATCACTCAGTGTCACTGGCACGTTACGGTTGGGGAATCCAATTTCCCCCTTGTTTGGGTATCCATTAAATCAGGTTAGGGTTGATTTTTAATAGTGTGTAACAAAATTGGAGCTTGGGTATGAAATCAGATTTATAGACCTGTGTTTATACAACAGTTTCATTTTAAGAGGTCTTTTTTCCTCCCCCCTTCTTTCATCATACATACTGCGAGAACCTTCACCAGCTGGGTGCAGTGCTAACTTTTTTCCCCTTTTGGTTTGTAGAAGTTTATTTGTATTGGGTTCTTCTGAAATGTTGAACCTTTTCACTTAGTTTTTCCTCTCTGCAACACAGCATCTATCTGCCCTTATTTTCTGGAGTTATTAATCAGTTTGTAATTCGTTAGTGGTGTAGAAGAGCTGTCATGGAATTACCTGGAAGATTGTAACTGGAACCAGATTTTAAGGACAGATCTGTGGATGTTGTTTATGGACAGGAAATACAGCTTAAGAGTTTTACCAGTGTGTAACTTGCACAAGAAAGAAGCAGGTGAAAACTACGCTTTATTTTGTTGGTTAGCATATTAGTATGAGTCTGGGAGTATTAAGTGAAAAAAATCGTGACGGAGGAGAGCACGAAAGGAATGAGTCTTGTTTTTCTGGCTAAAACAACAATTCCAATCCATGAAGGAATGGGAAAGCTAGTATGAGTTTACAGGAATGAAACTACTATTAGAAATAAACTGGAACACAAATTAGAAATAAAGTGCTCAAAAAGGGAGTAATTTTTTTAAAAATATAAGCTGATTGAATCACTCTGTGGACGCTTCTAAATCAAAACCAAGTAAACAATAAAGCAGTTTTGGAGTTTTTTGAGCCTAGGTGACTGGTTTGAATTTGAATTACAATGACAGAGGATGTAAGTTATTATCCTCTGCAGGTAATTTTGGTCTTATTCCCGGTCTTAGCGAATGTATCCAGGTGATAAAGCCACTACCCTAAATGACACTCCTGTTAAGCTGCCTCAGCCAAGAATACGGCAATGGCATTTCCTGCCAGCTCTGCCCCTCTAGTAATTATCCCCAGCAGCAGTAGTCTCTGGCAGAATTGGGGTGAGGACTATTGTTGTCGTTTTGTGCAGAAACAAGCAAGATCCCCTATTGTGGGTAAATCTTCTGTGTCTCACAATATACCTGTGTCTTAGATTTATTTATTTTTATTTGTATAAGCACGAGTTTTAGCGTGTCTCTGATTAACGACTCCATTAACAGACTCCGATACCATTAACTCCTTTGAAAGTACACTGAATGTAGTGAATTGAATGCATTTTATAACACATTCACAAGCCCCTGACCAGGATAGTTATGTAGAGTACCTTAGCCTTTTTGGATTTAGATTTTTGTGTTCTGGTTTTGTTTTGTCTTCAAAGACTATTGGAAAAGTTAAATGTGGCAGGGTATTGCAGCTGAGAGCTCTCCAATTCTTGTCTGTCTGGTCTAGGCGATAGTGATACCACTGATACATCCTCAAAATTCAGATAATTGCAGAGCTGAATTTCTTTGGCTATTAAATCGAATATATTATTTGAATATATTTTGTTAAAGTACTTTTTAAAAAACTCCTTTTTACATCCATCTTAGGGCAGATAGGGTGGTGTAATTCAATGCGTTTTTTGAATTTAAATAATTGGTTGACAGATCAGGAGATAACCAGAATTTTTTTTAATACACAGAATTATCTGGGCAGACATTGTAGCAAGCTCAGAAATACCTATTCTGCTTGTGTACCAGAAGGTGTATGTTCTTATGTCGTCCATCTATGCATTTTTAATAAATGTGTGTTCTCTAGAGAGCTTTCTACTGCTCTCTCTCTTCCTGGGTAGTACTGCTACCTAGGCATGCAGCTCGGTGTGCTGGAAAGATGAATGTATGGTTTTATGATACCAGCTTTTAAAATATTGCCCAAAATTATCATGTTTTTGAGCTACATCTAGTCAAGGGTGTGTAATTCAAAAACTTCCTATCTGTTGCTTTCCTTTCTGCTTTTAGAAGTTGGAGGACCTCCCAGAAACGTCATTGGAAGTACCCTGTCTTGTTCCATCTTACTTGGTTTCATTGATGCCTTTATATCAATAATTTAATTTATTACTTCTTTTAATAACTGAGCACTAACACATGAGACAACTTCGTTGTGACAGAATTGCATGTTTATTTTTAAAAATAGCTTGAGGAAGCTGTGAGTAAGGTTATTTTTACTCAATACAGACAGTATTGTGTAAGGGACTTGTCATGTGGTAAGGAACAGGAATTTTTGAATGGCTTTTCCTGCTTAACATAATCTACCAGTTAAACTCTCTCTCTGTTTCTCATTGGTTTTTTAAGTCCTTTTTTAGGTTAACAAAAAAGTTTAGAGAGTTTGGAATAGTTTCAGTAGTTACCAGCACTCCCATTAGGATGAGAGTGTAACTTAATGCCCAGTGACGTACGCACACGAAGCACAAGTCCATTCCCAAAGGCTGTGCAATCTTTAATGTTCCCTGGAATTTTTATTTTAAATTTTTGTTATAAAGGGTAGGAGGAACCCATAAAGGCCTTTCTTAGCAGCGTGTGTGCTTCCACGAACCTGGTGGCACCAGTTGTGCATAAGGTTCAGTGAGACAGATCACAGAATAAGCTGATGATCCCACAAGGATCATCGAGTCTACTCCTGGCCATGCACAGCACCATCCCCAAGAGTCTCACCATGTGCCCAA
This sequence comes from Chaetops frenatus, assembly GCA_013400775.1. NCBI lineage: Eukaryota > Metazoa > Chordata > Aves > Passeriformes > Picathartidae > Chaetops > Chaetops frenatus. Next base: position 198,179 of record VZTR01011714.1, read on the forward strand.
GAGCATTGTCCAAACTTCGGGTGGAGAGTAGCGATGGCAAAAAGAACACATGACATTCTTTGCAGGAGCAGTGGTAAAACACTTCTGACCTACCACTAAACTGAGACTCACTGGTTGGCCAAGGTAACACTACCATACAATGAGGTGAATCTTGAGAGGAAAGAAATGTGTATTATTGCAGGATGAGTTTAAGAGGAAGATCTGTGTTTTCCTCAAGTGTGTTTGTAGTTTGTGAGTGAGCTGACAGAGACCTTTTTCACCTGGGTGTTCGACCATGTTGCTGTTCACCTTGAGAGGTATATAATCCAGGCGTGCATGTTTCATCATTTGATTTGATCCTGCACTTCTTGTTGAAAGATCACGGGAACTCTGTCTGAATAAGGAAGGGAAATTAGGCTTTCTATTTTTAAATGGCTTATGAAAACAGATACAGGATCAGCAGCTTCCAAGATGGAAGGTAATTTGCTGCCAAATCTTTTCAGCATTTCACTTAAACTATTTGGTTTTAGTCAGTATTCGTGTATTTAATTAAATACCATGTTTCCAAAAGGCACATTTATCCTCCTCTAGGCACTCCTTGACATATTTAAAAAATATATTTTTACCAACAGACTCCTCTAGGGACTCTCCCATTCCTTATAATTAGCATATAATTATCACCCAGTAGCTGAAGACATAGTTAAAATTTTGTGGTCCCCCCCAAAGAGCCCTTGCAAGGCCTCCCCAAAGGTTAGAAGAAAGCAGCATCCTCTTATATGGAATAGGAGCAGTTTTATGGGCTGAGATGTTCAGTGTGAGCAATACAATGGTTGTTATCAAATCGGAGAGAGGTCATTTCTTCTAGAGAAATGAGAATGTATAATCAAATACAGGACCAATTTTGAAAAAAATATATTATTGAAACAAGGTAACATAGGTGTACAGAAATTCTATTTGGTTTTGTTATTCCAGTTGAAATTTTAAGATACCCTTCTCTGAGCTGTGGCTTACCTGAAGAAGAACCATGTGTTTTGGAAGATGAAGTCACTCCCATGTTCTCCTAGTTGAGGGAGGGGGAAAGTCCAAACTTGGGTCATGGCTTTATGTGGATTATACTAAATAATTGTCTCAATTTTTAATAAAGCAGCTTAATATTGTCTCTTAGTGAGAGTTAATGGGATAGGCTGTGAACATGGTTTGTAAAGTTGGGGGATGAACAGATGCAGAGTAGGGCTTGGTGGTGTTGGTGGACATGACCAGAGAGACTTTTTACATGGACATGTAGAGATAGGACAAGTAGGAATGGCTAGAAACTAAAAAACAGTAGTTTTAGATTAGATATTCTTCACCGGGAGTGTAGTAAGGCAGTGGAATCAGTTGCTCAGAGAAGCTGTAGATGCCCCATCCCTGGAAGTGTTCAAGGCCAGGTTGGATAGGTCTTGGGGCAAGCCCCACTGGTTTAGTGAAAGGTGTCCCTGCCCATGGGCAGGGAGGGTGGAAATAGATGACTTACTAGGTACCTTCCAACTCAAGGCATTGTATGATTCTATGAACCTTTGGTGGTGTAAGGCAAGTTATTTTAAACCAGATGGTGACATAAAAGTTGCAGATTCTCTTACTTGGGGAAGGTGCTTGAGAGCTTTAAGTGTTGGTTTAAAAAATTGGATTTTCTGAGCTAAAATCTTGTGGTTCATGAAGTAGAGTGCTGATTAGAAGTGGAGATGGTAGAAGGAAAGCCCTTTCTTCTGTAACTGAATGACCTCTGGGAGGATGTGGCCTGGCACCCACTTCGGATGCTTTTGGCTTCCAGAACAATTTGAATGAAAGGCACTTTTCTTTTTCTCTAGTTGCACTCTATGGTTGAAAACAAATTGTACTTGACTACATTTGCTGAAGTACTGAGTACTGTGAGAGTATAAACTGTTGGCAGCTTTGTTTGCAGCAAGTTGGAAATTCAAGAAAGAGTTGCTGAACATTGTGAATTCTAGTATCTAAAGCTTTTCAGAGATGCTTCTACCGTCCTGCAGGGTATCTTTCCTATGCTTTATGGCAATAACTAGGAACTCATTAACACCACCTCATACATCATATCCCATTGTGTCAGATAATGTCTATACGCAATACTAAAAATGGACAGAACAATCTCTAGAGTTGCAGCCTAAGTTGCAGCTGAGTATTGGGTACCATCCTGGCTTTTAAATTAATGAAGAAACACACAGTCTTTAAATGCAGTCACAAATGTTTCTGTGATCTGTGCTTAAGTTGAATATTACTGTGGTAATTGCAAATTAGTGTTGCTTTTTAGGGAGGAAGAGCTCAAATACCCGGTTCTTGCTTCATCAGACATACAGTTTTGTCAGACATTGTTTTGAACTTTACACAGTCACATCCTGTGAATTGGCTAGACTTGGCGACTGGTAACTGTTAGATCTTTAATTATACTGTATAGTATATTTTCTTGGATGCATACCCCTTGGTTTCTCATGTTACTACCTAGGCTTCTTTTCCTATGGGACTAAGTTAGGATGATTATAAAAGAAAGCAGTCTTCAAAAAGTAACTTGCCTTGCATTTTGGTACAGTTGATATTAAGAAATCTTGTGTTGTAGTACATGTAGATGTGAACAGTAGAAGAGACTTGGATATTTCAGATTGATAGCTACTACTGAACTCCAGTGGTATGTGGCATATGCAGAGAAGGTGGTAAGAATACATTTTGAAATACATGTTTCTTTAAAATGGATATTTCCAGATATTTGGAATTTTTAGACATATTTATGTCTACTTTTTAGAAACAATGGAAATTGGTTGTGAGTCCAGATCTGTCAATACTAGTGGAGAAATTCTTTCTGGCTTGATTCTTGTTTCAGTTAGAAACTTTTCAAAACTTTGAGGCCTGTATTGTTGGAAGACTTACTGGTGGTGTTTAGAAAAAGATGTAAATGCAAATCCCTTAGAATTATACAGTTGAGATTGTAAACAGGTTGTTATGGTATTTTTGGTTTTGTTGTGGTTTTTTTATCAAGCTGGAATATAGCTTTGGAGTTAAACTACAGATTTTGTATCTGGAGATGAAACTAAAGTAACAGAGGAGCAGGGTGTCAAAACTGCAGGCTTAACTGCCTAACTATATCAAAATGGTGAATTCTTTTAATTGATTGAATAACAGTTTTGACAGAAGACTTCTAATTTACATCATGTTGCTTCATAATTGCTGTTTTCCTGTTGCATTTAATCTGAGATCTACAGTAGTCAGTTTATATGCATGATCTGATACCATGTGTGACTGTCTCTAGCATCTGGAGATGGTAATGCTTATCACTCATTTAGCAGTTAAAAATGGCTAAACAAGTCAGAAAGGATGAAGAAAACAGAATAGTTTTTTAGAAGTAACTATTTTGCTTTTGCAAAGTCTGTTAGTACTTGAGAATTTTCCAATTGCTGAGCTTGTTCAAAGCTTACTCCACTGAGTAGGTTTTATGTTGATACAAGCTAATGTAATTGCTTTCTGTCTTAAAAGACAGGTTTGGTTTTTTTTAAATAGTGGTCTTCTGTAGATGAATGTACAAGTAATACTCTCTTAAATTTGAAAGTGTCTTGGGAATTGTACTAATCACACAAAATCCTGTAAATTATAATAATATGTCCCATAATCTTCACTAGCTTTCGCCTTTTGCCCCAGATAAGGGGATAAAAATATTTCAGCATCCTTCTTTTCTTGGAGTTAAAATGGTTTAAGTCTTGCAGTACTCTTAGGTTGAACTTGATGTGACCCAGCGTGTCTGAAGTTGCAACTTTTGCTTAATTCAGAATGCTTAACACAGGGCGATTAAGAATTGCTGAAAATTTGAATTCTTCCTTCCCTTGTGTTTTTATTCTGAAACAATCTTTACAAAGGGCTGTTTTTGGAGAGCAGAGTACAGTCTTTTGTTACTGGATAAAATTGATGGCTGCAAATGAAAGAATAAAGAAGGCTCTCTATTCATGTTCCCCAGCCTTTGTTTCAGTGGGCATTGTTTCAGTTTATAAGAGCTGTTTAGTACATATAGATTACTGGAAAGGCTGAAAGATTCCCAAGCACATTGGTGCAGTCTTTTTAAAAATCCTGCTATCTCCTCAGCTGCTCACCCAGTACCTTTTTGTTTCAAAGGTACCATGAAACACTTTTATTTCCTTTCCCACCACATCTACTTTGAAGTCACCTTTTGTGCAATAGTTTAAATGAGTCTTACTGGTTTTCTTTCAAATTATGGAAACCTTAACAAACCTGTGATTTGAGTTCTAAAGCTGAGGAAACTGGCTGGTTGAAATGTTAGTTATTTTTGATTTGCCATCTTTTTATCTTAAAAACTCAATATGTAAATAGACTGTTGGCACATAGCTACAGATCCTGGTTCCAGTTTTGTAGGTAACATAGTCCTGTGGTAGCTCAACTGTTGCTTTATTTGCTTTCTCTTTAGAGTCTCCATATAAACATATTAAACTACATAACCAATTGTACACAGAGGAAATACCCACGTAGAACTTAAGTGACAACAGTTTAAGTTAATCTGAAACTTGGTAATTACGAGTTCTTTTACTGAGCTGATACAGTGCATTAACTTATGAGATAGTAAATTTTATTTTTCTTGGTTTTGTTAGTGTCGGTGTTGAGCTGCACGGTTAGGACTCTATTGGTGTAAATGCAATGGGTTACAAATGCCTCCTTGTATTAGTGATAAAATTGTTCCAACAGGGATTGTCATGCTGAGTTTTGCCATGTTTGTCAGTCAAGAGATTATGCTTCCACCTAGTCCCTTTTTCCTGAGGAAACCCTTGTCGTTTGAGGTCCTCCTGTCCCACCTCTGCTTTAATGCTCTCTTTCCCTGGGGTTGCTGTGGTGAATGGGTGTAACACCACCATCTCCTCTTTCTCCCTCCTTTTTTTTATTTTTTCCTGTAGGGCTTTCTTTGCAAGAAAGAGAGGAAGAAACATGGCCTTGAGTAAGTCTGCTTGATGGAAGCCCGTCTGGGAAAGCAAACAGGAAAATCTAATTTAAGTCTTGATCAGGTTTAAGGATGATATAATCACACAGTTGCTTGTGCTGTCCAAGACCATATGCTACATCTGGGCATGCACGTGGATAGACCATTGTTTGGCATGTAGAGGTGTTTGAGATTGTGCAAGGGCTGTCATGATTTCTTGGATATATCTCAGCCCCAGGCTGGAATGGGAGCTGGCCTCTCTGCTGTGTGCAGTCTGAAAGGGGCTTTGCCAATGGATGGTCATGTAGCCACATGTAAGGTGGGCCATTGTCTTGTGCAGCACTAAAACGAGACAAAACAATCCACTGAAAAGAAATCTTAGTCCTTTGCCACAGAAAATGTTCGGTTTTGTTTTTTCCAAATAGGCAACAAACTGTCCTGGAAAACAGCTTTGCTACAAGAAGTATCTTCTGAAAGTAGAAGACTACAGAACGAACAAGTTTCCAAATGCTGTATTATATTTCTTAATAAAAAGGCATTTATGAAGCTCTTTTAAGAATGTGATTTGAGGGTAAACTTTTTTCATAAGTGAGAGAACAAACAGTTTCAGTGGCTCATCTCTTCCATTGTGCAAATTTAATGAGCTACTCTCCTTTTAACTTAATGTCCCTTTGAAATAGGAGATTGCATTGGAAACATTTGGCTTTATATGGTATCTGTTTGAACTAACACAAATGTAAGTTCTGTTAAGTTACTGTAAATATAACATTTTGTCTTAGTTTAGTTGTTCTGGTGCAGCCTCACATAGAAATACTCTAAATAAAGCATTTTGAAGCAGTGGTTGGAGTGATCCCTTTCAAGTAATCTGGCTGTGAAAAAGTTGGCGATGGGTTTTTTGCGACATTTATTTCGAGAGGAAGGAATGTTTTTGTTCCCTTTATGATTCCCCTTCAGTCTACACGTCTGGTTTAGTGGAAGTGTTCAGTTGTCAGAAGAATCAAGATGGTGTATTATTTAGATCTTACCAGACAAGTGGGATTTGTTTCTTCCATTCCAGTTATCAGAAAGATTAACCCTTTGCCCTCGTGGTCCTAATTGCAGTTGTTCAGAAACAAAGATTCTGCTTGTACAAGACAGCAGCAAAGCTGAGTATGTGCCAACTGGAATGTTTCTCTGGTGAATGTGGGTTGCAAGTATTACATAAATTTTGTCTTATGTTTCAGGCACCGATAAAAGCAACCTGTGAAGATATGTCATGCAAGACTGGATTTCCTGAAGATGTTCACAGTGCAGTAGTGTCAAGGAGTGTACATGGAGGACAGGCTCTTCTCAATGGTATTGTTAGAAAACGTATTTTGAACTTTTTTTGTTTCTTTTAGTGGTAGCCATAAGTCACTCTGGAACATTTTCATCTTTAAATAGGACACAAAGTCTTGCAGGAAAGAACATCAGCTGCTCTGTGATTATTTCTTGATCACTGTCATAGGACTTGGAAAATCTGTTGGCATTAATAGCAACATGTGCACCTCTGACTCCAATTTGAAAACACTGAGTGTTGCAAAACTTCCCATTTTTATCCTCTAATTCTCAGCACAGCGTTCACACTGATGTTTCTTACTACCATTGACAATATGTGTGCCAGCAGTCTTTACTTACAGCCCATGTGTGTAAAGAAAATTTCCTTTCTGCTTTACCTGTAGTAAAAGAACTGCAGTTACACCCAGTGCTAGTGCTCATGTTAATGCAGAGATAGTTCCCTTACTGCTTTTTCATGGCAATCTGAGGAGAAACACCTATGGAAAGCAGGTGATGGGATAGGCAGCCAGAGGAGAGAGTGGTTGTCTGCGAGCCCCTGGTCAGCGACCGCAGCACTGCGGGCTCTGTAAGCAGCTGTGCCAGGAGAGGCAGAACAGTGCCAGGGCTGTCTCAGGGACAGTGCATTGCTCCCTCATCCTGGCACCTACCTGCATCTGAACGGCACAGTGCCCAGGCCGGGGATGACCTGCTCACCTTGTGCTCGGCAAGCGCGAGCCCTCTCCTCCGCTGGGGATGCCCTGCAGTCTGTACATCTGCCCAAGGGTCATCCAGGTTGGGAATTCAGTTCACTGTTCTTTTTGTGTCTCTATTTTTCAGGCATAGAGTAGGACACAGAGGCAGATGCTCTGAATGTCCCCAAGATTTCCCAGCCAGTTAAGTTTCAGTATACAAGTTTGCAGAACTACAACATTTTTAAAAAAATCTGCATTAATTTGTGTGTTTTCTGAACCGCTAACATAATTTTTTTTAAATCTAATTTGGAAATTGTGGAACTAAGAACATCAGTTTTAGACGGTTTCAAGTACAGCTTAAATAAGGACTAATTTAATTTAATTTGTTGTTTCTTTCACGTATAAATTTGGCTACACAGTTCGAGACATTTAAATGAAAAAAATTCTAATGAGTCTGCAAAACAAGTGAAGTAAAAGCTGTAGTCTTGATTTTACATGCTGTATGTAGCAGGCTCTCGTTAATTGTATTTTACAGACCTGTTTTGTGCTTTCTTAGAAGTATAATGGAAACTTGAATGCAGGATGAATTGATTAGCTTTAGCATATTTAAACTTGAGTTATTAAAGCTTTCTCTGTTCAGTTTCAAGGAAGTATATTCTATCAGCGCAGACTTTTCTTTCATTAAAAGATGGCTTAGGAATTTATGTATTGAAGTAAATGTTCTGCTAATTGAGAAAATAATGAAGAGGAACGAGAATATTCCTCATTTTCCCACCAAATGGGGGTTAATAGATGGCTTTCCTATAGATTCCTGTAGTAGACGTCAGCATCAGAATTCCTTGGTACGTGATGAACAAACACAGGCAGGGGGCAGAAACAGGGATGCAGAGCACAGCAGCCAAATGCTTTCTTAAAGGTACTGCCTTGAAACTACCAAGTATTTGTTACAGGTTAACTGTCATGCCGTCAATTCCTCCTAAACTGGAGATCACACAAGCTTTTAGATCTACTCTGTGCTGTGAAAGTTCTCCTTACTTTGTATGGAATCACTCTCTATGCAGTCAAGGCTGTTTCTGCAGTTTTTCCCTTTTCCGACCAGTTAGGAACCACAGTAGACTGGGCACTAATTGTCTGTTGTCATTGCTCCTGCAAACAAACCTGATGATCATGTCTGATCAGCTTTAACTGAGTCTGGACTAGTAACATAGGATGACAAACTGGCTTCCTGTCTCATTATTCATCCCATTCCCACAGTCCCTTCCCTTGCTTCTCAGAAGTGAGTGAAGCATGACTGTTGCTTTGTCCTTGAATGGTGTTAAAATGCATAACATTATAGGGAAGTAGGAATTGGAAACACTGTATGAGGCAAGCAGTATGTATCGCATCATATCAGCTGGTTGAAAAATGACCTGGGGGACTCTTTTTCCTACCACTGTTTCCTCAACTGAATTACTGCAGTGGTTAATTCTTTTGAAAACTTTGACATGCTTAAAAGCATATAATTTGCTGGTTACACATAAACATACAGTCCATCATTGCATAGCTTTGACTTAAATTTAATTACACTGTCATTTTGAAATACTGTTGTTGTCAAAAGCCTGTTTTCTGGTTATTAAACCAGATTCAGATGATGCTGGAAGTTAAGTATAGTTGCATGACATTTGCTTCGTAGGGATAATCATGATCTGATTCTGATCTCGGCTGCCTCGCCTATCTAAGTGCATGGAATTAGTTAAGTTGGAAAATACCTCTAAAACCAGAAAGCCCATCCATTAATCCAGCGTTGCCAAGTTTACTACTAAACCATGTCTCTAAGCACTATCTCTACATGTCCTTTAAATACATCGCGAGATGGTAACTCCAGCACTTTCCTGGGCATCCTGTTCCAATGCTTGCCAACCCTTTTGCTGAAGAAATTCTTCCTAATATCCAATCTAAACCTCCCTGGTGGAAAGTGATGCTGCTTTCTCTTGTCATATCACCTGTTTCTGGAAGAAACGACCAACCCCACAACATTACAACCTGCTTTCAGGTGGTTGTTCGAGAGCAGTAAGGTCCCACAATTGGCTTGGCTCTGTAATCCTCTTTATTACCTTCCTGCCCTCCAGCAGATCAGCATTCCTGCCCAAGTGACTGATAAAGATATTAAACAGGACTGGGCCCAACTCTGAGCCCAGTGGGGAACCCCACTGGTAACCAGCTGCCAGCTGGATGTAACTCCATTCACCACCACTCCCTGGGCCTGGCCATCCAGACAATTCTTGGGCCTTTACCCAGCGAGTGCTGCACCCAGCCAAGCCATGAGCAGCCAGTTTCTCCAGGAGAATACTGTGGCAATCAGTGTCAGAGGCTTTTCTCAAGTCTAGGTGCACAAGATCTACAGCCTTCCACTCATCCACTAAGTGGGTCAGTCACACTGTCGTAACAGGAGATCAGGTCAGTCAAGCAGCACCTGGCTTTCATGAACTGAAAAGGGGTGGCTGTGCCTGATCCTCCGTTTGTCCTGTACGTGCTACATGGTGATCTACTCCATGTCCTTCCCCAGCCCCTAGGTCAGGCTGACAGGCCTGTAGCTCCCTGTATCCTCCTCCTGGCTTCCTGTACCTGTGCATCACATTTGCTCTCCTCTGGTCAACTGGGACCTCCCTGGTTATCCAGGACTGCTGATAAATGATGGAAAGTGGCTCACTGAGTACTTCTGGCAGTTCCTTCAGTACCCCCAAGTGGATCCCATCTGGCTCCATGGACTTGTGTGTGTCTAAGTGATGCAGCAAGTCACTGAAAATTTCTCCTTGTGTTATGGGGGTTTTACTCTGCTTTCTGTTCCAGTCTTCTAGCTCAGGGGCAGGGTACCCAGAGAACAACTGGTTTTTTACTATTGGACTGAGGCGAAGAAGGCACTAAGTGCCTCAGCCTTTTCCTCATCCCTTGTCCCTGTGTTTCTACTCACATTTGATAAAAGATGGAGCTTCTTCTTAGCCCTCCTTTTGTTGCCAATTCCTAGAAAGATTTTTTTTTTTAAGAAATTGTCTTCTAGTAGTAATCTGTCACCAGATTATCTTATATTTGGGTTTTAGCACTTCTAATTTTCTCTCTGTAAAACCTTGCAGTATCCTTGTAGATACTTCTACTAGTTTCTGCATGTTGTAGAGATTAAGGCTTTAATTTTCTTTGGTTTTATGCATTGATACCACCAGCACAGTGGTGTTATGGACATCTCAGATACCTGCAGAGTAATTTGACCCTAACTTTATGGTTTCTTGACAAGTTGATTCTTAAAATGACCGTATGTTTATCACCTGTTTATTTGCTTTTGTCTGGTACACTGGGAGACAGCCTTCTCTTAAGTTCTTTGGCTTCCATCTTAAAAAAACTTAAATAAAATCAGACTTATCATCATATGACTTGTTGGTCTCTGCATTCCAGTTGTTACAGTAACAGGATATCTGGCTTTTAAAACACTATTATAAGAAATTTCCTTGTACTACACTATACTGTATGTTTTATAAGAGTTTTTTTATTTTTCATCCTGTGTTCTGGTGATGCTTGTTTGATGGAGTATCAAACTTGTTCCCATTGCATTTAAGAATAATTCATAATGTCTTCGCTCATTCATATGGCTAAGACATTACGACAGCATCTAAAAATTTTTCCTTTTGTGCATGAGGGCATGAGAGGCAACTACACATTCAGTTGTTATCCAGGTGTTCAGTTATCCCAGTATGTGAAAAATTGGTGGAGCAATAAATATTCAGAATAACTTAAATGGGAAAAGGGAAAAAACCCCCCTCATTTATTAATGTGGGTTGTGGGGGGAGAAAAAGAGAAAGAGAGCTGCCCTTGCTGCCCTTGGTTTCAGGATGAGGAAACGGAAAGGATGATTCTAGTTGAGAAGTTGGAAACTACTCCTTTTGTAGGCTGTGATTGAGCTGTGTAGGAGGTAACCCTCACCATATAGGCTGTCCCCTGTTGCCTCCTTCTGGCACAGTGTCACCAGTGCCCCATGGTCCTGTGTTCCCTTGGAACAGACTTCACTCGTCATAGCCTTGGAGACTCTTAGAAGCTGATCCCTTAAAGTTTGTATTGTACAATGTCTGGTAAGTCTGACTTCAAGATACAATATGCTCAGGTCACTGGATATATTTAGGATGAGTCCTATAGGCCTAACACTGAATTTATTTATTATGTTTGGCATGTTGTTTCACTTGATACCAGTGGCTTCATTGAAGTTACGGTGATACTTACCATGGAAGCAGGTGAACTCAGAACTACTACGTTAATTTTGTAAAGGGAGAAAAAAGAAAATAAAGAAGCAGAATTAAGAGAAACTTCATTCATTGTTAAAAATTGTCACAGCAATAAAACCATGCAATTATTTGGTCCTCCATCTCTTTTAAAATGGAATATACTTTGATTTTTTAGGATTTAAATCCTCCAGCGTTTAAAAAAGAAAACAAGTAATATGCAAGTAAGTCTCCAGCCATCACCTAACAGAAGCAGATATCTAACCCAAATTTAAGGCACAGTATTTATGACTGGTTCCTGTAAATATAATGTGATTATTTTTGGGAGAGCCATAAGTAAGATGTAGTATCCAGAGAAGAAGAGGTTAAGTCAGGAGGGAGTTCTATTTAATATAGTAAATGCCCTTGCTTGCACTGATTTTATCACATTTTTGTAGTTCATCCAGGGAAAAGTACTTAGGCAATTTAGTGTCCAGCATGTTTATCTAATCTTTGTTCTAAATCCTGCAAATTTTAAGCTACAAATAAAGTGTTTAGAGCTAAAATCATTCACCTCAAAAGGTTCCTTGAATGGTTTGCAGAATCATTTCTTTGAGATTCTTACTCTGATAATTATTGTAGCAGTTTCTTATCTTTCAAAGATGTTATTTTAACATTGTCTGTCCTGTTACTAAATGCATGGTGTTCGTTTTCTGCTAAGCAAATTCATTCCTAAACCATTCCTTCAAGCGCTGTGTAGCTATAAAATATTTCTAAGGTCTTTGTGTTATACAATGATAAAAAAAAGTTTTGGTGTTGATCACAGAGATAAGCAGTGATTATGGATGATTAACACTGCAGTTTCCTGGGCCATTTAAGCCAGAGTAAGCATCAGCTCTGCCAAAAAAGGCACGCTTACGCCTTCCCTCCTCTTTGAGCCTGGTACCAAGTGCTCATGAAACCGTAAAATGAACAGGGTTAGCCAATTTATCTGGGGTAAACTTTCACTCCCACTCCTTTGACTTTTTTTCTCAAAGACCTTGTAGGCTTAAACAGAACCATGGTGTCCCTGCTGCCTTCTCTCCTCTGGCAGTGAAGTGCTTAGAAAGTAGTGTTTGTTTTGATGCTTTCAAACTGAGTGACAAAACTTGGTTTTTACATTCCACAGACTTTATAGTTTACTGTTAAAAATACCAATTGGTCCCAACCCAGAATTGTGTTGTTTGGAGTGTGGCCCTCAGGCATGGTTTGGTGTTTAAGAGTAACTTGGCATTTCTTCATGATGTAGTGTAGGGTTCCATGGATGCTGTCTGTCACAGGTGAAGCTAATTGGCTTTGTTGCTACCATCAGCTAAGAATAAAATTCCCTCTTAAAAAGTCATAATGCTTAAAATTGCAGACACTAGCACATCTTTTAAGGCACATTAACTGTAGAGCCAGGGAAAGTGTTCTGAGAAGAATTACATTTTCCAAGAGGGAAATTAGTCTTTCTTCAGGAAAAAAAAATTTTGGCCTTTTTTTTTTTTTCTATTAAAAAAAAAAAAATGAAAATGGTAACCACTTTGTTTGAAGTCTCCTTGCCTTAAGCAAAAAGTCAAGTTGACAAGTTCCTTCTAGGCAGACAGCCAAAGAATCTCGAATGGGGTCTCTCCATGAGCTGCTGGCAAGATGGGGAAAATTGTTTCAATTTTTCCCAAATGTATTGTTTTCTGAAATTCTTTCCTGTACTCTTCACTCTGTCCCTTCTTGAGAGGGAAAAAAAAAAAAAAGGGAAGAAATCACTACAACCTATTATCCTTCTAGTTACTCTTCTAAGCTTTAGTGGGAATGAGAATTTTTTTTACAGAAGCTTCTGTTGTTAGGATATTTTTTCCCCCCTCAATTCTGCTTAACATTTAGTAGATTTAGTTTTGCCCTTTTCTGTGAGAAGCAGAGTAAATTCTATTGCTGTTACTTGGTGATGTTATGCCTTGTTGTTTTGCTGTATGTTACAGTTGCATTCCAGTTCTTAGTTTCTTGCCTTTTTAATCCTTTTCATCTTCTTTTCTGAAACAGTTTTCTTGTTTGTACTCTTTCCATACCCCACAGCATCCTAAATTCTCCAGTGTCAGTTTTGAGCTTACTGTCTGGGATAGGAAGAGCTGCTTCTGTTTGCTTTCACTACACTAGCACAGTACCTGTTTTGTGATGCCAGTTGTCTATTCATGTACCAAGCTCTTAATCTATTCTTAGTCCCCTGACAATTAGAGCTTTCTTTTGCTAAAGCAAGAGATTGCTTTTCTTGAGATGTTGCTTCCTTACTCCCTTTTACCAACTACTTAAACATGGAATATATCCTAGAGTATATAAAGCATATATTCACCTTGCTGAACAGTGGTAATATACCTATTTGAATGGTGTCTCCTTTTTGCTTTTTTTGTCTGACTTATATGTGGTATCTGATTATACTTTTGAGTATTAAACTCCTGACTGTATGTTGGTATCATCTCTTTTCAAGCTTGTATGTTGAATGTTACATATAAATGGAGAATAAGCATAAATAATGAAATGCAGTGATCTTACAAATGTGTACAAAGGGCTAACATTTCAGAAATCTAATTCTGTAATCCCTTGCTGGACCATAAAGCTATTGTGGAATTTTATGTAAATCAGTTGATATATCCAGTATCAAAGAAGTCATCACTTGAGTTCTAGATAAGAAGGAATTCTAAAAAAACCCTTCTAAATATGTGCTAAACAAAATTTTTACTTTTTATGGAGTATTTGTACTACAGGTGGAAATAATGTTTTGTAGTTAAATTCTAAATGAACTATTTGTCCACTTTTTCCAAAGAAGAAAAAGGATATTCCCTTATTCCCTGGAAAAGGGGTGCTGCTTCTGTTTCTTGTGTGAACTCTTGTAACTCCATAAGTTAGACTCTTTCTCTTGATAAAGAGAAAAATACATCTACAGAGAAATTACAGAAATCTTCAATGGTTGCAGCGTTCTGGGATCTGTAAATTACTATCTTAGTTAATTAGTCCAGTTCAGGTAGTAATTTCTGTCTGTAGTGCATTTACTTGGAATGCCCTGAATTAATTAGTACTTATTTCCTTTTCCTATATTCAGCTGGTTACTTCGGAGGGTCTCAAACATAGTGTCCTTTCTGTGTGCAGAAATCTGAATTACGACAGCAGAATTGTTAGCTGCCTCAGTAAGCTCTGAGCATGGCTCAGTGAAGGATGGCAAAGTGGATGTTTCTTTCTGCCCTCTGAAGCTGGGTCTAGCATTATAGTCTTTCTAACACCATTTAGTGTAGCCTTAGTTCAATTTTAAACTATGCCATCTGGCTTTGATTCCCAAGGGGCCATTATTTCTCCTGGAATCTTTGTAGTTAGAGCATCCTTCAATGCTGACCAGTGCTCTAGGGAAGGCTGGGAGGAATGGTGGCTGCAAAGCTGTGCAGAAAAACTCCCCAACAGACAAAGGTGCCCTTAGGTGTGGGTGATTTATTTAGTTACAGAAGAAAAGTTGCTGTTGCATGCAAGAGCTGCGTGGAAAAAAAATAGTTTCTTTGTGTGATATATAAGTATATGGAATACATGGAGCAGGTGAGGCCTTCTGTGTTAGCATACATAATGTGAGAAAATGGTATTTACAATCAGGCATTGAAATTGTCACGAAGGACTACAGTACATCTTCTGTTGACTTGTCATTTTTCTAACAATCCAGAAGACAAATTTTCGAGAGCATCCTACTGAACTGATATTACAGGAAAATACCCTTTATTGCAAAACATATTACCATACTAAATACAGATAAACTCCTTTAGTATTTAAACACTTAAAAACCACATTAAATCAAATACTACTGGGTTAAAGACTTGGATGTCAGTCAACAAATCCCAAGTACAGTTTGAACTGCTCTGATTTTGGTTGAATGCAGTGAGGCAGATTTATTGCTTTTGGTTGAACTTGGGAAACTCAGTGAGAGGGCATTTTTTATTCTGGAAATAAAAACTTTTGGAAGAGTTCACTTCCAAGCTTTCACATGTCCTAGGCATCAGAACCAGCCTTGCTAAACTCAGGAGAAAGAAGGTGCAGAAGAAGACAGGGTAGGATTTTGGATGGAAAGGAAATTTACTGGACTTGCTATTATCTTCTAATTAGACTGCAGAAGGAGCAACTGGCCTTTGGTACCCTTTAAATCTTTCCAATTTAACACAGCACAGATGGTTTTCTACTCATCTCCATATGCCCTCGCTGGTTGATGTGTCCTCCAGAGGGCAGGGAAAACAACGTTTGGGGATAAATGGAGGGAAACATGGAGTGAGAAATGAAGCTGAGACTGGGGAAGGGATGGAAGCAGAAGAATCCAGGTGATGAAGGATAGTGGGTGGAGGTATGAACCCTGGTGTCATTTAGGGGGGAAGGGAAAGCACAGGTTCTCCACAACCCTAGAAAGAACAGAGAAACTTCACATTAGTTGGAAGAGGAGGCAGATGCAACCCAAGGTAAAAAGGAAAGTATCTTGGAATACTTTTGTATTTCCTCATGACATCCAGTTTGAGTGAGTCATGGGCATCCAATACCCACCCTAAAGGAAATGCTGAGGACCCAATGAAGCTTACCAATATGAAACAAGGGAGCACATAGTGCTGAGAAGCTTTTCTAGGAGAAACCACCAGACCTTCTTGACACCAAAATAACAGCATGGTGTCCCACATCTTCCTTTTTTTTTTTTTGCAATTTATGCTAAAAAATGTAATTATCTGAGTATTCACCCAAGATCAGAACATGCACAAGGAGGAGCCTTTTGAAGATAAACTGATCTTACAGCCAATACATGAGGTTAGCCAAAGTACCTACAGCTGCACATCATGACTTGTCCACTCTTTTGGAGTCAACATTGGGTTTGAGCACTAAGGGTCCATCAGTGTCTATGACATGGTGTAAAACCTGCTGCTGCTTCTTGTTACAGGTGATTTTGGTACCAGCAATATTTTTTCATTTTTTCTCACCTTGTGCGCATAAATGTGCTGTTAAAGTGCATATGAAAACACTAACCTTAAGTATATCCTAGGAGAGGATATAGCCAAAAATGTAAATCTTTCCTGTTGTTGCAAATGCATCACAGTGATGTGGCTGCAGGGTGAGTGAGTTTGATCAGCAAGTTGGTCCATCACAAAACTGTTCCTGCCTTTTCTGGTGGGCTCATTCTGTTCTGGGTCAGCGTAGTTGTTGATTTGCTGGGATCTGCTGTGGAAAAGGAGACGAATTAATGAGAAAAGAGGTGTGTCAGTGGTGATGAGATAAAAGGAGGTCATAACTGGATGAAACTCCACTGTGTTAGATTCTCTATTAGGTTTTTACCATCCTCTTGCCTCTCTGAAGTGCTTTCTTCCTGCTGTTTTAATATATCCCAGGACTGGGCAGCTGAGGATCAGTGCCCTGCCATCCCTTGCTCTTGATGCCTGCTGCATCCCAGCACTACCCAGGCATAGTAGTGAATTGTGCTGGGGGTTCTTAGCTGGGTTGCAGATGACAGTGAGCAATCCCATTAACCTGCCAGCCTGGCTGCAGATAATCCTGGAGAACCAGGGCACCCAGCACTGCCCACGGCTGCCTGCCCTCGCCCCGCTGGCTGCAGCTCCTGCCTGCCTCTAGGCACTGATGCTCTCTGGGCAGAGGAGCAGCACAGCATGGCTCAGGTGCGTCTCCTCCTCCTCTGAGCTGCCTGCAGAGCTCAGAAACTGGCCCATTTTGCTTTTTTTTTCTCCTTTTGGTACTGTCTGCTGTGTTTTGGCAGACCTGTGAGCAGTGGTGAATATTATGATTGTGTCTGCTTGCCTGCAGGTCTTTCTTGTGCACTGTGCTGCCTTTTAAGAAGGAGATTTTGTTTGGTTTTGAAAGTTAATGGCATATGCCTCTCAGGTTGTAGAGAGGAGGAATTATTTAAGGCCCTCTGTGAGTTCCAGTTTAACATTCCCTTAAATAGGAAAGTTAGAATCCCTAAAAGCACAAATTGTAACATAAAAGCTATCAAAATAACAGTGCAGTCTGTTAAAGTGTTTAAAAATTTGATTCGCTGCAGTTTAAAATGTGAAATAAATGTACACTAATTGTTTTGAATGGAGATGAAGATGGTGTTTGAAGCCAGTCTTTAAAGGAATTAGTGAGATAGCACTGCAGTTAATGGTGGAGCACTATTTTCCTGTAATGGGCTAAGCAATGTTCTCTAATTAGCTTGCAAATTGATATTCAAATACAAGTAAACTGGCAATCAAATACAAGCAAAACATCTATGTAAGTAGACTTCGGTGTCTGCATTTAGCATACCTGTATCAAAATTATGTGTGGGTAAAGGGTAAGCTCTTAGTTGTTTTCAGCATGGAGCTTTTATTAACGGTGGCTCACTTGTTACAATAGGCCACTTTAATTTAAGCATGTGAAAAGAGGAAAGAGAAATTTCTGTTTTTCCACAAGTGAGTGGCTTTTAAACATTAGTAACATAATACTACGTGTACATGAGTTTTTTTCCTGTCTTAATTTCTTTCTGGTTTTGTCAACTAGTTGTGCACATAAGATTTGATACATAGCTGAGTCGATGGAAGTTACTGTGCTGAGTTTTCCTGGATTTGGATCATATTTATGTTCATTATTAAAATTATTGCTGTATGGTATAGCCATTTCATTTTCAAGCCTTGTGCCAGAAACTGGATGCATAAAATATTAATGATGTTTATGTTGTAATGTTTTTGATGGTGTGTAGTACAGGTTCTTAAACTTGGCTCAAGTGGT
Source organism: Chaetops frenatus (assembly GCA_013400775.1). Taxonomy (NCBI): domain Eukaryota; kingdom Metazoa; phylum Chordata; class Aves; order Passeriformes; family Picathartidae; genus Chaetops; species Chaetops frenatus. The sequence goes on from VZTR01011714.1 coordinate 216,112, forward strand.
TTCCTACAAAGGAGAATCACAAAATGGTTTGGGTTGGAAGGAACTTGAAGACCATCTAGTTCCAACCCCGCTGCCATGGACAGGGACACCTTCCACTGGACCACGTAGCTCAGAACACCATCCAACCTGGCCTTGAACAGTCCCAGGAATGGGGCATCCACAGCTTCTTTGGGCAACCCATTCCAGTGCCTCACTGCCCTCACCACCATCCCAGTAAAGAATTTCTTCCTAGCCATACCAGAAAGCTGGTGCATAAGAACTGTTGTTGGAAAAGGTAAACAAAGATCACACATAGAATTTGATTTTCAGGGTCTTTTTAATGTCTTTCTTTTCTAATCTGTAAAACATCTCTCACTCATGGACACATTGATACCTTGCTAACTACCTTTGTAAGCATATTGTTTACTGGCTGAAGTGTGAACTATATCAGTGGGTCAAGTATGTGGTTTTATCAACCACCAAATACTCCTTCCATCAGGTGTTAACAGTGTTTGTTCAGCATCATCTTTTGTGCTAAAAGTTCTTTGGAATGTACTTCCCTAAATCAAATTCTTATCACTGTGCATTCATTAAATCCAATTAATGTTTGCATAGATTTAGCTTTCAGTGCTGATTATCCTCTGAATTCTTCAAGGGAAAAAAAACTCAAACAAAACCAAAACAAAAAAACTTGTTGTGTGAAGCGTTTTCTGTTAAGCAGCAAGTATGCATTTTACATCGTAGAAATAATACATCAGTGAAAGTCTTTGACTTTCCAATTTAGTATGTGCTTTTCTGTTCAAATAGCCCAAATTTTTCCTTAGCAGTGCTTTAATGCATGTATGTGCTTTTATAAAAAATTGATCAACTTGGTTCTCAGGGGATGGGTAACGGGGGAGTGTAGGTCCCTCAGAGGTCACAGGTTCAGATCAGTCTGTCATCTGCATCCAGTAGTCAGTAACTGCTTGGTAGGTTATGCAAAAGGAACTTTGGTTGATTTGGTTTCTTCTGAAGGAGTCTCTGTTGAAAAGGTACTTATTACATAAGAGTAGAAATACTGCTGAAATGAGTGGAAACTGGGGCAGCACATGTGGGCAGGGAGTGCTCGTGTGTATGAAGGTAGCTGGAGAAGGTCAATATCACAGTGCTTTCCTGACTGTAAGAGAGAAACTCTGAAACAGAGTGGAATTTTAACCTCTTGGGAGTGCATTTATGCAGAGCTGAGATGTGTTAGGGCAGTAGTTTTAACAGCTTGGAGCAAAGAACACATTTAGCATTTTAGGTATTGGAGGTGTTTTTGCCTATGTGTAATTGATTCAGTGTGTTTACCAGAACTGTAATGAAGTCTGTATCAAATTGAAACTTCAAATACAAATTAACACCAAAAGAAATCCCTCTCATCCCTACCTTGTGTGTCACTACCCACACTTCTGACCATGTCAAGTCTAATTTAATTAAAATCTTGTTGTTAGGCCTGTGTGCCAATTAATTATTTAAGAATGATATGTGTCATTATTTATAAAAATGGATCTTTTTTTTCTCAGAGCAAATGATTATAGCAGTTGTTACAGCTGCAAATTATCTGGAAGTTAAATTCTCCTTCCAGTTTTTGGAACAAAGTGTCTGTAATTTAGAGATGCATGCCAAAAAGTCAACATAGTGTGGCTAAAATGGAAGATTTTTGTTAGCCTTCAGTGGGTGTGCTGTTTAAAAGAAGCAAAACCAACAAAAGCACAGGTGCACCTGGCTTTAGGAAGCAATTTTGCAAGAGATATCCCAGCAGAACATGGCTGTTCCAGTCTGCTGGGCAGGTCATGGTGCAGTGATGAAACCTGGCTTAAGGTGGCCACTGTCTCAGGGTCTATAGGTTTTATATTGCAGCTGACTTAAAACAAAAAGAAAAGTTATTAGTTGTGTGTTCCTCATGAAACCAAATAATAGTATACAAAGATTCATAATTTTTTAAGCCCTGTCTATCATGCAGGATAAAAAGCTGAAGAAGCCCACTCCAAGCATTTGTTCCTATCAACTTTCAAATGGTACCTAAAGTTTTTTTAGGGTAACCAAATGAGGTCTTGGAAAAGGCTGCTTTTGAAGACTACTTGCTGTCTGCTTAAAGATGATATTGTGGCTTCTGTTGCAATTTAAAAATTGTGAATGTGAGCCTAGCAGATAAGCGGTGTGGTAAGGGCTTTATAGGTACTTTTTAGTAGCAGTAACTTCTTTCAAAGCATTTGTACTTTTGTAGAAGGGATAGAGATAGTTTGGTAAGCTGTTATATCAGTGTTTTAATAGTGTCTGTCAACCACATATATTTATGATGCAGAGAATTTTCCAGATTATGGGTAGTTCAAAATGTCACTGCAAGTTAAAACATGGGGGTTTTTGCTTATAGGTCTTTGTTTTTATTTGGTGCTAGAGTTTTAAAGTCTCTATTATTGTTTTACTAAGAATCTTGTTGAGTTACATTTTAAAATTTCTGCAAGCCATGGACAGATCTGCATGTACAGGATAAATTAAATTCTGAGTGTACCATGCCATGAACTGAGAGAGAAGGTCACCTTCATGCCATAAATGCAAACTGTGTCAATAACATTGCATGCGTGTTGTTAAATTTACTAATTTTGCCAACAACAAAAAGCAAATTTTTGAGTTTTATATTCTATTATAATTATTTTATTACTGAAATTATAATAGACTAAGTTTTCAGAAAGAGCTGGAGATCCCAAGGGGACAGTGAGGTCTGTAATACTCAATATGGGACAGACAAGTGGTTTTAGGTTGTTTCAGAACATACCCAATTAATTCTGATAATGTGATTGGGGGATTAATTCTCATTTATGCACAGTCTATTTGCTGCCTTTCTGAATGCATGTGGATGAACATGGTATTTCTCATCTTTTTAACTAATGCTCCTACTAAACATTCAAAATATGTTTTCCTCACCATAGCGAGTATGAAAGTTTATCTCATAAAAAGTTTTTGCTACAGGCTGCAGAATTTTTAGTGGTTCTATGACTTGAACCATCAGGTGTTCAGAGCTCTCCAAGGTGGATGTTGGCCGGTTCCAGGCACTGTCTGTGGCTCTTAAAAAAAAGTTAAAATCTCTGTGATTGAAAGGCTTAAAGGGTGCTGTCATGGAGGATATTGGAAATGGCTGGGAGGATTAGAAGGGCAGTTAGGAAGACTGATTGCCCCAAGTTCCCTCATTTCAAGAGTTACCCTTTCCCTTATTTAGCGGCTGTAAGAATTACAGAGCAGCACCAGCAGCTCCCAAATAGAGCAGCATATCTTGCTAGTGAGAGACAAACATAAAACAGACGCACATTGAAATAAGGTTTGCTGATAACAGTCCTACTTGTGCCTCCCTCTCCCAGACCCAAATGCATTGGAAGACTTCGTGCAGAGACGTTTGCATTGCTGTGGATGAGGTGGCTAAATTAAAGCTTGGTCTGTGTTTCTGTGAAAGGTACTAGGACCAAAGAAGGCTGAGCTGGGGGTGGGCTGAAAGAGGTGTTTCAATGAGGGACTGAATGTTACAACTTTCCTGATGTGAGTCACACTGCAGAGAAGACAACTCAGTGTATATCTTCCCTGGTGACAAAGGAGTTCAGGCAGATGTTACTTCTCAAGTCTAAGATCTAAATCCTGTGTTGGAACCAGGTGATCTAAACTAGTGAGCAGTCCCACATCTCTTCCTAGCCCTTCCTGGAGGTCCAAGTGCACATTTTGCACTAGATACAGTAGTTGTTCAGCCTCAGTATGAATCAGTGCATTGGTCTAATCAAATGGCTTACACTGAAGTGAAAAGAGAAGTGATATTCCTGTGGATCAGCACGATCAATCAACTTGTCCCATAGCTGCACTGCAGTGGCTTCTGGGAGAAGGACCATGTGCTGCAAGACCACATCTTTTTGCAGGATCTTGTGTCTAAATCGTTTTAATTGTCATACCAGAAGTGCATCCTAGCTGTGTTTGTAAATATTGTTTGTTTTCTACTGAGATCTTCATCTCTCACTGGCCAGCCATACTGCTTTGCTGTCCTTTCAGATCTGTAGAACCAGGGTGGTTGATTTGAGCATCTAGTATGCAAATCAGATGACCTTTTCACTGTGATTACTTTTTTTTTAATGAATGTATAAATCATGTGTATTTTCACCATTAGTTCAAACCCTTCTGTGAAATATGAGAACGATGTGCAGCATTTTACTCTTCAACTGTCCAGTCTCTCTCCCTCCACACTGACAATCCAGCAATAAACCCCTAAGCAAGTGGCAGTCTCTTCAGACAAGAAGAGTCACAGGCTTATTGCAAAGACAAAATGAAGCAAGCAAAGTTGACTACCATAGTTGCAAGCTGTTTTTGCATTCACTTTCTGTTGAACTCTCTTCAGTCACCTGGGGTGATGTAAAACATGACAGTCTACTAGGGCTGCTTCAGGGGCTTCAGTGGTGTTCTCGGTTCCTCAGGCTCTTCCATGTGTAGAGATTTGAGGGATAGCTCTGCTGGAGTCCCCTGCTGTAGCAGAGGATGCTGCTGCCTCGGTGTGTGCATGCTGGCTCTCTGCTGGAGGCTGCCATCCTGTAGCAGGGCTGATGACGCCGGCTGCCTGTCTGCGCGTTGCCTCTGAGGGTCAGAGCCTCCTGTGAATTACCAATAAAGATGTGCTGACACCAGGGCAGCAGCAGAACTGGAGCAGCACAAGGATGTGCGTGGCCTTCTGTCAGGTCTTGCTTGTCGCTGTCCTTAGCAAAGTTGAGACAGGTATCTGGGGTTGGAAGTATTTTGTGGTGGAAAGGCAGAAGAGCCCCAGGGCTCTTGGTCACAGGGACCTTTGAAACGGTGTGCAGAAAATGGTCTACAGCGCTTTCTGAAATAAATTCCTGTGGCAGCCAGGCTTGCTTCCCTTCTGCTAAGGCTGAAGTCTTGTTCCAGGTGTATGTAGTGTGGCACTTGGGGTTAAAAATAAGGAGACACGTTCTCTGTGACTTGTAATAATCAGTTTGATTAAGTTCAGGTTGAAAACAACAGGAATGTTTCCATTTAAGCTGAAGGCTATGATTTGTTTTGGACAACATTTCTAAAGCTTCCCATTAAGGGAGAAGAAAAAAAAAAACACCAAACCAGCAGCCTTGTAAACTATCAACTACAAAGTTCTTTAAATAGCACAATCTATCTCTTCTTTTAAATTAGTAGTCAGCTTAAAAGTAATTCGTCAAAACCAGTGGATTTACATAAGTATGTGGTATTAAAAAGAGGAAAACTAGGTCTGGAGTTTCTGAGAATACTTGAAATTCAAGACAAATCTGGCTAGTCTAAAATCAACCACAAACTTAGTAAATTTCTAGTATTTAGGGGTTTGGCCTTTTGATTGTTTTTTTAATTTGGAACATCTCAGCTGGAAAAGGGAAATTCTGTAGAATCTGCTATGGATCTTGCATTCTAGAAAAGGTTTGCAAGTTATTTTTATGTATCTTGAGTGGATGTTACAGGGAATGACAAGGATGCTGGTAGGGATGAATAGGAATAAAAGTGTATCAAGAGATTGTGTGTGATGAAGAAGAGGATGTATTGGATGGCATAGGTGTGTCTCTCTGTATCTCTCAAGATAAAGATTTCTTGATATCTGATTTTGTTATAATCTGGCCCAGTGCTCAGGACTTTGGTTGCTTTTTCTTATGACTTACATGTTTTCCCTTAAAGTTAGATGTTTGTTAGTACCTTTTTTTTTAAATTAGAATACTGATGTGCAGTTGCATAATCAAAACATCCAAAGTTATATTAGTGTTTCCTACTGATTTACGTGGATTATTTTTTTATTTGCCCTTGACTTGTAATGAGCCTATGAGCTACAAGCTATCTATGTGCCCATGGGCAGATCCTGATTCTAAAAGTAAAAACTGACAGCTGTGGCCAGAGGGGGCTTTTCAATGCAATACAGTGTGGCTTTGCCAATAATTTTAATTTTTCTAAGCAGACTTCAAGGGGTGGTGGGGGGAGCTTTCATTGTTGAGTCAAAAATTTAATGAAGACATTTCTTTTTTATTATTTTTCTTGTATATCTGAAATATTTTGTGCTCTTATGAGAACATTGTGAAAATAAATCTTCAGTATTTAGACAGATGCAGTACAGAATGACTTCCTCATCTAAATTCAATGACTGCCTGTCTTGCATGGTTGAATACTTGTCATGGTGCAGAACTTTGGAAGTAGACTGTAATACTGAAAAAGTAGAGCAATTTTAAGGAATGTTAGGAACTTGGAAATGTTCAGCTATTCTGAAATGCTGTGCAAGGTACTGAATATGAATATTGCATTTTAAAAGAAGCAATTTTAATACACTTGCATCAGTGCACCTATTAAGCAGAGATCAATAAATAGCTCATGATAGTTAACGTGCATCTCAGTCTTACTGCAAGTATTCAGTGTGAGGGAGGAGAACACAAGATAGAAAATTATTTGATTGAGTTCACCATGGGTTTTTCTTTTATTCCAAGTCACAAGTTGGGAAATCCATGACATGATAAAACATGGAAATCTGTAGTTCCTTCATACTTACCATTAAGATTGGTAATTATATGTTATTTCTGTAACTTTTTGTACTTCTGTCAAACTGCAGTAGATGTGAAAACAAGGGACATCTGGTTTTCTCAAATAATAAATGCAATACCTCAATAGTAATTAGATTATACGGGCTCAGTTCTCGTTAGGTGAATTGTTTTGGTTTTTTCTCCTTTACGTTCTTGCAACAGGAGAAAACTGTAAGATTTAATAATTTACTGTCAGTACAGAAGCTGCCTTCAAAGCTTGAAGTGAGTTTTGCTTTCTAGAAACCGGTGGTTAATAGCGGAGATGAATTGTGCCATGCAGTGCTGGGAAGCAGAACATCTTGGAGCCGATTCTAGTGTAGGAACTGCCCAGAACTAGAAGGAATGTCACACCTTTTTTCAGGAATCCTTTCACTTTCTAGTCACTGATGCTATAGGGAGCAAGAGCCCACATCCTGCTGTGTGTCTCCAGAAATGCCAAAGGTTTATAGGTGATTTGGAGGTGGAACACTTGCTGTAGAAGAGCTTGGATGGAAAAGTACACTGGCCAAAAAGGTCTGTCCGTTTGCTTAGCCACCCTGCTCCCTTGGAGCGTTGACTGAGTGCTTTCTCCAACTCTCTGTCCTTACACTTAAAATGTTTCATCCCTAAATTTCAAAAGTTGTGGTTTTGGGTGTTTGGAAATGCTTCTAAAGCGGTATGGCATTGACTTAGACAGTAAGCACAGCCTTGGAGGAACAGGTTTTTTAGAGCAGGATGCTAAGAATGGTTTTAAAAATGTAGAGTAGTGTTCATGGTTTAGAGTAATTGAGCATGAAAACTTGCCAGTAAAAATGTTGAGATGGGCATGGGCTTTTCAATAATGCAAAAACTCTGCGATCTACTAAAGCCTTTGATGTTTTTAAAAAATAAAAGAAAAATACCGCCTGGTTTTATGTAATATGTTTTGCAGACTTTGTTTTTTGTTTCATGGTGTTGGAAAGCTTGGTAAGCAATACCAGTTATGGACACCTAATCTAGTTTTTCATCTCCCATGGTGAACCTTTGCTCCTGAAAGGGCATCATCATTGCATGCAGGAGGAGAGTTGCATGTGGATTAAAAGTACCTAGCTAAAGTAAGTATAAGGCTAGTTGGAGTTCACTGGGTTGCCTTTACTGAAATATTTTCTCCTTGAATCTTGCAAGTCATCACTTTTTGTCATACTGCTTGGCTTTGCATCATTAATCAAGGTAGCTTGTGTCCTGTGAGTCTGAAGGGCTGATCTAGAAACCTTTGTGTTGGGCATGTGGGAGGGAAAGCTTTGGACTCAGAGAGCTGTGAACGGAGCCACATGTACTGGTGAGGCCCTTCTTTTCCCCTGTGGGCATACTGGCATTTGCGTGGCCACAGAGGAGAGGAGAGTGGGTTTGGTGAGGCACGGTGTGCCACCAGTTCTACCAGGCAAGGATGATCTCTGTCCAAAGAGATCAGAGCTGTGCTCCGCCTTTGCACTTGGAATGAAGGCACAGTTGCAGTCTTCAAAGTCTTGGGAGACTTGAGATGCAGTTTTTAAAAGTGCATTTTAAAAAGGAATAAAAAGACAGTATCAAAGCTGATCTCTGTATTTAAGGAGGCTCTAGCTATAGGATAAGCTTCCAGAGACCATCTGAAGGAGAATAGCCTGTAAAAAATAAGTCTTTTCAAGGAGCAACTCTCTGTTTCACTCAGAAGAGACAATGTAAAGAACCCTCACAGTAAAGTCTTCTGACATATTTGGCTGAAATAGTCTTTTGTAACAATAAAGAAGTAAGAAAAATGGGGAAAGGCTGCTCTCCTCAGCAGAGGCTTGGAATTGAAATACTCATTGAAGACAGATTTTGGTAACTCCTAATCTTTTGCTGTCAGTATTTCTGTTGTGGGGGCAGCTCAACCTTTTATTTTCTTTATTCTCTTCTTTTCTTCCCCTCTGTTTTTTCCAGTCTCTATTAATCTAGTGCTTAGTTTTGTAGAATGAAGATTTTTGTTGCTGCCAGGTACTGTCTGTTTGATACTTCTTATATTTTTGGCTTTATTTTCTATGACTTAAAAAAAAAAATAAAAATCTAATGAGTGAATTCAGAGAGAGACCAGAATGTGCACATGCATCAAACTTCTCTTTGAACGCCACAGATAGGGAGGCTATTTCAGGCAAATTACTTAAGAGGTGTGGCAGTGAGCTGATGGCCCTTATCTCTAGCTGTCACCTCTGTGTCAGATTGGATGGGACCTGGGAATGCAGAATGTGTGTTGCATTCCCAGATGCTGTCCTGCCACAGCTGCGGCGAGGTCAGATGCTGGAGGCCCCTCTGGTCATCTCCAGGCAGCTCCCAGGATGGTAACAGCAGAAAGTGTCTGTGGCTTATTTTGGTCCAGTGACTTTGGCCACAAAGCAGAGATAGGAAAATCAAAGAACTGCATGCCTCCAGGAGCCTGTAGTGGGTGTGATTTAAGTTATCTGCAGGGGACAAGGTGTTCCATAAACTTCATCATATGGATTCTGGCTGTACTTTTTGCTAGGTCTATAATTAGTTGGTAGTCATTATTGTTTCATGCATTAAGTGAAGTTAAAATGTAAAAGTGAAATTTTCAGTCAAAAATGAAGCAAAAATTAAGACATCAAGGGAAACAAGTGCAGATTTAAATGCCGAGTACATTTAATAGCAGTGATTAGCTGAGCGTGTTTCTGTGGGCATCCTTCACAGCTAAAAGAGGAAGAATTATGGTCAAACACCTCCATGTTGAATAAACTTACTTGTCTCTCCACTGCCAGAATCTGTAAGATACAAAAATCAAACATGCAAAGGTGACACAAAAAATCCTGTTAAAAGAAATAAAAATCCTTAATTAAAAAAATCATAACAATGTGAGTAAAAGTCTCATGCTTCCCATTTGTTTATCCATCTGTCTGTGTAAAATATTGTCGATCTAATTTAAAGTTACCAGACAGTAATACAAGAATCTTTGGTCCTTAGGGGATTGGACTTGACATGCAACCTAGCTGTCAGTATCCTTTGACTACTAAATGAACCCAGCTTTTTAATATGCCTAAAGAAAATACTTAAGGGGAGGAGAGTACTACAATGAGTGTACAGCACCCTGAAATTGTTACTTTTTATGTACTAAAACTAGAAATTGTGACAGTTCTGGCAGTGGGATTGAACTTTGACAACAGAAATCTTTTGTGGGTGTGGGGGTTTTTTTGTCTTTTATAGATCCAAGTTGATGCTCAAATATATTGCCTGGGAAGCTGGGGGTGGATGGCCTTTAAAATGTTGGTTTTTATACAAGCGGAACACTGCTAATTCCGTAGAGCCTGCCTTGATGTTCTGTTCCCTAAAAGGAGGCTACACTCTGCATTTCTCATTGCTAGACCTGTGAACCATTGGCAAGTATGGTTCAGAGGTGTCATATAGAACGAGGCAATTAATATTCCACTGCATTAGAGCAAAGTTGGTCTTCTGTCAACTTTTACACTCCCTGAGAGCAAAGAGGCTGGGAGTTGGCACACCTACTTGCCATCTGAAGTCTAAACAGGGATGTGGTCAAGAAGGAAAGTTGAGAGGAAGATGTCAGGGGTTTAAAGTTCTTTCATATATTTTCAGACAGAATTTTGTTAGGCAGGACCTCTGTGGTGATGCTTTTTTTGTTTGCAAAGCTCTCTGACAATGACAAGCCCTGGGTAGTTCAGGCTGTCATTATCACTGTCCGTGGTCTAACCATTGCACAGTATGCACATTTTGTGATGTCTGTAATCTTCTGACAGGACAGGGCTGTTGAAATGCCACGTAAAGTTCATTGCATCCTTTTTACTAGTTAGCTGAATTTTCTTCAGGAAGATGGTTTTACTTTGTGGCAAACCTTGAAAGACATTCTGTAGTGTTTTCTGTATGTAAGAACTAATGACAGTGTTACAAAAATAGCCCCAAACTTCTTTGGGTCATCTTGCTCCACTCTTCATTTGTTTTCAGAGTAGTTGCACGTAGGCTGGATTGACCTTTTTGACTTAAGTTTGCTCCATGCAACAAGAGGCTCTGGAGTTACTTGAAGGGCTCCTTAAATCTGTCTTGCCTATACTTCCAATACCTCACTGAAAGCAGAACCCAGCCCTACACCTCTGCACATTTTCATCCTGCTTTCCTAAATGCAGACCCCAGCATTGCTTTTGCCACAGTTCCTGCTGTTGTCCCCTTCTGTATCCCCAACCTGCTGAACCAGAAAGGCCTCATCTTTCAAGTGTGTACGTCAGATGCACCTTTGCTTTGTCGAACAGGTTTGAACAGGTTACCATTGTCACATAGCAGCTGACAACCTCCTTGTGCATATGCTGAAGTGGTGGCACATCCAGAAGGTGGCAAATTGAATCCTACCATTCATTGCTGGTTCATGCCAAAAAAAATTTAAGTGTAGGGTACATACTTGAGTGCTGTTGCTTTTGACTAGATCACTCAGCAGATAGACCTTTCCGTTCTTGCACAGCCTTCCAATCTCTCACCCAGAGCCCAGTGAAGTATGTAATGTTGGGAGTTGGGATATCAAACCCATGTGAATTTTGTGTGCTGAGAATTGATCATCTCGTAAGACTGTGGTGCAGGGATTGGTTTCTTTCTCGAGAGTTATATGTAAATGCTCTATTGAATAGTGAAATTATTCTTAGCAAGACATGGTGTGCATTCTTCAGGGTGTAATGAAAGACCAGAAGTTCAGGGATTACACAGCAAAGAGGCATGAATGGTTCTGCAGGGATAATGAGAAGTTATGCCACAGTTTTCTCCTGCTCTCTTGGGATGTGGTGCAAGACCAAAGTTAACTCGCTTTCTCATAAGGCCTGTGATTTATCAAGTTGCTTAGATGTTTGTGGTTTTGCTTTGTAGGATGCCATTCCACAAGATGGCAGTACTCAGAGGGCTGTGCTCATTCTTAAAGCGAGATTACAGGGTGGGGAGAAGTGGCATCAGTTTAAAAAGAGGAACATTCTGTCCCCACTTTGAACTTTGCAACAACGATAAGGCTAACAAGACTCTGAAGTCAGCCTACGTTTTAAGCTGGTGATATGGTGGGGAAGACACTCTTGACTGGTTGATTATACAACAAAGATACCCAGCATGACCAAGATTCTACAGGTTTTGGAAAGTTTTTAGATAAACACTGCCTTCTTACAGGAAAAACAAAGCACAGAAGTCCAACTGCCTTCGTGCTCAGTGCAAACCTGATTTTTTAGAAAATCTGGATTTGGCTTTGCTGTCAAAATCACTCTTAGTGGGCTGAAAGAGTTGGGCAGCAGCTGTGTGAAGGCCTGAGCAGCAGCCCACTGGGGTGCACTGGCACTGGCAGAGCCCCAGGCACGGGCAGTTGAATTTTGGCTGCTGCTGTTGCAGTGGCTGGACCTGTTCATCTGGGTACTCTGCCTCTGTCTTTCTTAGAAAAAAAAAAAAATTAAAAAATCACTCCTTAGGCTGCAATTAGGAAAGAAGTTAATGAGCTCATATGTTAGGAATGAATAAATGTCCAGAAGAAGTTTATACTTACAGATGTTTTGAGTGTCGGTAGCTTGCAGGGCTGCTCGCCAGGAAGGGACCTCTTGGTCAAATGCCAAGACTAAAGTGTTAGAAAATGAGTCAGTTTATCTCTTCACCATTTGTCATGCTCTATGGACATTTGTAGGTTGTTTTTTTTTTTTTTATTAACTGTCTAGCAAGACCCCTGTCCTCATATTTTTTTCTTCCCAAACACCCCTGGCTCCTTCAGTTGTGGGTTTTGTCTGTGGACTGAAATGGTGCTCAGGGATTTTGAAATCGCTTCAGTTAAAAAAAAATCTGGATAATTGCAATACTGAAGGAAAACCACTATAGCTACAGAAGATGTTGTCTTGGTCTTTCTAGTTTGCAAGCTGGCTAACCAAAATGTACGGAAAAAAATTTTGCTTAACCCTTTCAGCAAAGTATTGCCTCAGAATGAGGCGTCTGTGAACACTAATATTTGCCTTTCTGCAAGTGGGCTAAAGATGGAAGTTGTAGGTTGTGTGCAGTTTTGGAAACATGCATTGATTGATCAATGTACATATATAATTGTCTATGACATGTTTTCATTGCATAAGAACTAGAAATTTACAAACAAGCACAATTTCTAATACAATAAAAGAATTTTCTGAAAATGAATTTCTAATTGATGACAAAAAATAAGGATTCTTGGTGAGTTTCTTTTAGAAACTATTTTTCACAGGTATATTAACTTTAGAAAAGATAGAGGATTTAATTTTTTTAATGGTTTTTGTTTATAAAACCATTGTTTTCAAGAGCTGTATTTGTTGGTTTTTTAAATTGAATTTTATTTGGATTCTGTGGTGGTCATTTTGGCACCAACTCATGCTTTCCACATCTGTGTTAGCTATTTGGACCTAGGTTAAAACTTCTTGATTTCCCTGAAGTTTTGAGAAGTTGATTGTTTTAAGGCAGTGGCTTAGGAAGGAGGTGGCCAAAATGCCATGCTGTGTGGCATTGCAGTAACTTTTTTTTTTTTTTTTTCCATAAGGCAACCTTGAAATGCATGATGTTAGTGCAGGGAAGCAAGGATCTATTTGACTGAAGACCCTTCCTCCACGCTTTCTTCCCTTTTCCGTTGCAAATCAGATAATCTCATTTCTGATGCTGCTCAGAGTTCCATAACATAAATCTGAGTAGACTAAATGTTCAGCTGCATCTAATGACTTCTGTGTACTTTTGAACTGACTGCATAAATTATATAGTAGAAGATTCATGCACAAAATATACAAATACTGAGTAGAAGTAAATGGGGTTTGTGGATGAAATTCACTCTATGCAGATGGCCCATTTAAGATGCTTCTACTTGACAACCTCTGCCAGAGGTATGTTTATGGGAGGAGGGAGGGTAGTAAAGGATGAAATGTAATTTTGGCACTGCCTAAAAGGACAGTAAGTAAGCATCTTACTTGACAGCCTGTCCAGGATTTGTGGATCAGATAACCTGGGTGCATATCTTTCTCCTGGTTTTGCATTTGTATTGGAGGCTGCAGATAAACATTACTTGATAGAAGGAAAAGGAAAATAATGTGAGTTTTGTTTAAGAACTTGGTTTTTAAAAGGGACAGTGGTTGTATTAAGGAGTGATCACAAGATGCTGAGTGCCATCCCTCAGACAGGGTAAAATATAAGTGTTATCTGGTGTGTTGAGCCAAGGGATGCTGTAGTGAATAAAGAATATATATAGAGTTAGACTTCAAGAAAGGAAGGGTAAATTCTGTGAACTGTACCTTAATTCCATAGAAAAAATCAGGGTGGTCTGAGCAGGCTGATGGCAAGGCTGAGGGGGAGCTCTTTGGGACAGCACCCTATGGTAAAACTGGTAGGCAAAAATGATTACATTACTTGTTTAAATAAAATTGACCTTAGAAGTAATTTCTTTTTTTTTTTGAAGAAAAAGCATAATGTAAATCTGACATTATTTGGGACCTTTATTTATATTTACAGCTATTAAGAGATAACTATCACATTTAGAGGAAAGTAATGATGTTTTTTCCTTCTAAACATAATTACTGTAAGCAGCAAACATCAAAGGTCAGTGTTACCAGAGCACTCTTTAGGATATTTGAACAAGACATTATCAGTTAGTAGGCTACATAGTGAGTTGAAAGCTGTGGTTTATGTAGGAATGAGACAGAGAACTAACAAAAAGTCAACAGAGGATGCTCTATTCTGGTGTCACCCTAAAGTCAGTGTCTGTGCGCATGTATTCTGTAAAGCATGTCTGTAAAAATGGCTTTGCACTTCCCAGTGTACTGTTCAGCAGAGATGTGCATCAAGTATGCTTACTGTGCAAGTTTAATTATGTTCCCTCTAATTGCTGGTCTTGCATTTTCAGTCTGGAACCTAAGTTTAAAGTGCATTTTGCTTTATCATCTTCAATATTGAATCTTGTGTGGATTCAGCTAAGCCTTTATTTTTGCAGCTCTAGTCCTGGCAGGTTTGCCCAGTGGAGCTGTTGAGGCTGTACTGTAAGAGATATGCTGTATACTTATAAATAAAATCAACTGTTTTCTCTTGGTGCTTATACCAGCCATCCCATCACCCTCCAAGAATAATTTTGTGTAACATTCCCACAGGTATATTGACTTCTTGAATTTGGCTCGCAGTTTACAATCGATGCATAATTTGTTCAAGAAAGGTTTGGGTTTTTTTAAGTTAGGTTGCTGTAATGCCATTCTTCACCTTTCCTTTTGTGTACACACAGGTGTCTCCTTCATCCTTATGAAGTATGTATCCAATGATGGATTTGTTAATTTAGTTGTTTGGAGCCGATGTGTTGTTTTATTTTTTTTTTTCCTGGGTGATTAGGTAACTTTTGTTATTTTTGATAGATTTATTTTTGTATCTCCCTCTCTAGTTTAGTGAAGCTGGGAATCACAGTCCCTTCCAAAGACTGGATGTAAATTTGCTCTCCCAGAGTGTTGATGTTGCTAACCTTGAACCTTAGAGGATACCTCATCCTTGATCTTGTGGAGTCGTATATGAGCTCTCATGAGTGAAACATAGCTAAAAATCTGATCTTCTTCTTTTCCCCAGGTACTTTTTTGAAACCAGGGCTAGTTAGAAAGCTGATCTGAGGAAATACCTACATAGAAGTACATGAACTTCTGGGATTTAAGCCTTTCTGTCTTCTACTCTATCTTACACTTGTTTGGCACATGCATGAATATGCAGGTTCAGCAGCTTTGCTGTTTTGTCTCTGCCCTGTTCAGTGCAATCTCTGGAAAGTGATTCATAAAAAGGTTTTGTGGATACTTTTCAGATGCTGATGTAACTCTTATTCACCACCTAGAAAAAGCAAAAAAAGATGTTCTTATTTCTCTCATGCATTTGGCTGTGGTAAGGTGTTTATACCCAGAGCATGTCAAGAGTATTGCCTCCAGATCCTTCTGGGGAAGTAGGTGGGATGTCTGTTGTTGTTTCATGGGTTTATTGTGGATTTTTTTATTCAAAGGTATTGGTTTTTGTTTTTTCATGTTTGAGAAGGATTTTCCAAGGGCTTTCTTGTTTTGCTATTTAAAAAAAAATGAATCCATCTCTTGTGTGGGCAGTGATAGGGCTTTCTAAATCGATGTTTTAGAATTCCTGCCATACCAGCAAAGCCCATGTGGAAAAACACCAAGATTCCAGAGAAGAAAACAAATCTGTAGATGAACAGCTCAGACTGGCTGCTGTCACATAGGTTGCAAAGAGCTAAGAACTCTTCCCACATGAAAAGCTGTTTTCTTCCAGAGGTGGTACAAGGTTTTGTAAGTTAGGAGAGTCAGGGGAAGTGTAACTCTTTCAAACATAACTGCATGGTAAGTGATTCTTATTAAAGACTCTTGCTGATACTCTGCTTCCATTGCTCCTATCTTCACAGGCTGGTGCACTCATGGCAGCCTCATGGGTCATGGAGCTTTACAGAATTCCTCATCCTCCTCCATATTATCTGTCCTTCAAATACTTTTCAGAGGCTAACATGCCTCCCTCAGTTGTTGCTTCACTAAGATATGTGAAGCACTATGTTCAGCTCTTTTATCATCCAGTATTTCCTCTTGCCAGGCTCCTTCTTATGTTTGTTGCTTAACTTCCTTTTGGTTTGTCTTTATCCTTCTCTTTTTTAGACTTGGACAAACAAAGGATTTGGAATACTAGTTAGGGAGGATAATAGAAAATATCACTAATTATCCTACCTCCAGTCTTTCTGGATGATGTAGTTATGTGTTCTTTTTTCTACTTTATGTCATTAGAAGAGGAAAGTCGTCTTTAGCATTGCATTGACTTCAAAAGAAGCATCTGCATCCTTTGGTTGCAATAAATGTAAGGGGGTTTTTTTTGATGGAGGGGAAATTGATTTAAAGAAATGTAGCAGCTCAGCCATAGTCCAGTTATCACAGAGGTGGTAGATGTGTAGTCCTTTTGTAGCATTATTTTCTTGACTTGGTAACCTGTAGTCACTTTGTATGTTTAAATGATGTTTTTAAAACAAACTGGAAAGAAGGAAGGAAGGGTTATTACAGCTTTGTAAATCATGACAACTGATACTTCAGTGAGAACTGGTAAAATTTTTACACAACGTTATGGAAGAAATATGTATGATTTACTGCCAGACATTTTATGTCAGACAATTAAAATTATTTAGGAAAGCTTGGTATCTGAAACAGAATTTGAAAGCAGATAAGTCTGGGGAATTGTCCCATCTGGCAGATGTCTGCAAGAAATCACTGCAAACAGGAATGATTTTTTTTTTTTTTCCTTTCCTCCAAATTATATGCACTCTTCCAAATTTAACAGCAGCCCTCTAAGAAATATGTGGTTTGAGTTTCATTGTTCCCACTGTGAGTGCCTGTAAGCATCATTGAGGAAAGACAGATTTCCAGACTGAAGCAAATAAAAGGATTATTGCCCTACAGAATTGTTATTTGATCGGTTAAATCTCACAGTCTCAGATTTTTATTTTTTCTGATTGAGCAGAATTATTGAGCAACTATGACTTCCTTGTCTCTACAGCCAGATGCCTCATATCAGTTCTATATCTCAGTTTCAATGAGGATAGCTATTCAATTAGTATGATTTTTGCTTCTTTTTTGTATATTTTGGCAGGTCTCCTGTAGATGTATTAGGAAGCTCTCTTAACAGGGCACTGAAGGTTGTTAGATGGAGAGGTACGTGTCCGATGGAAAATGTTTTAGACCTCCTCAAAAAAGGGGGAAAAAACCCAACAACTGCTTGTTTTAGTGCATTCCTAGCTCTTTTCAGATATCTTCATGCCCATTTTTTCCATCCTCTGAAAACTTTTGGACTGTGAAGGAAAAAAAAGCAGAAAAAGTTGTCATTATGTGTATTCTTTTTGAATTTTTGGCTTCCTTTCTGGAATTAGTGCGCCTTTCCAAGTCCTGTCTTTCCTTTCTTATGACCTGTAGATGGTAAATGAGAATGTATAATCACTGACTTGAGTTTGCCCTCTGACCAGCTGCAGTGAGTGAAGTGATAATTTACAACCATGTTGGAAGTACAATTTTAAATGTTTCTGTTCATCTTTAAAGATTTATTGATTTGGAGTTTTTTAATGTATATCACCAGATACCACAGTTTATCTAAAATATTTTTCCCTATGCTTGAAACAGATGTGATCAGATATTAGATGGTGGGTATTTAATTTTTTACTGAAATAATACTGTTTAACAAAGTGTATTCTGGATAGCAAGGGTTTATTTGCAGGCACACTCATTTTCTTTGCATGGGAAATAATTTTTTAATATAAAATTCATTTGCCATGTTTTGGCTTTCTCCAGCATGATTATTTCCTTTTTTAAGTCAATTATATTGTATTGTATCTACTACCACATGGAGAGTAGAACAGTCCCTTATAGTAAAATGATGACTGGTTAGACTTAAAATTATTTAATCCATAAATCTTGGCTTCTTTTTAATTGTTTATGTTCATACCATATGAAAGAATCAATGTGTAGAGAAATAATTTATATTATACGAGGCAAGAAAACTCCTGGTAGGTGTGGACCACGTGAATGAGAATAGTTTCTCTAGAAGTTTGTAGTTCAATATTTTCAAGACGATAGTTTTTCTTTATACTTTTTAACAACCATGGGCACATGACACTAGCTCTACACAGAGGTAGTGTCATACATAGAAAACTCAAGAACTACAAAATTAAAAACCTTTAGCAGAGGTTTGGAGTAGTTTCTGTGTTACAAAGGCTAAATTCCAGTATAGATAACTGGTCCACCCAATAGCGAGACAGTTGCTTACCTAATGTAATAAAGACTCTGTTATACTTTAAAAGAACCCAATCAAATAATACTTTCAGAGAAGAACCTTCCTGGGATGCTACCTTTTTTCCACCTTAAAATTAGTTTATTGTGTTCTCTTCTTATTCCCATGCTGGTGGAAGTCATGCTTTATTTTGGCCAAAATGAAATACTCCGCTTATTTGTCTGCGTGTTTTTGCTTCTGAAATGAGCATCAGAGAGAACCATGTATTATGCAGTATATTTCTCTGCCGCAGTCACAAACACAATGTTTCTGCTCTCATGGTCTCTTCAGGACAAACCAGTGCTGTATTTGGTTGCATGAGGAATTTTAGCTGGTGTGGTGGAGCTATGGGACACTTTGATTGTGACCCAGGATTATACTGTGCTCTGCAGTACTGTGAAAACGTTATTCAGTGGAGTCCTATACTCATCAAATGTGTACTGTGATGTGAATTCTGCTCTGAAGGCAACAACACATTCCCTTTCTGAAAAGAGGTTTTGCATGTCTCTGTTAATATAATTATTCAGAAAATTTAAAAAAGAACAAAAAAGCCTTTGACTCACCATGTCCCAAAGTGTTGAAATAATGTATTTTTAAATGTGTTCAGTGTTACATTTCAGACTTTTTCCAATTTTAAGTTGGGATCACTTAGAAAGCAGAGAAGATTGGATGTTGCAGTGATCCTAATTATCTCCTTAATAAAAGCTTGAGATGAGCACCTTAAAAGCAGTGTGTGGGGTTGATATTGGCAAAAAAGTCCGTTTTTTTTTTTTTTCTTTTAATATTATTGGGATGGTAAACTTCTTTGCACAAAATTTCTTACAATTTAACTATGACTGGGGGGAGAGATAATGTTTAAAAGATGGATCTGGTATCCAGCTCTTGGATCTTGACTCTTCACTTACTATGACTACGTAAACATCTACAAGACCTCTTTCTCTGTATAGGAAAAATGTGTATTTTCTTTTCCCATTTCATTTTAATGGAAAAATGCATTGGCCACAGTTTTGACCTTAAGAGCATTTTCACATTTTCTGCTGAAACCATATTATGTAAAAATAAACTAAAATACAAAATAAAACCCCAGCAAGATGTCCCCACAGATGCCTTTGTGAAACACTTAATTTAATCTATTTGAAGTTAACTGTGTTTCCTAAAGAGAAGCCTCACAAAGTAAAGATTTTAGGGTGTGGAAAATAACACTGATGTTTCATTGAGAATCCTGTCCTCCTGTAATGAAATAGTAATGCACACATTTTGCACTGCTGTAAAATGCTGCATCCATTATGTTGTGGGAGTTTGGCTTTGGTGCAGCTGCATTGGGGCACAACTGCAAAAGAAAGGAATCTGACCGAGCAATTAAAAGACCCTTAGTAGAGATGAAGCCTAAAACTAGTTCTCTCCAGCATGAATTTTTGTTGCTGTTATTGTTCCTGTTGGTCATTTGCTAAGTATAGGAACAAAAAGGCTTTTCTATCCAAGTTAAGAACAGAGTTTCTAACGAGGTGGAACCAGTAACTGAGAATTAAAAACTTGGTGTTTGGAAGAGCCAGCAGAAGGGCTTCCCATTTGAAGACGTCTATTAAAGAAACAAAACTCACAATTTTTTTAGCAATGTTCTATCCATCTTTATTCCTGTTTCAAAATAAAATTTTCCATAGATTTGCAAGTTTTGCTGTGCTAGTCTGTTAAATAGTAGACTGACTACATTGCTACATAAATAAAGAGACTTGAGATTTAAATTGTAGAAATGAATCCTATGTGGCATGATTGTCAAGAATTAAAATTTCATTGACCACCACTCCTAAATTTTAGGAATAGATTCTTCTTGTACACAATTAAATTTCTAGCTACATGAGAATACAGGCTTTTATATTCAGTTTTCATAGTGGAAAAAAGGTAAGATGCTCTCAGGTCTAGTACAGCATGTATTGAAGCAATCTGAGTTTAGCATTGCAATGCCATCCACTGACACATTGTCAGTCTGCCAGGTTTTTCTTCATAATTTAGTTTACTTGAATAAATAATGTGTAAAAATGTTAAAATTATAGAAAATAATGTGGATAAAATGAATGTTACATCACATTTCTTGATATTAAAGTCCTTTGTGAATACTGAAGTAGAAAATTACATCTAGCTTTGTTGGTCAGACTTTTTTTTTTCAGGGATAGTCATGCAATCTCTGATGCACCTTACACTGTGGTTTTTTTGTAGAAACACTGTGTGTATGTCAGAGCCTGAAGTAGTTCATGCCTCAAATATTGATATAAAGTTTTGCTCATTTTAACAAAAGCTGTATAAAGAAGCTACAACCAAAGAAGCCTCCCTGAAGATACCTGACTGGGGCTTTGGACTGAAAGTTAAACTGCTGGTTAGATAAAGGGAAACCCATTGTTCAGCCGTCTCAGGCAGAGCGAAAGGTGTGCATCCACCAAAAGGCCAAAGCCACCAGCTGTGCTGAGGATCATTCTCTGCTGAGTTTGGGGTGGGAGGAGAGCACAGCTCACAGAAGCCAGGTTTACACAGAGTCCCCCCCAGCCAAGGGGGAGGAGGAGGTTTCGGGTTCGTGGCACAACCTCTGGTCAGAGGCAATGAACCCCCATCCTCCCATTACACAAACCGGCCCAGCTGTGGAACCCCCCACCCCACAGGCCACAGCCACGGGACTTTCACCTGAGAGGCAGCTGAGGGGGAGTCACAATCCATCAAAGATTCCCAAAGTGTTCCCGACAGGCCTTGCACAACAGCACTGCAGGTGATGCAACAGATCCAAAGTCTGCTGCAAAAGACAATGGCAAACTCCAGGGACAGGCCTGGACATCACCCCCTGGCTTGAGGGTGTATTAACCCAGGGCATTCTGTGCTTTCTGGGGGGACCTTCACCGCCAAGAAGAGCAGCTGGAGAGGATCAACAGAACATCGTTGGGATCCATGGAGTGGGGATATTTTCCTTATTCTATCCCTGTTTCTCTCTTTCTGTCCCTTCCACCTATTTCCTATTTCTCTCTCTCTCCTATTTACTATCCAATACTATCAGATAAACCCCATACTGTTGTCACTGGCATATGGTCTTGTTTGCACCTTAATTCAGGCAGGGGCATTTCTAAGAACCTCGGTAATCAGATCATGAGAGTATACAATTGCAAAAATACCTCTTCCAGACAACTGTGCACTGGGAATTTCTGAGGAAAACATGGTCAACTTTAGCCTGAACCTTATGCTCTTAGCAATCAGAGTGGTCTCATCGGCAAATTTCCATTTCTGTGCTGTAGTTGTATGCTCGTACTGGGGGAGAAAATTCTGGAAACAATTTTTCATGTTTGGTGTATGTTTTTATTAGCAGTTTCCCCTCCCCCTTGTCTTTTTATCTGCCCTGTGTACTTCTCTGGTAAAAATGCATTTTTCATGCAAATGATGATAATCAACCTTTGCAAATCCATTTGATTCAGTTTGAAAGGAGCAGAACTGGAATCATTGAGGAAAGAGGAATAAGATCCTTGACAATCTCATGATATGTGGTTCTTTTTTCTATATTTACGTATAAAGAAAAATAATATGTGTGGGGAAAAGGAGAACTACATATCTTGCTTTTGGTGGTTAGGTTTAAAGAGACTGCTGTAGTTTTACTAAGATACTCATGTCTGATTAATCATATCATTAATTGATTGGGAACTTGTATTGCTTCTGAATGCAATTCCACTTACTAACTTAGCTCATTACCAGTATTTTTTCAAGTGAAGATTAGTTTTAATATACTGAGATATGCTTAATTTGTTT
The DNA here is from genome assembly GCA_013400775.1 of Chaetops frenatus. Lineage (NCBI taxonomy): Eukaryota > Metazoa > Chordata > Aves > Passeriformes > Picathartidae > Chaetops > Chaetops frenatus. The sequence continues at coordinate 238,230 of VZTR01011714.1, forward strand.
TCTTTATATGTTAAATTTCTTTGAAAAGTACATTTAGTAAGCCATTAACATGGAAGACTAGAATAGTACATTAACAAAATGAATGTTTGACAAGCATGGTTCTTTATACGTACATTGTTTTTTCATTTCATATGGCTGTAAAATTAAAAGTGCTCTTAATGTAATTCAGTTTCAACAAATGGTGCTTTTATCCAATTGAAAAATAATCACCTTTTCTTTCTATTAAGCAAATTAAATGTTTTTACCAAGTAGCTAGATTATTAACTTAATGTGCCTCAGTTATTTTGACTGACACAAGAGGAAAAAAACTGTAGGTTTTGCTTAATGTATTCAATATGTTATAACCAAAAAACCCTAAAATATTATGCAGTAGATCATAATTGTAATGATTTCATAGTATAAAGATTATGATCTTTGGATTTTGTCTTACTAGCACAAGTCTGTACAAAAAGAGTGATGTAGAGAGACTGAGGAGGTAAGTCAGAACAGCTGAAAACTAAATGCCATGCCAGTTTAAGCTTTTGTTCGTGACATTTTTAGGGAGGCTGAGTTCAAAGTTAGAGGCAGCAATACATCTGGAAGTGTAGGTTGCTGTGGGTAAGTGACGATACTGACACAAAGCCTAATTTTCAAACAAACTGGATTTCAATATTAGTAACATTACTCTAAGATTTTATTTTGTTGTCACTGCTTTGCACTTTAGGTGAACTACAAGCAAAAATGAGTAGGTAGATTTATAACTATTTATGTGTTACTTGACATCATGCATAATAGTTGAACTTTAAGAAGATTCTCATCCTAAAGTTAGTTTGGAAAAAAGAGTTTTTAATCTAAGGTTATAACAATCATATGGAATTGCTTTAATAGAGATAATTCTCAGTCATTATTTCATCTGGTAGGCCACAAAAGAGTCTGTATTTGTAATTTTCTGTAAAATCAAGCAGGAAGGCCCAAGATAATAAAGCAGAATAGAAACCTCTTCTTTCATGGATCTATTTGTGGTTGAATGTATGTGCAGAGCCATCTGTGCTGTGCAGGTGGAAGGGGGTCCATTTGACCACACTTCCAAAGTTACAGTATCTCGTATGGACACGGAAGAACAAAGTTGTTTAAGACTGTTGGTTGACAGTCCACCTGGTCCTTCTTAGGCGATTTTCTTGTCTTTCTGCTTAAAGTAACAAATTAGTATTTGCATAGTCTATGTATGGTCATCGTTGTCTATATAACTTTTAAAACACAATGAAAATGTGATAGAAGAACTTGTCTTGTCCTTTGAGATGATAGGTCAGTATCTTCATCCATTTTGGTTTTTTGTGTTATTGTAGTTCAATTCACTGGATCAGCAACAGCTGCTGCTTTCATGAAGTGAGAAGCTCAGTTTCTTTTCTTAGGTTTTTGTGCATGCTTTTGCTCCCTCATATTTGATTTCTTTAAGAGCCTTGGTTTACCTCATGACATCTTGGTGGTTCATCTTGGATCAGCAGCAGAACTGCTCTATCATGCTTTTCTTTGGGCAGATGTGGAGCTCTTTGTGTGCCTGCCTTCCAACTTTCATCCCGCCTTTTGTCTCTGTGGCATGGAAATTGATCCCTCCTAAAGGGCGCTGTCAAATTCAGTCAAGGATAAAAGGATACTCTCCCAAAGCTGGAGGAGAAAATCGGCGGATCCCTGAGGATGAGCTGGTTTTAGCATGGCTGCATAGCTAAAATATTAAAGCTGGTGGCTCTGTGTGTGCCATCTTAAGAATCTGTCAGTGTGAATAACCCCCGACCCTCCGACTGTATGCAAAGCAAGGCCTGAATAACAGCTTTGTGCTGCAGGAACTTAACACAGGAGCAGGACTCAAAGCCGGGTTTCATGGGTTATTTTGGACATTTAACATTCAAGTCTTGTAAAAGAAAAAAGCTCGTTATGACTCAGTTCCGTTAATTAGACGTAGATTACTGTCTTCAGTGCCTTAACACAAGGGAAGGTAAGGGGGAGTTCTGCAGGACCAGAGGATACAGAAATTGTAATTAGATTAGGGCTTGGGCTGGGAAAGGGTGGTTGAGCACAAGCCCCCATTGAGCTTGGGGGGGCTCATGCTGAACAGTGTGTGCAAGGACTGAAGTCAGAATAATCACTTTTTAGCCTCCACCCAGATTTGTTGTGTTTCATTCCAAGATGACTGGTGTGGCTGACTCTGAATGATGTGATGAACAGATGTAGTTCATCTAGTAAAGGTTTTATCTTCTACTGAAAGCTTTAAGCAATCTCCATTTTAAAAAGGCGATTAGCCTTTAATTCTTAAAAGTTCAAAGGGACATCCAAAGTATTCCCTGACTTCTCATGGGCATAGCCATGGGCTTCTCATAGTATTTATCATCTCTTTATCGTGGACAGGCTAAAAATATTATGACTATTACATATTGTCTAGCATACCCGGTCCTGAAAATGTTGGGTTTGAAGCAGAATTGTAAAAGCATTAAGGAGATAAATGAATTTACATGTGTCTCTGTTCAAGAAGAGGTAATAATTTGTTTTGAAGCTAACAACTCTTATATTAGATTTGGTGGGTTTTTTTCCATTGCTTGCAAAATTAACCATTTGTAAAATGTATGACTTAAAAGATGCTTTAATCCACTAAAAAGGATTTCTAAAAAGTATTTTGCAATTGATTGGCTCAGATTCAGAGATGAGAGGATTGTTTTCCAAGATGTAAAAATGGAAATATTTATTGTTCACCTCGATGGTAAATAGCAATAGCTACAGTCTTACCTCTCCACTAAGATTTTATCCAGTGATAGCATTAAACAAGTGTCTGACTCAACAGTAGTTGTAGGTTTGTTCCCCTCTCTAGAGTTGAATTCAGAAGTAACATATTAACATCCACAATGGAGTAGTCAGTTTTGAGAGACTGATAGAAATAGAAGTACTTGAAGCATCGTTTCATTTCTTTTTGAATGGCAGTATCTAACAAGGAAAAGTTAGCTGTAGGGAATTAATGACAGGTCAAGCTCATCACTGGAAGATTAACATAGTGAGTAATTTTATGTTCCTGCATTGTTATCTGTCCAACTGTTCAATGAATACCTTTTACAGCCAAGCACTAAATCTTCCTGTAACTTTTATGCTGTTTCTCTAAGAACAGTTTTCTATTCTTGTGATAATAATGTTGGTAAGTAACTAGGCTAGTTATATGTAGTGAAGCTGGGATTTGTGGTCTTGCCTCCTGATGATTAGGCTTTCTTTGTTCAGCAAAAAGCCATTGAAGTATTAATAAAGGCAAAAAACAGCAGGTTGCTCAGCACCAGTCAGAAGCCAACACAGCAAGGAGCAGGGGGCAGTTAAGGGGAGGACACAGATGGACTTCCAAGTAAATAACAAAATGTAATTTCAGGCTTTTCTTGTAAAGAAAATAGAAAAGAGTTAAAAACCTATAATGAAATGGTCAGCTTGGGCAACTGACACCTAGTGTATTACAGAATACATTAAAAGGGCTTACCAGTTGGATTGTCACCGTTTGAAATGCAGGAAACAAATGTTAAATTTCTGTAAAGGATGTTGGTAAAGCAAAACTATGATCTGCTCCACTCCCAGTGATACTTTTTGGGTTTATTTTTAATTGATACTCATTTTCTAACCCTTCAACTACTTTTGAAGTAACAACCTAAAAAAGACAGAAACAGTTTACCAAACGTTAATATTCCAGAGGCTAATCTGACCCTTGGGCCCATACTTACCTGCAGGCATATTTACTTCCGTGAGTGCTAAGAGTGACTCTTGTAATTATGCTGCTGTAGACTTCTAAAACCTAAACTTGTGAGGTGTCCTAGAAAAGTAAACAAAGTGTTTTCTTTGAACAAAGTCAATTGTTTTGTTCTTATCTCAAACTGTTTGGCTTGTAAATCCCGTTTTAGCCTTTTCAGTTTCTTCAGCAAGTTGATAGGGAGAAACATTGTGTTCTTCACTATGCAGTCTTACTCATTAACTGTGGTCACTGTAAATCATTTTCAGAGTGACAGTCTGTTAGTGACAGGTTGGAAGATACCATGCTCGCCCATTCAGCTGGAAGAACATAACTGTTACCACTGAAGGTCATTTCTGAATGCAGTAGGAATAATAGAAGGAATTTTTGCATGACCAGTGGTAAACGTTTCATATATCCAGATTGTGAGAATATTTTCTACAGATAGGAAACACTTTATTTTTCTCATTGCAATACTGCCAGCTGAAAATAGCCTTACAGATGTTATTGATGTGATTCTTGTTTGAGACAATATAGAATTATGCACTGATTCTTTCTGCTCAATCAGTTTACCATGTAGACCATTTAGTGAAATTCTTAATAAGTGAACTCATACGGACTATATAAATTATTTGAGAACCAAATCCCATAGCAGACCTAGGAGTCTTGCTGTAACAACCTATATGTCCTTCATGTCCTACTTTCTGCATCATCTGATTCTAATCTAATGCAGTGAAGTACATAAAACACAAGCCTAGTTAAGTCTGTAGTTATCAGATTTCTCTCCACCAGCCTGATACCTACTCCTGTGTCCTGGTTCATGTTTTTCTCCTTCCTGTTAGTCAGTAAAAGCATGACTTCTGAAGAGGTAGAATCAAAGGAATTAAGAGCATTAATAGAATAAATGAATTAAACAAAGAAATCTTGTATGTAAAAGATTTTTTTTCTTAGTCTCAAAGCACAAATAGCAGGGACACTTCTCTCACACATGATTTGGATGGACCTCGTTCCATGCAATAGATCTTCTGCAGTTAGATAATCGCTGAGAGTGTGCGGGCTCTTCCGCCAGCTTGTCGGAAGGGCTCAGCTTCCAGCTGCTAATTTTGCTCCCTTGGGTATGTATGCTTACCTTACCTCAAATCTCAGCAATTTTTGAAGAGAATAAATTCTCCTTATCTAAAGAAAGAAATGTCTTTATTTAAGACTGGCTTTTATAAGACTTGGAGTGCTAGATCATGTATTTTTGTTACCTAGTACTGAGTAGCTGGTACTTTCTGGCCTCAAGTTGTGCCAGAGGAGGTTTTGATTGGATATTAGGAAAAAATTGTTCACTGAAACTTGTCAAGCATTGGAACAGACTGCTCAGGGCAGTGGTTGAGTCACCATCCCTGGAGGTGTTTAAAAGGCATGTAGATGTGGCACCTAGGGACATGGTTTAGTGATGCACTTGACAGTGTCATGTTAATGGTTGGACTCTCTCAACTAAACAATTCTGTGATTTCAAACCTGGATGGGTCCTGTTTGGGAAGTGCCTTGTTATAGTTGCCTGCATTCATGGCTTTTTTGTCTGCTTGGACATTTTGAGAGAAACTGTGTGTTTTCAGTAAAAAAAAAAACAAAAAAAAAAACAACCACACCAAAACCAACCCTTTATGGCTTCTCTTCCGCACTGATTTCCTTTTGTAATCACAAGTCCCTTTTCTTCTGTAAACATAATTGAATTGGAAACTTCACACCATCTTCTAACTGATCTTTGTGCACTGTACTTTAGTCGTAATAGCTTCCCTGCCACTGCAGCACCGTGAGGTGGTACCAAGAGAGAAGCAGAGCCTCCATGAAGTGCAGCCAGTGCTCCCTGAGCGTGCGTTGTGTGCAGTGCTTAGTGACAACATGTCCCGTCCTTAAATTTCAGACTTATGTTTGAGAAGTGTATCTTTTACAGGTTGTGAGAAGCAGAGGAGAAGCTAAAGCAATCATCAGTCTGTTTCTATTTGAGTATCTTCAAATTTGAATATGGTTTTATCGGGCACTTTGTTGGAAGAGGAGCAGGAGCTGGTGGCACAGTTTGCTATTGACTGCTGAGAGCCAGTCAGGGAGCACAATCAAATAGCAAAGCAGCATCCCTATGTATGCAGTGAAACTAAATGCATCACAGGCTAAAGACAAGAGGAACCTGATATTTTTATCTGATTCATTATTCTAAGAATTGCATTGTAATCTCTCCTTTCCAGTGTTAGTTCCTGTCCGGTTCCAGCTGGCACATCTTCTCATATTGGGCCTTATGCCCTTGTTTTGCAATCTTCCACTATTATTTCTATTGCTGTTTCATACTTAGCTCATCACAGTTTCCTTCAATGGGCTATTAAAGCTTCCCTCTGGATTCTTTCTGCTCAGTTGGGCACTGCTCAACAATTTATGGGAAGCTTTTTGTTTGTGCCCGCCAACTGCAGCAGAGACTAGAGAAGGCTTTGCTCCTTGTCAAGTGGCTGAGTTAATTGCAACCCACACTGGGTGTATCATCAAGGCTAGTTTGGATCCAGGAGAGGAGCCCTTGCCAGGCCAACTGGTATCCATTCAAGGTCAGGTCTGTTATCTGAGTCCCCAAGGGGGAAGTACACAGATATCTGTCTACAGCTCAGTGAAAGGACTGTATCAGATCAGAGACTTTCGAAAGACTGGTCACCCTCAGATGCTAATTCTCATCAAGACTATTTACCTGTAGGCAGTCTCAGCTTCAGAACTGTAAACAAATATTTCAGTATTTTTTCCTCTGGATATATTTATTTATAAGCCACTACTGATCTGTACTGACTTTCTCTCTCCTATTCAGAAACACTGCCTAAAAACAGGCTCTTGTTTCAGTCCAGTTAATGTTTAGAACAAATCTGTTTCAGTGTAACATTATAGTTTTTTACCAAAAAAACCCCAAACACCAAACAACCACAAGTGCAACCAAAAAAACCATTCTCCTTGTAGGTGGCTGGGTGTTCTTTGACTTTGTGGAAATACTTGCATAGGTGTATTAGACATTTTAAAAGAATAGTGTTGGTGGGGTATGGAGTTTTCTTGTGACTTGAACTGATGCAGTTTATCATCAGCAGTGAGTATATTTTCTGGGTAGATGACACCAAAATACTTTTATCATTTGAATATGCCCTGCAAAAACTCATTTTAAGGCATTTTCACAAGTCTCTCTTTGTTCAGTGCAAGGTCTCCAGAAATATCAGGAGAAGTGATGTAAGCTGGGAAAGGAGCCCACTCCAATATACATCTAGAACCACTTGATCTTTGATCTTAGTTTGCTGGTGGTTTGCACGTAGCCCAGAGCAAATCTTTTGACTTTGTATGTGTGCCTTTCTTTGGCTCCAAAATAAGAATACTTGCCCGGCTGAGAATAACATTGGAAAGATTTTAAAACAAAAAAGGCTTTGTCTGCCCCAAGTCTTCTGTCATTTTTAAAAACTATGTGAGTTGGCCTAATGAAAGATACTTCTTTATCTAAAACTTATCATTCACTGTTAATCCTCTAGTCTGTTGTCTGGGCTCTGGCTTCTCCAGTGAAGAGGGAGTTATTTTTAGATGGCAGGTTTCCCAGTCTGTCTTAACCCTTAGGAAAGCAATTTGTCTTTCAGTTGAGTACAGAAAGTGTCCAGATGATGAGACACATTTGAACTTGCCACAGTTGGTTGTAAGGAATTCCACCATCTTCAGCTAGTTGTTTCTGTCTTTAAAATGTTTACATTTATCTGATAAATTGAGTAGAAAATGGGGTAAAAACATGCCAGATAATTTCTGGAAGTCTGCTTCTGAGAATCCCCTGAAGACAGAAGCCATTATGTGAATACTACATCAGCAGCATCCCTATGTCAAGGACTTAAATACACTGTTAACTTAGGGCAGAGGTAAATAGCACTCGGTGTCCTAAGGCATTGTTATGAATCCATATGTATTTATTAGTATGTGTATGTAGGGCACCTTTGTATATATAAACAAGGCGAAGATCCTAAAATACAGGAAAACCTGTTAGTTTACATTCTGAATACATTCTGCGTTTTTCTGTATCCCCTGATATTACCAGTCTTGCTAAGCTGAAATTCCGAAAATACACTAGTTGATGGTCCTTTCCAATATATGTGAGGTTCTCTTATGTATCTAGTTCTTGTCTTTGGATAAAGGCCAAAGAAAACATTTTTTAATGGGACAAGTTCATACAAAAAGTTTCAATTCTCTGTCTTTTATTTGTCTGTTCTCAAAATAGAATATTCTTCTGTTCTCAAAATGGAAATTGAACTTTTAATATCAATTACAGATACAGTCTTTGAAAAATCAAAGTTTTTCAGCAGTGTTATTAGCAAATTTCAGCTCTTTATCTAAGAATTTCTAAGGGAGGAATGTGACCACTTTTGCATAAGTGTAGCAATAGCCCATATATTTTGAAGTCTTAAATGTTGAAATAATTCCCGGCCATCAGAAACTTGAATGACTTTCCTATGAGAACTGAAGTGGTTCTGAGTCTTGAATAACTTCACAGGCAACCAAATCTCTCCTGTGAAGTGTATTCAGTTGTGATTTCAGCTGAAAAGGAACTTGTCAGACTTTGTGTTATGACTATTGCATTTAGAGGGGGGGAGAAACATTTAATTGTTAATGTATAGAGTATTTGACATTATTGAGTTTAAGCAGTGATTTACCCCCAACTCTATGAGTTATACACACCTGTAATTTGGAATCAAATTGGAAGACTGTTGATTATAGAACTAGCATTCCCGTTGCTTCTACTTAGCAATCTGTTATGCACACAGTCAACATCCATAATATTTATTATACACCAGGATTCCCATTTTGTTGTTCTCTCACCATATATCTTTGCTATATGCTAGAGCTTTGCATCTCTGTTCCCTCCTGTACAGTTAGATGTCTGTAAGTATCAGTGGGAGTAGAGCAGGGTTGACAGTATAATAATTCTAGTGAACTTCTCTCTGCTTTGGTGACACAATCCCACAGCAGGAATACAGGCTTGTTTTGCATCTCTTTTGCATCTGCACAATAGAAAAGGGATTTAGCTGGAGAAAATGTGGAAGGGATATAATGTACAGATTTAAAAAAATAAGGGGAACGTGAGCTAGAGGAAGTAATGTTCAAGTACAGTATTAAGAGCCTACTCTGATGGGTTTGAAGTGATTTTGCTCCTTTGGAAGCAGATGACTAAATAAAGCAATCAGTCATAGATACCTTCTTAACTAACATCTCCTACCAAATTTTTTTATCCTGCCAGTTTCCACCATAGGAATAGCATGGATGTAAATACCAGCTAGAGCTATAAAAGTAATGTTATCAGCAGGAATGTAAAACCTCAGTTTTTCAGCTATTGTACAAATACTGAGATGTATGTATTAACAGTCCAGGACTGCATCTCTACAAGGATTTATACATATGTCTAGTTCAAAGCATATGAGTAGTCCAAGAGTATTTGTAATAATACAAATTATGTTAGTGGTTCAGGCTTTTATTTTCCAGTCAGGCAAATCCTACAATTGACCTCATGGTGGTTCGTATTAGCTAAGGCTGCAAAATGTGCTTTTTGATTGTGTAGTGTAATATTTTGTATATTTACATTACAAATGTCATTCTTCGGCGATCATGCTTTGTTCCTGTAATTCTGACTTTATCTGTTACGATGAAAGTTTGGCTTTGGAAAATTGGAAACAGACTTGTGGTTATAATTGTATCCATAAACCATGCAGCCTTTAGTGCTCAAGTCTAAATAAAGAACAGAATTCTCATAAAACAGAGTAATGGAAGCCAGTAGCTTCTGCTGTGAAAAAATAAGAAAACCTGTTCTACTTAGTAATAAAAGTTTCAATATGTTTGCAAATAATTATTTTGGGCATTGATCTTGTGAAAACTTAGTGTATTGGCTGATTATTGCAAATACAGAAAACATACGGAGATTTATTGTCCAAATGTGAATAGGTTCTCAGAGCTTCATTCTCTATTATGACACAAGGAAGGAAAAAAATATTCCAGGTTCTGGTTTTTACAGCTGCGTCCCTTCTTGCTGCTTGTGGTTTTTTTTGTACCAGAACATAACAGGTGGGTCATTGATAACTCTAAAATTCGGCAGTCTTTGTACATAAGCTATATAAAGCCAGGTCCCTAGAAAAGTTCTGGTAAACTGAGCTGCAGTGATTTTGAGCTGGGGCAGAGAGAAATGTGCTTTAAAGAACAAACTTCTAATTTACCGTTTCCCAGATTTGTTATGGTGAAATAATTTTAATGGACATCCAATATGGCATGTCCACAATGGTACAATTCAGCTGTCAGTAAAAGCATATTATCTTTTCCATTTCACTTGCCTGTAAATAAATGTGGTAGTTCTTAATTACAGTTTGCCTGAAAAGTAGGATTAGAACTTCTAATTTTTGATTTCTGTTTTGGTCTGGGAGTCAAGAAAAGATTTTATTTTTTTTTGTGGTTTTGAAGTTTTTGAGTTGGATCTATGGAAAAAATTCTTCTAGCTAGAAATTTCCTTACCATGAACATACGTTATGGTCTTTGCCTAACTGTTTTACTAAATGCCCATGGATTCATTGTGTAAAAACACCTTGTGCCCCAGTTCCGAGCAGTGTTTGAGAGCCTTCTCTAACAGAATGAGGTAGGCTGCAGATAGGCATCCAACCTGAAAAGTGATTTTTGATACAAAAGCATACACAAGTGCCTTCTTTGCTCATCCTCTGGTTGCTCTTCCATCCTGTCAGAATGTGTATCTAGCGTGACATCACAAAATAGATAGGGTTGTTGGTTGATATCATGCAATATTTCACTTATTTCAAAAATAGAAGCAGATGCAGAAAGGATATTGGATATTGTGTTCTGCTTCGCTCATTATCATCAAAGTCACGTGGTTGTGTTTTCTGAGCCTAGTCTTTATTGTTGGCATCAATGTCTGAAATGGTGATAGCACAGCTTGACTATTTAGTTCCTATAAACCTCACAGTAGGAGTCATGTTTCCATGAGTGCAAAATTCACCTGTGTGCATACTGGAGGCCCTTTCTGTGGCAGGCAGGGTTTTAATTTCACTAACTGAGGGAATAGAATATATTTTTTCCTTTGCAGATGCTTCAGGTACATGAAGTAGTACACAGTGTATGTGGATTTACTCATCGTCAAAGGAACTCTGAGTGATGCATCAAAGAGACTTTCCTGTTACACTGGCCCAGTCTGGGGAACTAGTACAGTTTTCAAATTTGTACTTGCATTGCTGAATTTTTTTTTAATGTAATAGTGGTGGATTTTCATTACTCAAATGATTGACAAGTCAAAGACTGCTTCAGAAATACAGCTGTAGTACCCTAATGACCAGTGCTTCATCAGTAAGTGGTCAATCCCAGGTTCCTTGGGGTTTTGGCTTATACCCAAGAAACCACAGGAATGTTAGATTGATAGTTTTTATTTCAAGTACAGACTCATGATGTTATAGACATAAAAGAAAGAGACCTGGCAAGCTTCACACAAATGCAAGCACAACAGGCTAAGCCCTGGAAGGGTACAGATAACCTGTGTCTGGGTGGTTCTGAGGATAAGGTTTCTGAACGTTTTATTTTTTTTTCTAACCTTGCAGAAATCATATGCTCTCCAGATGAAGGGTATTCTGTCTTGATGTTTGTCCTGGTCTGGATATGCCTTAGTTATGTGATGACTGAAATGAGATTCAAAAATCCATATTTTGGTATTTATAAATAGTTTGATTTTCAGTGGTCCCAAAAAACCGCAGCTGCTGTCAGCAGTTCAGTTAATTCAATACACTGTTTTGCATTTAGTGACAAAACAAATGAGCCAGAATTAAGAGAGTTGGTTGTTTTAGCACTACTTCATTACGTAGGCACTTTTGATGTGGAAATACACCAGTAGCAATTGCTCCCATCAGGTTAAACGTCTTTTGCATCATTTGACCCAGGTTTTCTGCCCTCGTCAGTTAGACATATGAGAGGGTAGCAATTATCTACTACAGATACACAGTTTTACATAAAGACATTGAGAGATCTTCAGAGATGGTGTTGGTGCTGATTATTTTAATATCCCTTTGTCAGGTACCTATTACCTATCTATTTTATAGCTCTTCAGAAGAGACTGGAAAGGCAAGGAGTTATCACCTACCTATCTGTGTAGCCTCACTGCTTCCCTCCTCCTCAGTCCTCCATACAGACAAAAGAGAGAAGCAACATGAAAGAAGAGGAGGTTGTGATGTGAAAAACCCATCAGTTTTTTCCTGCTTCACCCATCCTACTGTCAGAATTAAATGCTGATATATCATGCACAATTTTTGGTGTACTCACAGAACTTGAAAGTGGCCATATAAAACTCAGCAGCCTGTGAAAATTACGAACTTTCATGCAAGCAGGCAACCTGTGGCAGGGTGAGACCTTCCACCTCTTTTTGTGAGAAACAATTACAGCCCCTGCACTCTATTTGCAGGTAAGAAATCGGTATCCTGCTTGTCCTGCAGGAAGTTAAGATCTGGAGACAGGAAGGCAGACCCCTTGCAGAAAACACTGCACTATCAGCTAAATATTCACACTATGCAGCTAGACCTCAGTGTTACCAGTGCTTAATTCAAGGGTTGATAGATGCATGTGATGGTGTGTACCTAAAGCCAGTATTTACTGTTATTGTCATGGCATCCTCTGATGTAGGTCTAAATTGCATTATCAGTGAAAAGTATTACAAATGGAAAAGATTCTTGTACATGATGCACGTACCACAGTGCAATACAGTGACCAAGTGCTGCTTCATGGTAATAGCTTTCATCTCCAGCCAGGTTAAAGGTGACAAGAATTGTGTGCTTGTCTCCTTACAAAGTTATAATCTGAAAGTGTGGTATGGGAGTTACACATTTCAGTGTTACAAGGCTTACTCAATAATTGGAATAAGATGCATTCACTGCTCGTGATCTCTTTCATAAATAAACTGCCATCAAAATTATTTTCTGTGCTTACCTCAGTTACACTGAGATAGAACTTGGAAGTTTTCACAGTTACAGTCTAAATGTCACTAGCCATTTCTCTCCTAGTTACCTCAAGGTACTTTGTGGGATTTCTGCTTCAAAGTTTAGAAGGAGCCTAGCAGAAGAGCACTTGAATAATTGGAGAGAGCCCCCAGAGCAGCTCCAGGGCCCTTGCACAAACCAGGAGAGACTGCTTGCTTTATTTCACCTAAAGACCCTCAGGTGAAAGGGTTTAATGCTTGTGCAGGGCTAAACCTTCAAAGTGAGCAAACGTGAGTCTCATTTGCTAGAGTTTCCATGTCGAAGGCGCCTGTTCCCTGGGATAAAGGGTGCTCTGAGGCTGCATGAAACTCCTAAGCAAGTGCAGATTTCTGCCTCAATGAGTGGGTCCGTGCTGCCAGCATTCCCCACATACCCCTCCCAGGGAGGCCCTCCTCCGTAAACTCCACATGAAAGAGAGCAGACTAAAAGCCTTAGAAAGTGCATCCAGCTTTTTGTTTCCTTTGTCATCAATACAGTGTGTTCTGGTGTCTCCAAGACAACCATGTCTAAAAGACTGACTGCATCTTTCACTGCTGCTCTATAGCGAGCTTGCTGAGAGATTGGCTGTGAGGGCCAGCCTCTAGCCAGTTTCTATCCAAGTGTTTTCTGGGTAGTGGCTTAGTACTTCATGTGCTTGCTTTGGTTTCAGTTTTATTCCAAGAATTAAGCTTTGGTTTATCAGATACTGGTTTTAAAGATATGGTTTTGGGGTTGTCCCAGCTCATCTTTCGTTGAATAATTGTAACGAGCAGCTAGGATGTTCCCAGTAACGCCTGCAACAATGCTGGCTTTCTTTGCATTTCGGGTCCATTCTGCATCTGATAATAGATGCCTTCCTGCCACTGAATAGAGATGTACTGAATCTTGTGTTCTGCCTGCTCTTTTGTTGCCCATTTGTCGCCTTCTTGAATGATTGCTGGTTTCAAATTTAAGTTAAGAGAGTCAGAATACTTAGTTTTATGATTTCTGTATCGTTGTCTTTGTCAGTTTGCATATTTGCAAACCTGCAGACTTGGGGGGAGGAGGTGAGTGATCGTTTATGTTATGTGTTCTCTGAGCAACAACATCGCAATCCTTTCCCAGTGTTCAGCTGCCCCAGATCTGTGGCCTCTATGTCCCCTTCTGTGTAATGTACTTCTCTGCCACTTGCTTAGAGAAAACTGGTTAATGAAATACAGTTCCACGAGGTCAGGGGCTTTGGGAATTACCATTGTTCTGTTTCCTTACAGTTGTCTAGGAGAGGCTGGATCCAAGGCGTGTTTCTTCCAGCTGAAGTGAAGAGTAGTTAAAGATAATGTAATTATTTGTGCTTTATAGCTGCCACAGTCGAGAACACCACCCCATTCCTACCATGGGCTTTGTCAAGGTAGTTAGCATGGGTGTTTCTAACAGTTAAGCAAATGTTACTGTCACTTTCCAGAATGTCTGAGACCCACATGCTTAGACAAAAGAAATAGAAATAAAATTCTGTCATAGCAAATTCTAGTCTGAGTAGCGGCAATTCTGTTTCCTTGGCAGCCTCAATATACTGTAAAAATATATAGATAACATACTGCAAAAATATAAACACCTAGAAAGATAACATTTATATATGTTGGGAAATCTTAAAATGGATGCATCATCTTTAATAGTGTTTGTTGTAGGCCATTAATTTATTTATATGTCAGAATCTTAGAGGTAAAATTGATTTCTGCAAGCATTGTATTGGTGTACTTGAAAACAGTAGTAAGAAAGACAGTAAGAAAGGACTGTGTGAATAAGACAGTGTTGGTGAGGATATAGTTTGCAATAGAATGAATGAGAGCAAGTTGTGGTGCCAGTGATCAGTGCCATATCTAACTTGGCAGAAGTATTCTCTCTTCCCTGTATGCAGTTGGTCAGACCAGTCATGTATTCCCTTAGCACTGTGTTTAGAAACATTTCCTCTGTGGTTTTTTGTTTGTTTGTTTGTTTTTTACCAGGGTCTCAGCAGAGCAGTCAATTTGAGAGGCAAGAGGATATGGTATAAAGGAGGAGGACACTGGGACACTCTTCATGCTTTGGCAGCCTTGGTTCCCACACACACACACACACACACACACGTACACAACTCCCTCCTCCCCTTCCTCTGTTAGTCATCAGAAATTGTAGGAAAAGCCACAGGAGCAAATCTGCCATTTGGTGGTGAGATTGCAAACATCAGAAACTGCGTTGGAGCTCCTTTTCATTTTCCTAGGATGCAGTCTTGCAGTTCTCCTGCATACCAAAGCCCCCCCAGATCAAAACTAGTGTGTAGTACAGAGAGTTTTCTGGTATCTACTTGTTTCCCTTTAGCACTTTGCAGACACAGTGACTCTACTCTGGAAAAGCTGGTCTTTGGTTGTTGACATTTTATTTATTTATTAAGTATCAATTTGAGATGCATGTTCAGGAAGGGGGTTTTTTTTCAACTTTCAGATGAAATCACAAGCGAAGACATGCATTTTTCTGTAGCAGTCTGTTCATTTTTTCCTTTCTTGCCTCATTTAAAGCAAGAATAAATAATACTAAGATTAATACTTTCAATCTTTGAGGTAGTTTTTTGTTGTTGTTTTGATTTGTGTGGGGGGTTTTTTTTGTTTTCGGGTTTTTTTTTCAAAACAGCATGAAATTACATTTCCAGTAGACACCACCCAAGAGTTTTTAACAGAGCAGTGGAGTAAATAAATAATACCCAGAAACTGGGGAGGGTGGGAGGACACATGACTTTTTAAATATTTTTGTGGAGACATAAATTTTTTAAAGACTTGCAAGAACTTAAGGTTGGTATGATTGGTCTTACTATATTAACAGACTATGGCTGATTGGTTCAGGCTTTTCAGGTCTTGCTTCAATTCACTAAATTCACATTCATTAATAATGTGACTGCCATCCTTTAGTTGTTCAGTTGCACCATAAATCATTTGTTTCATGCGTGTGTAATGTTTTCAGTAAACTGACTGATGTAGGCATTGAGTTATGTAACAACGAAGATTTTGAAACTATAATTAGTTTTAATCTACTATGCTATCAAAACAACCTGTAAGTCAACGCACTTTTCTGTGAGTTACGGTTCTAAGTTGCGTTTAATAATCACAATTCATAATCTGTTAAATTTTTAATCATTTCCGTGTTTCATGTTTAATGTTTTCATTTGGAAGGTGGATTGTTCCTCTGAAAATGGATCAGTATTAGCTGAAGTCACCTTCTTTTATGAATGAACCTTATAATCTACTTCAATTTTAGGAGTTTTGACAAAAATTGCACTTTTTCCTAGATAAAGTTTGGGGGGGAGATAACTGATTGTTTCAGGTTAGTACTAAATTATTCCCCGTTGTCAGCAGCTGTGTTACAATTTCTTATTTAAGAGGTACTAGTGGTACAGCATAAACTACACAATGGCCCAACAAATAAACTTCACAAATACATGCTTCTATTTTTACCATCAGCAATGCCTGCTAGTGGGCTCTGTCACTTAACTTCTGCCTAGCTGTTAATAAAATTATTTTTCAGCCATATATCTCTTCCTTCAACTTGCCATGCACATCTTTAGCCTGAGAGAGATCTTTCGCATGAGGAATCTCTGTGGCGTTGTGGTTTGCTGTGAAGGCAGGGCCAGATTCTCGCTCCAGTTGTAAACCTTTGCAAAAACAGCTTGCTAAATAGTTTTGGATGAATTTGCCTGCTTTATCTTTGCTTTTGAACTGGCATGCTTAGCACTCTTGCTGGACGTGTTACGTAGAATAACTGGGGAGGCAGGGAAGAGAGAAGAAAGTAAGTGTGCCACACTTAGCACTGAGCTTGGCAGGCTTGATGAAGAAGCAGACCTAGGACTCTGCGGATGTCCCTAGACACCAGTCAAGTACTAACGCTTTTGTGGCTTTCACTGCCCAAGGCAAGCTGGAAAGAACTGCCACCCCTCCTAGTCAAAAGCCTCTTGCACAGTAAACAAAATAGTCGCTAAACAATTTGCTGCCCCTAATATTTTTCTGACCTGCATGACCCCTTGTCCTGCCTGTATGGCACAGCTGTGCCTGCAGCAGTGTCACTGGAAAACTCAGGGCTGCAGCATTCGGTGGCATTTGATGAAATATTCCTGAGCTCTCTGTGGGTCAGAGCATAAACTCCTCATCTGAGCAGAGACTGAGATGGCTTCTCTTGCCTGGAAAGACAGAGGTTTGTAGTAGTTGTAGGAGGAGCAGAAACTGCTTGTGTGCAGGCTGAGATGGTGCTTTCCCTGTGCAGTGTGAAACCGCCCAGCTCAGCTGTGGCACCAGTAGCAGTGGATCCTCCTCGCCTCTCCACCTCCATCTGCAGGGAGGCTCCTGTTTGACCAGGGAGTGGTGTTCCTTAGGGTTACCCAGGAAAGCAGCATTAATAGGCTCATTCTCTGCCTCCTTTACTCTCCTTTACCTTAGATCATGTTTTATAGTAGCTGCATTTGAAGCCCTTAAAAAGTTTGGTGTTTTTTTAATTTGAATTTATTGTCAGGAAAAGGAAATATGGTAAGAAAAGGAAATAGTCAAACCTTTACTGTATGTGCATGATGTTTATGAGCAGATGAGAAATGCAGACTTGGCTATTGGTCCAGTAACTCCAGTAAAGTGCTATATCAAGAAACCTAAATGCACCTTTTAAAAACTTGGTGAATTTAATTTTGGGAAACAGTAATAAATAGCAACACAGTGTTAAGCAGTATCAAAACTGTGTTTAGTTCTGCTGAACCAGTTCTCTAATTCAAAGTTACATACATTTTTTGACCAGGCCTTCTACATGTATTTCAGGCAAAGATGAAAAAAGTAAAGGACAAAGCCACCTTTTTTACATTAATAAAAAAACCCTCTAAAATCTTAGCCTTCTGCAGTTGATGACCACAGTGAAGACAGTGTCACATATTAGCAAATATTTAAAAAATAAAAAGTGCTACATGTCTGAGAAGACATTCTTAGGAAAAGATGCATTCTTTCAATTTCATCTAGAGAAATTAGATGGCTTTTTTGATCTTCAGCGGTTTTTCCTTCAGGTCCGTGAGAATCACAAGCTCACCTGTGCTTTTGACCTGATGAGGCAGCAAAGAAAGAATGGTTCTCTTTGACAAGACAGGAAATATTGACACCAGTCATACTCACTTACTTTTTTCCTAAATAAAAACACAGAGATTTTTATACATAGTTTATGTGGTGACAGATTTTCAGGACAGTGTTTTGAGAGTAGTGTTGTGTTCCCTCATTCATATTTTTTACTTCAGTATGATGTTCAAATTTTTCTTTACAGACTTGTGCTGATATCTGATTCCTTTGTGGTAGTCTTCTGAACTTAGGTCTTGGCTGCATTTCAGAATTAATTTAAGAATTGTTTCTAATTTTTTTTGTAAATGCAACATGAATTGTGTTTGCTCTTCACCCATCATTAGATAACAGCATCTCTAGTTGTGATAGGGAGAATGCATTTGACAGAATAGTGGAAAGAAGTGATGTGTCCAATTTTGTTACCCCCTAAAATACTGTGAATTAAGCTTTCTCAGGTAAGGGAAATGTTTTGGCTTAACACATTGCTGTTTGTCTTGGCTCTGCCACCCTGCATCAAGATTTTGGGAAGACCATTGGGTCTGCTACCTTTAGATACTTTTCTTATTCTCTCTCCATCTTTTCTATTTGAGAGAATGATAGGCACCTACGTAGCAAGAGTACTGCTCTGAAAAACATGGACATATTTTATGGCAAACACCTCTTGACATGTAGTTGAAAAATATGAAAGCAGAGAATTAGGTTGTCATGTATGAGAAGGTAGGCTAAGGAAAAAACATGGTGGAGTCAAGCTGTGTTAAGGATATTAATTAATAGCAAAACAAGTTAACATTGTAATACTTGGCAAAAGTACATAAATCTGTTGGATATGGAGGTAAACTACTGTAAAAACAGTTATGTAGTGTAGAGAGACATGAGTCAGTTGAATGTGATTTGTAAACAGATTGAATACAGTTACTGGTTTTTATCCTGGGGGCTTGTTGAGAGTAGCACAGTCACAGTTTGGTGACTAAAATTTCACATGTCTCAAGTTACTCTGTTGCCTTGGTCCTCAAAGAAAAATTTGAGTTGTGTACTGGAGACATCCAGCAATAAAGGAGTTAAGGAAAAACCATGTAGATTGGTTATACCGTTTGTTTTGAAAATCTGTAAGTTACGACTCTAATGTACAAAATGCCAACAGACTCACATTAAAAGTGACATCTCTGCATTTATAAAACAAAGAAATCCACAATGTAGTGAACTTTATAAATTTTTAACTTCTAATAAGGAACAGCAGCCATGTTTTGTGCTTGTGAGCCAAAAATCTTTGTTAATTTTACCCAAATGCCTTTCTCCATACCCAGGGTACCGTATGTATTTCATTTGTGGCATCATGTGTATGGTTCTTGATAATTTTTTTGATTTATGACACTACTAAGCATGCTAAGCCTGAATCTGTTAAGACGTTCAGGTGAATGTTATTATTTTATGACATCATACTAGGTTGCCTTTTGTAACATCCTTAAGTTATGTACACAGTATCACAAGGATTATTGAAAAATTGACAGGACCTCAAAATGAAGTTCAATTTTCAATGGCTCTTTGCTTTCCCTTGGCAGCATATCAAAGCAAAGTAATAACATCTCAGTGCCAGTATTTTAAAATGTAGCTCAGATGTTTATTGTAAGGTCAGATCTGTTCCATTTCACTTGCTGCTTCCTCCTGCTGCAGGAGAGACTGCTTTTAGTTTGCAGAAATCCCTTTCTCATGGGAAGGTGAGCTTTAGGTACCACGATCTTGAGGCCTGAGAGGCAAATCAAAATAACACATCACTCCTTTACTGTAGGCATTGCCTAACTTAATAAGCATTGTTCTGGACTCTGAGTGCTCAGCTGAGATGGGCAGATCAAATTGATTATATTTCTTTCTAACCTGTCTGATAACCTCATCAAAGTGTTCCACCAGCCATATAGACTCTCTCTACCGGCAGGAAGGTCTGCAGTACAGGGACTGTGA
Source organism: Chaetops frenatus (assembly GCA_013400775.1). Classification (NCBI taxonomy): domain Eukaryota; kingdom Metazoa; phylum Chordata; class Aves; order Passeriformes; family Picathartidae; genus Chaetops; species Chaetops frenatus. Next base: position 258,026 of record VZTR01011714.1, read on the forward strand.
GCAGCCTCTCCAAACAAAGCTGAAAATGTGATGCCACGTGTTCTGGATAGTGCCTTTTGGACAACTATTGAGCCTGTGTTTGCAGGCTCTCAGGCTGTGCTCCTTGGGAGCCTCCTCCTGAGGGCAGCTGAATTCCTCAGCTTTACTATAAAATGTGGTAAGGTGATGTGAATATGAATCTATCTTCCAGTTACAATGTGTACTTTTAAATAGAAAGTAAAAAGTAGTGGAGAATACTTGCACTAAAATTGCTTTAAGTGAATACAACACATTTCTCTTTGGGGGCTTTTTTTTTTTTTTTTTTCCTTCCCAGGGCACACTTGTGCTAGGGGTCGGTTTGTTCTGTAGCTTTTTAGTGTTGGATTAGTTTTGGTTTTTTGGGGTGGGTTTTCGTTTTGGTGGGTTTTTTCTTGCTTTGTTTGGTTTAGTTTTATTTGCTTGTGTTTTTTTTTTAAACTTCCTAGAACACAGCCCTAAAACCCTAGTGAAATAGATCCTAAACACTGCTGCAGAGACTCCAGTCCTTGCCTACGGACGCAGACTGGCCACACCTGCATGCAGATGGCTGTCAATTCCCTCAGACATAGGTGAGAGGAGAGAGCAGTTTTTATCTGCTGCTGACGAACATCAGACTCCCAACATCTGACAACAGGTTGCTATTTTATGCTCTGCAGTTTTGTTTTACCAGAAATTCAGTATGCTGTTTCACTGAATGACTGTGTTCTCCCTGTTGGTGACACAACTGCATTTATGGACCAAAAGCATTTTCACATGCATTCAAAGACACATCTGGGGTACAGTATTAGAGAGAAACTGTGCAATTTGCACCAAGAAAGGACAAAATCTTGCCATGAGTAACTTTAACAATCTTTTAGATAGATCATGAATCTGCTTATATTAGCCATCAGAGTACAGCATTTCAGTGATCTTTGCATGAGATGTTCATGGTAATGCTTATCCTGAGGAAAAATACCTCTGGATCAGCAGTCATTACTGTAGAACACACTGGATAGCATTTTCTGAAGTATAGCAAGCGTAGCGTGGTTTTCTTTATTCCCTTTGCAAACTAGCATTGTTTTTGGGAGAAGAGGAAGTGAAAAGAGATGTTTTTTCTGTGGGTGAATGTCACAGGTGTCTTTTTGAGAAATTCAAACATTTGAGGAAAATTGAGAGGAATACAGATGGCAGTTGAAATAGCCATTGAAATGTTAAAATGTTTATTACAATGGGGCTTTTCCATTCAGATTCCTTTTGGAAATGAATATTTAGTATTCTGGTAAGCAAAGCAAGGAGTGCCTTTCTATTGGAATAATACAGTACTTGGGTTTCTACAGGAAAATGTAGTTTCATTTTTGTGGTGCTTTGATTCTGCGAGTTACCACTGAGTGTTTCCATTGTTCAGGTATTTGTGTCATGTTTGATTCATGTAAATGTTAGAAATTATTCAATTTTCATCTTGTACCTAGGACTCCTAGTCAAGGATCAGTCCTGTTATACCAATTGCTGTAGAAATAATCCCTAGACACTTGGGATGCAGTCTGGGCATTTGGAGGGTGTTGCTGTGTAATCTTTACTAAGAAACTTAAAATGTTGTGACTAATAACTGAAAAATCAAGACTGTGTAGAGTGCAATAGCTCAGTGCTTCTCAGCAAAATAGTCTTGACTCAGATAGTAATAGGTTAATTGCCACATCCAGAATGAATCCTAATGATTCCCTCTAGGAGCCATTATCACATGTGGGGTTTTCATTGAGATATTTATAACTGTAATCTTTGGTCTCAAAGCTCATGTAACTGTTCAATCCAGCAAGGGGTTCAGAAAGGTAATACCCTCATCTCATCCTTAGGCTTTGCTAAAAGTAGAATTTTCAGTTCTAGTTCAATCAGTCAAGCCCCTGCTATTTTCAGGCATTATTCCAATCTAACACAATTTGAATGTCAAGTGTCTTGTGTTTTGTGCTCGCAAGGCCCACAGGAAAGTCTAGACACAAAAAAAGAGAAAGAAAGAAAGAAAAAAAGAAAAAAGCTGCATTTATCATAGGAAAAGTATCTTCAAATATATCAGAAGATCCGTTCTTTTTCTTCTCTTTCTTCTGTTCTTCTGTGACTAGACTGAATCATGGTTGTAAAACAAGTCTGTTCAGCCAGGTCTGTCTCTTCTCTTTCTACCTGGAATAAATTGCAGAAATTTGCACAGCATTGCTTTGGCATAGAATCCTGAAGTATGTCTTAATTTTGCAGTGGCTGTACTGAAAGTTTCCTCTTGAATGAAGTCTGTCTGTATTTCTCTCATTTGTCTGCAAATTGTATCCAAGGATTTATTTTCTTTTTCTCCTTCCTATATTAATCCTGGTGCCATGTTGGGCTGCTGTCACGCTTGTCTGCATTTTGCGAAGGAGACGGGTTTTTTATCAGTGTTTTTTTCCTGGTGTAACGCCTCTTCTATTTCTGTCAATTCTATTACTGTCAATTTGAATTTAAGGGGATTATCTGAGCCTCGTAATTTTGTAATCCCTAGACAAGATATTCAAACAACGGTGAAAGATCTTGAAGGAAAGTACCTTCGCTTAGGTTTTGACTTACACTGTGTCAGCTGTACACTAGTGACCTCATGTTGGTTGTTTAATGAGTTTTTGCTGTATGGTGCAGTCCAATATGAAGCTACAGTACTACTTGTCCTTGCAGCCAGTGTTTGTCTAACTTACCTAGAGTCAGGTAGACCTTACATGAAATTAAAAAAATCATTTGAAAAGACTCATGTCTGAGGTCCCGACTCTGTAGTGTAGACAGAGAAAGGCCAAGTTTCTCTTCCTCTTTTGTTTTTCCTTTTGTGCTGTTGGTACTTAGTGACTTTGCAAGGATGAGTGGTTTTCATCTCATTGAGAATATGGTTTAGGTAGTCAACCAAGAAGATAAAAATAATTAATAAACATTTGTGAGCATTCACTGAGTGCCGGTCACTAGAAAGTATTCTAGCACTGGATTTTTTATTTTTTTCCTCATCATTTTACTTATTTTAGCTCATGAGGAAAAATACGTAATATATGTGCTAGTTACTCTGTTCCCATGTGTGGACTGATGACAACATTAATGTTTCCCTAAGATGTTGCAGTGTTTTAGGTGAGCTTCCATGGTCGGCAGTGTCAAGTTATTTCCTACATATTTCTAGTCAGTCTAATTCTAATACTAGTGGTTCTTCATTTATTTTTAAGGCATCTGCACACATATATTTGATCAAGGGGTGTATTTGGAGAGATGTTACAACAAGATTCTATGAACACCCCAAATAATAATCTTCAAGTGTGTGAAATCAGGCATTTTCCTCATAGTTCTCATGTTATATCCCCCTCTTTAATGATAATCAGTTTATTAGCATGTCACCTTTGCTCTTTTAAATGTTGAAAGCAGTACACAAAGGGAGTGAATACCCATTTAGGGCTTAATTTCACCCACAGGTACTCCCTCGTAATCGGATGGGCTACAACTTTTTGAGTCCTCTTCTTTGTTAAGGGCAGCTCTTCTGTGGCTTGGCTGTGAAATACTCTGTACAAGCCTGCAGCAGTCACCAAGAGCTTTTTCTGAGTCTTAAGGACAGATATCTCTGTTTAAGACTAATAATGATGAAAACCTGAGGTCTGACTAGATTCTATTAAGCTGCCATGCCAACTAATTTTCTGCCTGAGGCCTACTGGACATGATCCAGTGATACTATAATCCGTGGGATTTATGATTTTTATTGCTATCTAACCACATCAGTGTAAATACTGCTGGGCTGTCTCTGCTGTCTCTTCCACCCCCTTTGGCAACTGGCAGGTTTCTTGCCCTTGTCTAATACAAAAGCACAGTGTTCAAGCAGGGTATTTTTTCACCGTTACCCATTTGCTAAGGAAATGAGCATCCCTGTGTTGCAGGGTGGTTCTGCTTTGAGATCAGCTGTGCCTGCTGTTTGCTGTGGGGATGCTGGTGCAGTCGTGTCCATATCCAGTTCTGTTAGCTGGAAGGTTCTCTAGATTCCTCCCAGAGGATAACAGTGTTTTTCTCTTAGGAAAGAAGTGGCACACAGAGCTGCCACAGTAACTAGAGTATGACTAAGGTCCTTTTAAAAGTCATAAAGAATAATTGCAGCTTTGGAAAATTAGACTGTAGCATGCCCAGAGGAATGACATGTTAGAGAGTGACAAAAGCCACCAGTGTTGGGCAGACCAGACAGAGGAAGGAAGGCAGCAGAGGAAAATCTGTATTGGTGTTTGTGGAGGGTCATTGCATTTAAATCTCTGCTGGTTTTTGAAGCTGAAAGGCAAGTTTGGGGAGAGTTGTCCCCTTTGCCCTTGAAGCATCCATAGCCACATGAGAGGGACTGCAAAACGTGATCTCAAGAAACAGGTGGTATCCTGGGGTATGCAGCAGAATACAAAACATTTAAGTGTTTCGGCATCTGCTTCAAGACTTTTTTTTTTAATGGGAGGCAGGATTGTTGAGAGGATCTCTGCCATTTTGTCATGCTGGGGATTTTTGTTTGATGCAATGCAATGCAATGCAAACACAGCACTCAGTTCTGCCGGAGCAGTCCTGTAATTTAATGAGAAAAATTCCTAATTTTATTTTATTGTATTTCTTTCTGTGATTAGAAGGGATACATTGCCTAAAAGTGATATATGCTTCTTTCCTATGTTCTGTTGTTGTTCCTAAACCCCTTTTAGTGTGGGGGCTTAAGCCATTGTTTAAAGCTGCTGACCAGTTGAATTTGTTAAACAGATCATCAGCTCATTTGGAGTATGCACCCATTTGATATTTCAGCAAGTTCTGGCTTTTTTATGGAAACTCTAGGAGCCTGGATATTTCATAGGTTAGTTAATTTGTTTATTTTTGTAGAGACAAGCTCTGATGATCTTTCTGCCTAGGTGTGCTCCAAGCCTAAGCTGTAGCCTAAAATTAGCAATGTTTCAGCACCTCAGCACCTCTGTTGGGAGTACAGTTCAAAGAGAGGACAGGAAAAATGGGAGCATCAGGGAATAAAGTAAGTTTAAAGAAACTAGAAAACAGAAAACCAGAGAAGGCAGAGAGAAGGAACAATAAAGAAGAAAGAGAGAAGAGCTGGGAAAAAAAATCGAAACCTGAAACCTAAAAGTACTTCAGGCCAAGAACAGTTAGCAAAAAGAACATATAAAAGCATCTATTCTCTGTTCTCATTTTCCGTATTGGTAGTGAGGGAAAAGGAAAAAAAAGAGCTAACTTTTTTGGCATTTTCTAAAGATAGACTAAAAGGCAGAGAAGCTTATCTAGTTTTTACTAGATATTTAAGTCATTACTGTAGCACAAAAGCTGCCCTTTAATTGCTGCACCGTAATTGTAGGTGTTTGTTTCTTACACTGCTTAAGGTCACATAAAAATGAATAGAGGTAAAAATAGGTTTGTGTTAAGTGCCTCAATTTTGAAACTGTTTTCTGCTAGCTATCTGCAGAGACAGTGCTTTCCCTTTAGTCTCCTGATTTAACTGTTCAGGAGATACATTTTTTAATTACCAAATTGGATTTTAGCAGGTGTAGTCAGTTGATGCATTATGGGCATAAGAGATTAGTGTTTAATCCTTCTTTTTATTACTGTGTAGAATGGTATACTTGGGAAAGTATTAAAGGTGCATTGCATACTCCAGAGTACAGAAATGACATTTATTACTGAGTTTTCTTTCAGCTAGCATCATTTAGGAAAAAAGCTGGTGCAGAACTCTGCAGGGGCCTATAGGTTCATCTATAGTAAAACTGCTTTAAACAATACAGAGTGGAGGAAAATGGAAAGAAACCTTTTTGTGTTTTAAAACAAAAGCAGTTGTCGAAATATAAGTACTTTCCCTCTTGAAGATGATTATTCTCTTTTTCTACATTTTATTTTTCCTAAAATAAAGACAGAAGGGATGTGAAAGCACAGATCTTTGTGCTAGTGAGTGGTAGAGGGAAGGACTGAAAAGGGTCAGTGAATCAGATATAATTTGGACTCTGTTTGAGATACCAGCCCTGTGTTTTGCTGATGGCTGGTATTCCCGTACTGAAAAGCTGCAGAGGCATTTCTATCGAATAGAAAGAACATTATCCCCATTTTCATTCTGGCATGCCTGTTACGACTTTGTTCTGTAAACAAAGAGGATTATGGGAACTGGAAACTAGATGGCATTTTATTAAAGAACTGTGTGAGTCTTTCCCTGTGAATGCAAGAATTAGGCAGTCTGGTGATAGCTACCTGTGAAAGAAAATACTTTAAAAATAGATCTTAATTTTTTAATTATAAGAGTTCATGAGAAGGCAGTCCTTACTAATGTAGGAAGGAGCTTTAATATTTCCCAGTTGTACCCTGCAACAAAATACTTAAAAAGAAAAACTTCCACAGTAATTGTGCAAACTAAGAATAAAAAAGAATGTGTTGCAGAAATAGGGAGGAGGAGGTTTTATGTCCAGTGTTGTTCTGTCATGTAGACTGCCAGATTGATTCGAAAGTATATTATTTTAGGAAATGTACATATTTCTCTATCTAGAACTAGAAGTCTTGGGAGTGGAGCAGGAGAGAGAATTACATTGAATCATAGTTGTAGTAACCAGTACTAACTGTTTTCATCAGCATAACATACAAAAAAAGGTTTTTGTGCAGTAGATTACTTACTCAACATCATAATTCCCCAGGGTAAAGTCATATATTAGTACTAGGTTTTACCTAATGCCTGCTGCAGATCACCCAGACTGCTTCCAATTAATGAGAAAAGTGTACAATATGAGTTAAACCTAACTCCTGAAAATCACTTTACCTTTTAATTATTGTTTTCCTAACTGAATAGACAGTTAAGCAAACAGTTCAGCATGGAAATGCAGGACCTTAAGCTGCTGTTAGTCAGATCATGAAACACCTAAAGTTGATAAATAGCTCAAACACATCCACGGTTTTACCTCAGTTGAAACTTTCTGATGTGGCACTTCTTTGCCGCTTGAGAGCTTCATAACCAGGCTTACCCATGGAACCAGGTTGTAAGGGTGATGAAGACAAGTGTAAATAGGAATTAGAAGCAAATGCCCATATTTGGTCCTTAATAAGTGGCAGAACTCCAGTTGGGCTTGTGTGACCTGCTGAAGCAGAGTCTCTCTACTCAGAGTGGACGGGGGTGGCAGAACACAGTGCTCAGCACAAGGCACAGGTTTTCAAAAGCAATTATTAAGTTAGCAGGCTTTGGTAAGTTGCTGTCTTTTGACAGCCAGCGTTCTTTTCAGGTGTCACAGGTTGGTTACTCCAGCAAGGCTCAAAATGAGTAGCGCTTTGAGATTTTTGGATGGTCTGGAGTATGGGATAAACTACAGGTCATAAATATAAAAGTAGAGAAGAAAAAGGGATTAGGAAAAAAGACTAGAAGAACCTTTGAGAAACAATGCTGGTATATGGAAATATCTCTAAAGGATATAATGACAAATGGAATTACAATACAGGTAGGGAAATGTCATTGCCTAAAATAACCTGATTGTATTTCATATTTATTTTGACTAAGTAATTTCCGTAGCTAATTTTGTCAGTTTACAGGTGCAAACAACATTTTTCTGGGTGATACAGACAACCCATGAATCAGAAAATCAAATATCAAATAATACTTTTAAATATTTCAAGCTGGTTTCAGGAAGTTCTAAAATCACGCCAAATTTAAGGGTGGTGATGGAAAAGGCACGTTAGAATGTACTTTAGTTGTTTGTGATTATAACAGTTCACCAGGATGACAAAAAACCCGGTTGTTTTGAAGGTGATCTATAATTATAGTAAAGGATGTCTCATGGGCATTGCACATGCCACTCCAGCAAGCCATGGACTGAAATGTGAGCATGTGCACTATGTCAGTAGGACTAACAGATCATCTTACAGGTGCAGAAGTAACCAGTATGAATAAATTACTAATTTATAAAGTAAGGGGTGGGGGGAGTGGGTGGGGCATTATATGGGAATTCTCGTGTAGTTTTCTCCTGCTTCTCCCTCTGAGAAGTAAAGACTTGTTAAATACAGAGTGTTCTTGGACAGTGTTCAGATATTAAGTATGCAGATAGCTAGACGGTTCAAGCAGAATGTTTCCTTATAGTTTCTTATTCTGTCAAAGGTGAAAGTGGGATCTGGTAGGTAGTTGTACCTAAGACACTTTCTTATTCTGTTTATTTGTCTGCTGCAAAATGATCCCAAGTGGATTAAATAGCCATAGGTTTTCTGTTTTATGATGCACACTCTTAATTGTACTGCTGAAGTATATGTGTTGTTAGTACTTTGCATTTGTTGCAATTTTCCATAATGTCTGCTAAGTGAGCCTTTGCCTTGAGGTTAATGCTTGGGCATTGAGAAGAGCGTTCAAGAGGAGTAGCATTCCAACAAATTTACAGAAGGAAGCACACCAGTGTGCTTTTATGCATGTGGATGTTATCTAGATGTGAACTGAATACTTTCTAAGTGCAGAAAATTCAGATGGCAAACTCAGTCTCACAATTAAAATGAGTAATTAAAATTCTATATTAATATTCTATGTTGCATATTATGAATATAGTATGTTCATGAAATATTGTACCGTGGGCCTGTATTATTAACATAAATTTTTTTTTGTTCAGTCCTTGTTTGGTTCAAGTAATTCTGACGTTATTTGCCTAAGACAAAAAGAGCAGAAGCAGGTTGTCAAAGAGTGCAAACCAACATGAGTAGTTGAAGAAGTGTTTTATTGTCTGGGAAATGATTGTAGGTAATTGAAGATAACTAGTAAGGTACATGAGGTTGGACGTGTATTTTATAGATACTATGAATCATTCATCTCATTAGACCTGAGCATGAGTGGTGGTGATCCCTAGTGCACTTTAAATGAATTTGCATGTCTAGTTCTTAATGTTTTGTACACTACACATGTAAGCATACGTTGTAATTACTTCCATGCGAGAGTGTTAAGCTGAAAGCTTCCTTTAATACCATGGAGCTGTAGATTTTCATTTTACAATGTTGTAGTCAAGAGGTCCTCTTTTATCCTTTATTTAATAAAGTATACTTGCCTTCGTTTAGGACAAGAAAATACTCAAATTAGGATATTAGTGGTCTTTTGTCTTGGGGTATAATATTTAATAATAATCATATAGTAATACTAAATACAATTTTTCTTCTGTTTAAAGACCTGCTTTTATAAATCCTTGTGCACAGCCTTATTTTGAACTGTAAACTGAGTGCATTTACTCCATGTTGCATATTACTATTTTGATATGACCAGAGGTATTTTCTTTAAAATTAAAACAGTTGTCTTTGAGTTTGATTGAATACTTCCTAGGGCTTTCAAATAATATACTTCCAAAAAGCAGATACTTTCAGATGATGTACATGATACTCAAAAATACTTAAAAATCCATGAGTTATTTTTATGGATTATGATACTTTGATCTGATCATTGATGCACATTGTTATTAAGAAGCAGTAAAATCAGATATTTGATAACCCTTTCTATTGCATATAAAGTGACTAAGATTCTGCAGGGTATAGCTAGTTAACCTTTTTTTAAGTAGAAAAAAATCTGATTGATCTGTCAACATAAAGTGACGTGTGGAAAGCATGCCCCCCTTTCCTGTGGTTTTTAGAAAAGAACATGGTTGCATAAGCAGTCATTATTCACAGTAAAAAAAATATTTCCTGTAGCATTTTTGCAAAAAATAGCCTTTGCCTAAAAACCTACTGTCAGAAATCACTCTTTGTTCATACTAGTTGAACCCTGAAAAATGAAGTAAAATGATCTAAATTGAATTTACAAGACTGATAACCATGTGGTTGGGGGGAGAGTAGCTACTGCACAACCTGTACTCTGTCAAGGGAATTTAATTATAGATGGTTATACTTGACTATAATTCGTTAATGTGTGCTCCTTGCAAAGGAAGAATAATTCTCACATTGACAATTTTATATGTTTTTACCAGGATACTGTCAGAGGAAGGGATTTTCATTGAATTTCATAATACACAGTTGCCTGGGGGAAGAATATCAATGAAGTGGCTAGCAGGGTGGGTTTTTTTGTTTTATTTTTTATGCTGCTGGTGTCTATATATAAGGAGATGGGGGGAAAGAAATCTTCTTCTCTGTGAAGTTGAATATCTAAAATATGAATATATTCTATTAGTGTGCCTTAGTTAGGAAATAATTTTTCATAAAATATTGTTGTGATATCTTGGTCTTTTGGACCATAATGACAAAAATTCATTTTAGCTTTCACCTTTCTGAGAAGCAGTAATGATCAAAGTTTAGATTAATCTTCATTCTCTTTCCCACTCTTGTACTTTTCAGAAGTAAGTCTGAGAAGAGCCAGAGGTAGGGCTAGCTTTGCTGTTTGTCCTTTTGGTCAAGACACTCTTTTGAAAAGCAGATTTTGAGAGCAGTTGTAGCTGAGATGAGAGGTTAACAGAGGTACAGAGCTATGGGTTATGTTGCTGTCTGGTGGTTTTTTGTTTTTTTTTGACTTAATGTGAACTGTTCCTGAGAGGTTTGTTTGTGAACAGTGGTGGCATTTCAAGGATGCCCAGCTTCCTCCGTGCTTGGGGTCTGGGTGGGCTGTGCTTCTGTAACCAAATACAAATATAGCACTGTTGAATGGTCCAGTCATTAAGTTCTTATATCATTAAATGCAATGACTTTGAAGTAAGCTCTTCTTGGACATCTTTTTATTTTTGTGCTGGACAATACAGCCTGCCTAACTCTGAAGGTGGGCCAATCCAAATTAAAGAATTAGGACTGCGGTAATGATTTCTACATACTGGAATAGTTTCCCTAAGTAGTAGTTTTATATTCTTGGCTTAGGGTCATGCATTTTCTCATTTGGCTGTTGCATTTCAACATAGTGTTGCAGTGAGCTGACTCAAGCTGCTAGGCCCATGTTGAAAAAAGTGGGAGGTCAGTGGGGTGGTTACCATCTGTGAACTGGACCCTCCTGACTGTCAATTCTCTCCTCCCATGTGAACAGGAAACCAGGAGGATCTATCATCTTCTCCAAATTCTGCAGACATGCAGCTTGTAGATTATAGGAAAGGAAGTAATTGTACCTGATAAAGCAAGTAGGATGGACTTGAGGAGCCTTAGGAATTGCTTAAATGTATGATTACTCATGCAGGAGGCTGAGTATTTATTAGAACTTTAGAAAGGCGCTCTCGCTACTTATGAGGAAGACCAGACACAACCTCTCCACGGAAGATCACAGGAGCAGCCCTGCTGGTGAAGCTTCAGGTTTCTGCCCAGGCAGATTTGTTCTTCCAGGGCTCAGTGCTTTGTAGACATGTCATGCTCTTCTCCCCAAGATGAGGCTGGCCTTTCAAAGGAAAAGACCTTCGAACTCTGGGATCTGTCTGGAAGGATCCCAGTCTAGTATCCGTGCCTTGTCCAGCAAGATTAAAATTAAGAAGGTTAATGCTGTATCATTTGTTTGGAGTAGTGCTATGCTTTGTCTTCTTTTGTATCTGATGGACCCTTTTAAAATAGTCTTTTCTGTCAGGAGAGTGTAAATGGGGGATTCTGGATAACTGAAAGGATGCAATAAGGAAAGAAATTTAGTCTGTCATCTGAACATCACCTTGGTCCTTGGAGTTCAAATACAAAAAGTATGATTTTTCTTCTCAGTACCTATCTGGAAACAGTACATTACAGAGGAAAGCATATGATGCATGACTTTTAGTAGTGATTTTTCTTGAGAGGGACCTTTAGGTTTTGAAGCTAAATAGTTTGTGCATGGTTTAGCGCAATATAAAAAGTCCAATAACTGAAATGAGGCATAAAGCCTCATTTCATCTTCATCTTTGCTATGTGGATTTCAGCACAGCCTTCATAATAGTGTTTTGCACTTCTATTGCCCATACAACCAAAATATTTCGTAATGCTTTGAAAACATTAAAGAGTGATCATTGGTTATAAAAGCACACTTCCATTTTTTTACTTACTATTATTTCCAGTAACCCAGAAGATGAGTGGTGGTGAAAAGAATTGGGTGGAGAAGGCAGTAACCTGTAACCAGTCCTGTTTTGTGCACATCACATCATTATCTCTACAGTTGGTTTTACTGACTTTTTTTTCCAGTATGTGTCTTTCAGACACAACAAAAGGAAGGAGGAAGGGAATTGAACAAGAGTAGATAATTCCTAAGGAGATAAAGGGACGTGTGGTACATAATATAGCTAAACAAAACAAAACAAAAAAGAAGAAAACAAACCCAACCAAACAAGTGCAAAAACCAAAACAAAAACTCCAGGTCTTTAACTTAGGTTTTTTCTGTGAGGTATTTACTGCCCCCACCACCTTGTCAATGACAGACAAGGAAGCTCAGTCCTAGAACTCATAAGTAATCTTCCCAAGATGACACAGCTGAATCACAGGCTGATCTGGGCTCAGAATTTAATATTTTTAACATATTTCAGGGTTTCTTCCTTACCCACATTGGCAGAGGAGTGCTGGGAGCACAGTTGTGTTTGCAGTTACGGTTGCAGTGTGATGAAATTTTTTGAGTGTTTTTACTGGATTGGCTTGACTGGATCTTTGCGATACTTGAGATGCAAATCCCCACAGGCATTGACTGCCAACCAACTGAAATGTACCACAGGACATGGAAGGAGATGGTTTTCTTGCTGGTGGTGGGTAAATTGGTAGAAGGGAGGCTGTTCCTGCCTAAGGTTAAAATCTCTGCCTAGCAGTTCACAGAAGAACATCATTGTTACGTGGTGTGGACTGACCCATAAAGTACGAGTCCTAACTCATAATTCCATGTGATAATAGCAGCAACAAGTATCTCTGCTTTTGAGTTTGTTCTTAGTGCATTTTATGTCACAGTGAATTCAAGTGGGCCGCTTTTTCAGGTTTTTTGTGTTTGTCTTTTTATGTCTGTTTTACAGTGAGGTTTCAAAGTTGTGATGGAAACAAAAAAATACACTTTGGGAGCAGTGAGCCAGAAGATTTCAGAGTAGGTGATGATGGTGTGGTCTATGCAGAGCGAAGCTTTCAGCTTTCAGCAGAGCCCACAGAGTTTGTCGTGTCTGCTCAAGACAAGGAAACCCAGCAAGAATGGCAAATGAGGGTGAAGCTAACCCCTGAACCAGCCTTCACAGGGGCTTCAGAAAAGGTAAAACAGCTAAATGCAGCCTATATAAGTGTACCTCCACAAAGAGGCCTAAAAATAGGGGTTTAGTTTTGCCTGTCATGCTCCTCTCCTTGAACCAGCTTATTAATGGACACCTAGTGCATGCAAAGCTGGAGCTTTAGAAGGAACTTCAATACTCTTTTATTCTGTAGTGTTGCTAAGGCATGGAAAGACATGGCCTGTTTAACTGTATAGGATTCTTTATGTTTGAGCTTTTTGTTTGTATAGCTTGAGATTTATACCTGAATTTAAGTCTCACGCGGCCATTTCTTTATTTTAAATTGCTTGAAAGTATTATAGTATTTATTCAAGCGGTTAAATATAGCCACAAAATAAACAAATCTGCGATAGAATGCATCAGTCACATTTATTAGATGGGAGCTGTAGATTTACAGCAGTAAGAAGGAAAGCACTTCTGGCAGGGAATATTGGCTTTGTCTTGTCCCGTCATAATCAAATTGGAGATGGTAAATTATTCATGATTCCAGCACTACTTGGTAAGGAAGATAGTCTCCCTCTGCTGGAAGCTGCCATAGGATAAACCATGTACTGTAACAAAAACGAGACATAGCAATATGCCATTAGCAATGTATTTACTCTAGGTTGTCTGACTTTTTCTGTTATATTACCTGTTGCCTGCTGTTTCTTACCTTCTCCTTAGTGAAGGAGAAGTGCTTAGTTTACAGATGAAGAACAAAATTTATTCATAGATTAACATACCTGTAATAGGTACACATTAAAGATTTAAGCATAATGTTAAAAATAGGTAATGTGGTTATGCAAGACATTTTTCCTGAGAACACACTGGAGACCACTGCTGTGTAATCCTCGGTTATTTGTTTGCTTACTTGGTGATTGTGTTAAATCTGCTAAGGCATGTTTTTTAACAATGGAAATACTGTCATTTTGCTCATGGAAGCGTAGTAAAAGAGCAGATGCTTAGATGTCTCAGAGCATGCCCTGTTTATTCCAAAAACGCTATTCAGGTATCCTTACCATCAACAGAATGTAGAGTAGTAGAATCTGGCCTTCAGTTGGACATCTGTTCATACTCTGTGACAGTTGATTAGATTAAAAGAAAGTTCTTCTTTTAAAAGATTTGGAAAACATTTTTGTCTCCCTGTTTCCAACCTTAAGCAAGCTAGCTGTGTGTGCTGTCATCCAAAGGATGAAATGACTGCAGAGATAGAAAGGAATAGGAAGGGAATGTTGACACCCAGCAGAGATTAATGCCCAGTGTGTAAAGTGGGTCATCTACTGCATCCATCATGGCTGACATAGGTTTAAAATAATTACAGTATTAATTCTATGGGATTTAATAGGGTCATAAATATTTGAGACATTCCTTACCAGTATGTATTAAACTTCTCTTGGAACCCAAATTACTTTCTAGCACACCCAGATCTAAATTTAGTGTACAGTAGCACATTACCTGAACTGAATCTCTAGCTAATGAGAAATACATAAAGGCATATACTATTAAACTCTGAAAAATATTAACTATTTCACAGAAAGTGCTGAATAGTTTACACAGTAGTGCCATGTTATAAATGGTGTATAATTCCCTTTCTCTTCCTGGTTAAGTAAGGAAAAAAAGAGTTCTTAGAGTTTTGCAGTGCAGTTGTAAATGATACTGGTTATTTTGTAACTGCACTGTGAATGCACATAAAACAGTTCGATGAACACAGAGGAAAGAGCCTTTCAGTCAATTATGTAATTGTACCTGAGTTACTTTATAACGTCTGCTAGTAATTCTCCTTCTAACATGTGCTTAATTTTATCTTGTACCTGGGAAAGGACCAAAGGAAAATTGAAGAAATCATATTTCCATGGCAACAATACAAGCACAGCAGTCCTCTGAAGAGGCAGAAGAGAGACTGGGTTATTCCTCCAATCAACCTACCAGAAAATTCCAAAGGACCTTTTCCTCAGGAATTAGTTAGGGTAAGGAAGTTAATAGAAGTGTGATTTCAGTGTCCCTCAGAGAGCTCTTGAAGAGATTTTGTGTAAATGATGTCTTGTTCATCACCCAGACATTTATCAAGAGTCTTTGGGCTGGTTTCTTGTTGCTACCTCTGCGTTGCATGCTGGAATGCATCTAATTTCCTGGGGTTTAAGTTGTCCCTATGCTTCTGTACTGATGGAAGATGACCTTGTTTTGGGTTACAAGTGTGTTAAGGGGTATCTCTGCTGGTTCAGGAGTTCTCCAGTCTCCTGCACTGGAGTTTTCTGCCTGGGAAATGGTGTGGGAGTGAGCAGGAAGCAGAGTGCACCAGGAGACCAAAGGAAATGGGATCTGATGGGGTGAGGACAGCAGCTGTTCCACAGGACTGCTGCCCAGAAGTGGCCACTGCAAGGAGCCAAGCAGCTCTTCTGGGCTGGCTTCCAACCATGGTACTGGCTGGTCATGATGAATTTGTTGGAACTTGGCAGAACATTAGCCCAGGCTGATAGGACACAGTTTCACTCTGTTCTGTTTGATGTGTGTGCTGGTGATTCAGCTGCTCCTCACAGACACACTGCCCTTCGGTTGTTTCCGTGGAAGATGAAACAAGTTCAGTCTTTAAGCAAAAACTGAGAGTTTCTAAAGAGTTGGCCTGTAATGGAAGACAGCCTGTAGCTTTGGGCTGGGAAGGTATAGGAGAAGGATAAAGACACAAACCAGACTTCTAATTTCATGTGTAGTTTTATGATAGTATATGTTTTCTCTAATATCTAATCAATTCTACTTCAGGTGAAAGTACTTAATTGTTTTTGTTATGCGCAAATAGTTTTTATTCTGAGAAATAAATAGGGATTATTTTATGTTTTTGAATATCCTTTGACCAGCTTTCTAACAAAGAATGCTGTTGAAAACTTCAGACTTTATACCGACTCTGCACCATTTTCAGAATAATTGTTTTTGCAAGTACAGCTTAAGGAGCAAGGAGAAAACAAATAGAGCTGCTGCTTATCTCAGCAGCAGTCCCATCCTGTGCTTGTTTGTAGCTAATGTCAACTTCATCTTTTTTGACACACAGATTAGGTCGGATCGTGATAAAAGCCTTTCTCTACGGTACAGTGTGACTGGCCCAGGAGCTGACCAGCCTCCAACAGGCATCTTCATCATCAACCCCATCTCAGGACAGCTGTCTGTGACAAAGCCTTTAGACCGGGAGCAGATTGCTTCTTTTCATGTAAGAGTTTAATTTACCATAAATCAGATTATCAAATTGAAGACGAACATCTGCTTCAAACATGACTTGAGCAGCCAGCGCGCGTTTAGTTTTGTATGAGATATGATTTGAAGAGTTTGTAGCAGATTTTTATTTATTGTACTTAATAAGGTTAGCTCTTACTATATTTAAGCAGCTTAAATACATTAACATACATAAACAGTGATTAAATGTATTTAGATAAAGTAATTTTAAAAGATTGAAATATGGATACTGTGGCTTATATTTCAAGTCCAGCCATTGATCACAGTCTCCACTGAATTGTATACTTTCCAAAAGTTTATTTTTAATTCAGCAACTTAAATTAGGATGTGACTGCTATTAGAATTGCAGCAGCTGTGATTTGAGAAATGGATGGGAAGAATAACTTACCAATTTTTATTTTAGGGGCAAATCTAAGCATTTTAATAGAATTGTAAATTAGGCCTGTCAGCTTATGAAAATGATATTCTTTGCTCTAAAGAAATTGACAGAGTAGACCACAGATTCCAGTATCAGTGGAAAAAGAAAGTTTCAGGGAAGAGGGAGAGCAGGCTGTGACCTAAAGTTCCCTGTGCTTTTGGGAAACTATGCTGAAATCGTTACAGAAGTCACCCAGCTCCTGGAGAGAGTTTTTCCAGCATGTTATGGATTAAAACACTCCTTGCCTTGTGCTCCAGAGAGCCCTTTGAGTGCTGCTCCCGAACAGAGGATGCAGCAGGAGGCATCTGGGGGGGGAGGCGTGGGTGAAAGGCTCTCTCAAGCAACAGTTCTGGCATCCATAAGATTTTAACTGAGCATTTGACATCGGCAGTTCAGGGTTTACTGACTTAGGAATTTACATTTATATGAGTCATTTCCAGAGTGGTGAGTTAATAATGCCATCTTGCTGCTTCCTAGTAGTTTTGTAGTCATAAGATATGTGTATATGTGTGTATACATATGATGGGCATCAGCAGGACTGCTGTAGGAGAAAGTTCCTCTCTTCCCTGGCAATGGCCACGCTCTGGTCTAAATACACAGATTTACATTTAAATCTGCATATTTTTAGGGGATGTTTTCTAATAGTCAGTATTAAAACCATGATTCTATATGACAGTAGGCAGTAGTAGTAATCAGAATTATATGATCTAAAATAACTTTCGTCAAATCAAAGAAGGAAGTCTGCAACTTAGAATAGTTTGGAGATCTGAATATCAGTTCCATTAGCAACTTGGAAATTTAAAAGGTCGATACGACAGAGCAGTGGCAAAGAACAAAATACACTGAGCTAAAAATGTCTGGCCTGAAACTTCCTGTCCTATTATTACATTTATTTGCACCTGTACTTTGTGCAAATTCTAATACTCTTAATGATTTTTGCAGCTGAGAGCACACGCAGTGGATGTAAATGGAAACCAGGTGGAAAATCCTATTGACATTGTTATTAATGTCATTGACATGAATGACAATAGACCTGAATTCTTACACCAGGTTTGGAATGGGACAGTTCCTGAGGGATCAAAGCCAGGTAATACATGGGCTTTTGGAAGGCAGGGGTATTATTTTGAAGTATCATATTGCAGTATCATTTTGAAGGTGTGATGAAGGGGGTGCCTTCAGACCTTTTAATACTTTGAAAGGTGTCTTTAGTGTGATGAGCAAAATCTCGGATAGTATCTTATTATTTCGCCCTATTTTTAATGCACTTTTTAGCATGCTGTGATTAATTTCCAAAAGGCAAAATTCCTATGTACATGAACTAAAACCAGGGAAGGCATTAAGAATATGACTTCTAGTTCATGTTTTTCAAAATCTTAATTATAACATCGCAGTTCTTAGATTTATTTTTATGATAGACATTGATGTTCATTTAGTTGACAGGTCAGGGTATAAGAGACTTCCGAAATGTCACTAGATCCAGTTCTAGTTCTGATTCCCAGAGGCTTTGCAAATACTGGGATTTGAAATCAGTGTCATTTGAATTCTCAAGAAAACCTAAGTGTTGTTGAGATCTTATTAAAATTCTAATCAGCTCAGACTAAAGTTTGCACTATGGCTGAAACCACTTCCTTAATTTGTCAGAAGTGCAAAATGAAAGGTTAGCACCAGAAATGTGTTTTCTAACTTTGCAGTGTTTACTTGGCATTTGGGAGATATCTCAAAGACTTTTGAAAGAGTATTATTTATATTGACTTTCAGTCACCATCAGTATGTCCACCAATTCTGAACAATAACTATATTTCCTTTGGCCCAATTAATAACAGAAGTGTCTAAACATGAGATGTTCTCTTGTTACAGAAATGTTATTTGTGGCAGAACTGTAGGATTTCAGTGTTTATGTAGCTTCTTCAGTTATAAGCAAGTCTAGTATTTTATAAACACAGAGTATTTTTATCTCCTCTTATGTATTTTAACTATTCTGTTAGTGAGTCTTGAGTTTAGCCAGTTTGTTTTAAGTAAAGAAGGAATGTGCAGGTTTTACCAAAAGAAATACGTGCTTTGACCATTGCTTGTAAAGTGATCTTGTATAATCTGAGTGTAAACTGCTTATATAACATCAATTATTTATCCTGCTGCTAGGAACCTACGTGATGACTGTTACTGCTATTGATGCTGATGATCCCAACGCCCAGAATGGGATGCTGAGATACAGAATCTTGTCACAGGCCCCGAGCAGCCCCTCTCCAAACATGTTTACAATCAACAATGAAACTGGTGACATTATCACTGTAGCAGCTGGACTTGACAGAGAGGTATGACAGGTCCTAATCTCGTGGGCTGGGTTGCACTTAATTATTGTAAAGATGCACAGCTTGGGGGTGTGGGTTGGTGGGAGACTGGACGTGAGCTGACAATGTGCACCTGCAGGCAATCATATCCAGGGCTGCATCAGAAGCAGCAGGGCCAGCAGGTCAGAGGAGGTAATTCTCCTCTGTCCTGCTCCTGTGAGACCCCATCTGGAGTGCTGCATCCAGATCTGGGGTTCTTAGTGCAGGAAAGATGTGGACCTGCCTGGAGCAAGTCCGGAGGAGGGATGTGAAGATCATCAGAAGGTTGGAGCACCTCTTCTATGAAGATAGGCTGAGAGAGTTGGGACTGTTCAGCCTGGAGAAGAGAAGGCTCTAGGGAGACCTTACTGATGCCTTCCAGTACCTAAATGGGGCCTACAGGAGAGCCTGGAGAGGGGTTTTTAATAAGGACATATAGAGGTAGGACAAGGGGAGATGACTATAAACTGAAAGCAGGTGCATTTAGATCAAAGGAAGAAATTCTTTACTGTGAGGGTGGTAAGACATGGGAACAAGTTGCCCAGAGAAGTTGTGGATGCCCCATCCCTGGAAGTGTTCAAGGCCAGGTTGGATGGCACTCTGAGCAGCCTGGTGTAGTTTGAGGAGTCCCTACCCAGGACTGGGTGTCTGCAGCTAAATGATTTTTAAGGTCACTTATAGTCCAAACAATTTTCTGATGCTGTGAAATATTTCTCTTCCTCCTCAGTGTTAACTTACCCCCTTTCTTCACCCTGTTAACACTGGTCATTGTCCTAGTCCCAGAGTACAAAACTCATAGAAGACAAAATGATGTTAGGGATGAAAGTTGGACCTACCTATTCCATACATGTAATACATACTCCTTGCTATGTGGGGTCATGGGAAGGATCTTGTTCCATAAGCCTGTTTGCCCTTAAGAAAGAGGTATACACTAAAGCAGAACAATGCAATAATAATGATAAAAAGAAATAGTCTGTCAGTAATTCATTGCTGCATGCTGGGCAAGGTCCATTCTGTCTAGACAGTTCTTCACTGTGCCCACCACTGGAGAAAGAACGTGCCAGATCCTCTGCTCTGATTCACCCATCTGTGAGGTTGGGAATAAAAATATTTCCCTCCCAACTCCAAATCTGTCACACTAACTGTGCTTTTAAACCACTTGAAAACTTCACAAGAGATAAGCATTATTTTATAAACAAGCTATAAAATCCAAACAAATCTCTTTTGAATACATCTTGTTTCAACTTCTGTATTACTAACCTCATTTTAGCTCATTAAATCCAAAGTACTGGATTTGCTGTTCATCTTCTAGCTTCTTGTTTATAGTTATTTAAAATGAGAATAAAAATGCTTTCTGAAGTTCTGGGTTTACTATTAATATTCTGATGCATTTCAGTTTGAAAGGGGCAATCAGAAGATTTGGAAATCTAAACAGACTGTTAGATATTGCAATTAATTTTTGAGGTTTTATTAACATTCATTCTATTTAAGTTGGTTTTGAAGAGAAGGGATTTGAGCAAAGGAAAACCCTGAACTTTACAGTATTGCGTTATTAAATTAAAAGAATGATGGGCAGCTTTGCCCTTGTTTTTAAAATCCCCTGGTCATCTTTGACAGATGAACTTTGAGAAGGACATAGCGATAATTCTTGAGGTTTTATCACTTCGTTACTAGCTACACTGGAGGGATTTAACTTGGAAGAAACCAGCTGCCTGTGGAGCTTAGACCCTCACATTAACAGTTGGAAAAGCCTTGTCATTCACCATCAGTTTTCCTGATGGATCACTCTGCTGATACCCTAATGAGTATATATAAACATTTCTTGAACATGCTGGATATTAATGATTAATGTTAAATCATTCAAATATTAAATTAGACTAATATGATATAAAATGGTTTCCTTCCCAAGCCATTGCTTTGCTTCCTCCATTTCCTGAGTCATTTTGTGGAAGTCAATTAAATTAAAATGACCGGGAGTCTAGAAAGCCAAAGGTGAATCGTCTTCTGATGGTGGGCTGGGGAGTGCCCTTGTTGTCCATGTACCCCAGCTGCTCTGCCTGCTTCTGCCTTTCCACTCTTTTCTATAAGTCTTGTCTCTCTTTATAAAGCTCTAATTAAAGTCATAAAATACTAAATAGAATTTTAAATTCTTAAATAATGGGACACTTTTTTTTGTGGGAGCATAAGTGTGGTAAGCATTTTAGAAAAAAAAAGTGGGTCCTCTGATAGCGTTTTTCATCTGCTGGTATTTTAGATTAACATGCACAATGCATTATCTGCGCTAACATGCACAGGAGGAGATTTGCTTAGGTAAGGAAACTCAGCTTAAGGGAGAAGAAATCTTTCATTTGTTATCTCAAAAGATGCTGTTTCATGAGATCCAGCTGTTCTTATTTCTTCTGTTATTGCTGTGGAATTCACTTCAGGATTAAAACATCTGCCTTACTGCTGGAGGTGCTGAAGAAGTCAGACAGGGTACTTAAATTTACACACTGACATTCCTGCCTCACGTGAGGTTAATTCAGTGAAGTGCTCTTTTATTTGGCCTGTGTTGAAGTGGAAAGATGTGAACTGATGAGGTCTGCGTTCTTTCTTGAAGCTGCCAGTTCGTTTTTGGATGTGTTGCTGCTAAGTCTCTGTGCAGGCTGCTGACACATGCTCCACAGCTTATTCCTGGCTGCTTCTCAAACCTCAGTAAAAAGAGGAGACCCACCTCCCCCAATTTCCCCATGCTTGGAAAGTTATGTGCTTGTTGATTTCTGAAATTTCACTCTCAGCAGTTGATCTGCTTTATGTGAGTGCTGGGAAGAGGGGAAAAAAACAAGGAACCAAGCAAAAACACTGATGTGCTGTCTTTTGGGGCACTTTATGGGGAAGTCTTTAGTGTGCCTGTTCTGTTGGAATTAAGTAAGATGATTGTAAGGAAGCTGAGTCTCTGTGTAATAATAATGGAGTTTCCTTAATGAAATTTGCTTCTTGGGATCAATGTGTTAAGACCCAGATGAATCAGAAGCACCTGCTGTTTCAATAACATAGAATCATATGGCACTGAGATTTGCTTCAATACTGCTTTAGATTTTATTGCTTCACAGTAAGTAAGGTATGATTTTTTTCCTGGATGAAAGTGGTAAAAGCATTTCTTTGATTCCCTCATGACCACTACTCTTGTTGGTGTCATGAAGGAAACCTTTAGAATGTTTAAAGCCTTTTGAAGGTCAGTTTGCAAGTATACTTTCCAAGCCAGAATTCATATGTATTTATACATATATATATATGTGTGTGTGTATGTATATTTGTGCATTATTGAACATATATACTGCATTTCTGTAGACTTAATACTAGTCCTACTTTTTTAAAGAATCATGGGACGCAAATATAGCAATACACATTTGGGGCATCTTGTAAGGGTTTCTGTGTGAAAGAGGGCATGAGCATAAATCATTCTCTTCAGTGGGAGATAAAAATCCATACAGCTTGTTCTAAAAACTTTCTATTCCATGACTCATAGTTGCTGCTTGGAAATCTGCAAACCGTTCAACCTCTCATGTCTGTCATACTATCTGGCCAAAATTTGAAAGAAAGCAAAATACTATTAGTGGAATAGTCCTTGCTTATTTTTTGTATCAATACTTGTCATTCCTTTTTGTAAATGGTGTGATTCTTTGTGTGTCCTGCTTAGGGTTAGGAGTTGAACTCTGATCCTGATGGGTCTGTTCCAACTCAGCATGTTTCATGATTCTATAAATTTTTTCCATGAGAAGTAATCTGTCGTATACCCCACTCTTTAGACAGTGGAAGAAGATAACATACCAAGTGGAAAAAAAAAACCCCAAAACATAAGAATAGGCTTTTCTTGGAATACTTTTATTTTGCTAGAAGTTTTTTTCAGTGTTAGTAAATCATTTGTAAAAGTGCTGTTTCAAAATAGTAGCAGTTCCTTATGTTTGTGTCCTTTCTTTCGGAAAGAACTGAATAGTAACACCTCTCTCCAAGGAAGGACAATGAACTGGTAAATGAAGGAGCACACACAGTATTTGAGAGCAGTGAGTTAAAATAAACTTTCCAGTACTCTAAACAGAAAACACCTTTACGATTTTCCTTTTTTTTACCTTGTCAATGTTGTTTTAAAGAGCTCACCAGGCTGAGGTCAGGTCCTTGCCAGGCATTCCTGGTGCTTAGGGATGCTGGCCCTGCTCCAGCTGTGAGGGGGGAGCGAGTGCCCGGCTCAAGGGCTGTTAGCGGCTGTGGGGGGAGAGGGGGCCCACGGCCGCCATACTCGGCCAGGGTGTTCAACATTTATGGAAATAGCCCGTTTGGTGCTTCCCTCCCCCTTTCTCCCAGTGCCCTTACTCATCTCTGTTGGCCTCAACATCTCTAGTTTCCATAGAGATCACAAGAAGTTGCAGCAGCAGTTTTATGCTCAGGCTTGGCTGAAACAAAACCTTGGCAGTTGTGGCCGTTTGGCCGACAAACCTACCTTGGCTCACTGCTCTCAAATGCTTTTGAGGACTTTCTCTGGTTTAGCATAAACTGCACTCTGGTTCTCTCTTCGCAATTTGAAAAGTGTTGTTAAACCTGTGATCTTGCATTAGCTGTCTAAAGTAGTTTGATTTATTAGGATAGGAAGCAGTCAGCCTGTCCTTAGCTTGATGGTCTTTGAAGAAAGTCCAACAGTAGTTCAGTGTAAGCGACCTGCTGCTGTGTTCCTGTGGCACAAACTTTGCTCCTGTCATTTCAGGTGATGCTAACTAGAATAAACAGTGTTACAGGCTCCAGTGCTTAGTGGAGTGCAGTTTTGGGAACACCTGCTGTCCTATGGTAATGTTAGTTTTGTCTAAAACTTATGTTGTCATTTTGTGTTTTAGAAAGTACAACAATATACATTAATAATTCAAGCTACGGACATGGAAGGAAACCCAACATATGGTCTTTCAAACACAGCAACTGCTGTCATCGCCGTGACAGATGTCAATGACAATCCTCCAGAGTTCACTGCCATGACTGTAAGTACAGAATAGGAGTTACTGAAGGATGTACATATTTATAACTGTTCTCTGTTTCTCTCATTATATTCACAGACAGTAAATATTTATTACTTATCAAATACCATACTGGCAGGTAGAATCAAAATATGTGCAGAATATATATCCCTTACATACAACATTGTGCTTTTGGCCAAAAGGCAAAAGCTGACAAGGGAATCAAGCCATTGGTTCTCTGGGTGGCCTCAGGTAAATTTCATTCGATAAATTGTCAGAGCTCCAGAGAGGAGAAATGGGCTGCCTCGCTGTGGTGAATATTCAGCATGGTGTGGCTCTTGCATGCTTCTCCAGACGAGGTGAAGTGTTTCCTTGGTTTCTGTAGTTCTACGGGGAAGTGCCGGAAAACAGGATGGATGTGATCGTAGCGAATCTGACGGTGACCGATAAAGACCAGCCGCACACGCCGGCGTGGAACGCGCTGTACCGAATGACCGGGGGAGACCCGACGGGCCGCTTCACCATCCTGACCGATCCCAACAGCAACGACGGGCTGGTCACGGTCGTAAAGGTAAGGCATGCCTGCCTTTCAGAGAGTTCAGCAGAGACAGAAGAAGTGAGGGAACACTGAACCAGGGTAAATGTGAATTCCTGAGCCCAGCATGAACCTGGAATAAAGTGGATGCTCTCTTTCTTTTGGAATCTAGTAATCTGTCTCTCCGAATGTTACCTTGTTTATGCTATCAGTAGTATTCCATCTGCTCGGTTTTAAAAATCAGGCTAGGTTGTTAGAAATTACAAATCTTGAATCTTTCTTGGCCAAAAGTTAGAAATTACTCCGTGAAAACGTACCTGCTTAGTATTTTTTGCTAGTCTAAAGGAACAGCTTCCTCCCTCCTCAGTTAGTAGTCATGCGTGTTGTCTGCACATTTTATGTCAAGATGTTCCATTAAGGAACAGATACAGGCAGTCAAAGCACAATCAGAGAGGAAGAAATGATAGGTGGGAGGGTACTTCTGCAAGAGACGTTTAAAGACTGGCTATTTTTAAAACCTCATTTAAATACCTTTTATGGAATAATCTGTCTGTCTTCATTCTCTAGCCAACACAGCTCTGTGTTGAGGGATGACTTATTTCAAGTGATAATAACAATGTGGTTCTATAATTAAACCTGCCAGGCAGTAGCCACCTTTCCTCATGACCCTCTGATAAGTGTCTCATCTCTGAATTGGCCTGCTCTAGTTTTGGCTGATCCATTTCAAAGTCAAATATGCGATGCCAGTAATCCCATTTGGAAATTTAAAAATTCACTTCTTTTTTTTTGTTTTGTTTTTTTTTTTGTTCTGTTTTGTTTTATTTTAATCCCCCCAATATCTAGGAGACAAAATGATAAAACCTTTGTACAGCATTAATAGTAATTCACAGTGGGTTTTTTTAAGAACCGTCTCTGGTTTATAACTGCTCTTCCCCAGAGGTACAAATTGTTGTGTTGCAGTCTTCTAGGAAGAATTATGTGAGTGGCTGTGCTTTTTAGCACTCCTTTAAGTGCCCAGACATGGGAAGAGTTGGAAACCTGCCTGCAGTTTTTATTGGCAGTGCAATGAGTTGATCTGTCAACCTGTAATGAAGATTAGATTGTCTCTTGTCACTTACTTCATACTGTCACATGCCAGCTGCCCTGGTAAGGTACAGGGTTTCTTCCAGTCCAGGATGTGTGTGAGTAGTACTGTGTGTAGTACAAAGGCAAATCCTGTCTCCAGGAATGCCTCAACCATATGCAGCATGACAGAGGAACTCTATACTCAAACTGTTTTTGCTTCTCTTCAAATTGGACTTCTGGCTCAGTGAGGAAATCTCCAGACTGAAGGGAAGATGGAAGCTGTAGGTACCAGAAGTGAGGTTGGCTGGGGTTACCAAGAGTATTTCTAGTGAGATGCTGAGGGTGTGAGAATCTCTGATTTATGGTAATGGCTATGGTCATGAACTTGTTCGAAGGAAATTTTCATCCTAACAGAAAGAGGCAGTTTTCTGTCCCCAGGAGAGATCTCAGGAGGCACATGTGAGTGCCTGGCACAAAGCTGGGAGCTTCATCATCATTTTGTGATGAAACTATTTGTTTCCTCATTTGTCTCTAATGGCAGTACCAGAGTAAGTTAAATCCAGGAATGACAAGGTTTCTAGCTTTTCTAACTTAAAAACTGCTGCCGCTGCTGCTAAGCAAAACCCCAGCCCACAGGCTTGTGTTGAGGTGATGGTACTGTGTTCTCTTCAGACTGTGCTCCTCTTTGAGAAAAGCAGTACAAGTAATCTTCAAAAATACACTTTAAATTTCAAATGTTACTGTGTGTCCATTGCTACTGTGAGGAAACATTAACACTTCCTGCTCTTTATTCTTCCCAGCCTATTGACTTCGAGACTAACAGGATGTTTGTGCTTACTGTGGCTGCGGAAAATCAAGTGCCTTTGGCTAAGGGGATTCAGCATCCTCCTCAGTCAACAGCAACCGTGTCCATTACGGTCATTGATGTGAATGAGAGCCCGTACTTTGTTCCAAACCCCAAGCTGGTGCGTCAGGAAGAAGGGCTGATGGCTGGTAGCATGCTGACGACTTTTACTGCTCAGGACCCAGATCGTTACATGCAGCAAACGTCTCTAAGGTCTCTAGAAACATTTTGCAATATCTGTGTTACAGAATGGGTGGGGAGCAAAGAGATGACATGTGAAATGACTGCATTTACCCTAGCATGCAGCTATCCCAACACATTCTGTGGGTTTTTGTGCAGCTCTCTCTCCAAAGGGATTTTCAGCTGTAGAGAAGGTAAACTGACCAGTATACAAAGGTGTGTAAACTGGGTCATTTTCTCATCCTAAGTCCCATTTCATCAAGACAGAATGCAGTTATGCATCTGTGGTAAAATATATGTTCCATCCCAACAAATTCAGTCTAAGCAGACACATGCTTCTGTGAACTAAGATCATCTGCAATTTAAATTCACCAGTAATTTTCACATGGCAGCAAGACCGGATTGCTGATGAAATCTGAAGGGTTTTCTTTTAATTTTTTCTCCAGCAGTGCAGAGTGGTGCTGTTGTCTGTCTGTGAACTCTTGTACTGATAGCTATGATCATAATTTGATCATAATTTTTCTTACATCTAAAACTTTGCTACACGAGCATGCCTTGTATAGCACATGGTCATTATCTGCACAGCTAAGGCTGTGACTGGCCATGGGTAAGGACTCAAAGGACTCAAGAACTCACCTTATCCAGCTTTTTTNGTAGAAGAAAATCGAGAACTTACGTTCTGTCTTTTCTTCCAAAATCAAGATTATTACAATTGTATTTTCTCTTGATTTTTGGTTAGTTGTGTGTGGTATTTTGCTCATTTCTGGACATGACCATCATAGAAATGACAGCATGAGGACTTTGAGGTGCAAGGTACCTTGCACTTGATTAATGTCAAAGGGAAAATTTATCAGATAGAAGAAAGGTTTTGAAAGACACCTCTTTTTCAAATTAAGATGAAAACCAGGGCCTGTGAAAATGAAGTGATATTGAAGTGCTGGAGCAATGCGAGTTAGTGCAACTGTAACACTATCCATTTTTATCTCTCTCCTGCTCTCAGCACTCTGAAAAAATGAAAATTAGTGTGAACAGCTCTGTAGGTGTAGAAAAACCAAGAAGGATACTGACTGAATATTTTAATTGAGTCTTAGTATTAATGTTACATGGTTCATGGTAATTGTATGATTTCCTCTAGCTACCTGATAACTTACAGAGAAAAGCACTTCAAGAATCAAAATGCAGGACTAGGTTTTAATATGTATTTCCAAGAATTGTACTGACAGGGCTTGATAAATGGAAATTTGTAAAATGCTATCTTCAAATTCCAAAAACATGTTCTGAATACAAATTAAAATACTAATACTATCTTTGTTGTCAATATTTATGTTAGCAGATAAATAACACAACTTATGATTAAATACACAGGTACTCAAAACTTTCAGATCCTGCAAACTGGCTGAAAATTGACCCTGTTAATGGACAAATAACTACTACAGCTGTTTTGGACAGAGAGTCAATATATGTGCAGAACAATATGTATAATGCAACGTTTCTTGCTTCTGATAATGGTATGTATCAATATTGTATGGGGTTTTTTTCAAAAAGCTTTTCTTTTTTGTGGTTGAATGGCATTCAGTATTACTGGGGCAGAAAACAGGGTATGCTTAGAATACAGCCTGTTGGAAATGTGTATTACTGTCAGACTGTGTATGATTTCCCAGCTACTTGGGAAATGGCTGAAAAATAGTTCTCTGAGTTTGTAGAAAAACTCTGTCTTGGTTACATTAGTTGAGTTGACAGAAAATGGAAAAGACCCTGCATGGGAGAGTGGTAGGTTGAGTGAATGCACAGCATGAGTGGGCTTTATGGGGAGTAATGTGTCAGTGGAGGGGTTTTGTAATTTTCCCACATTCGGGCTGCAGCAGTGCAGAGGGAAAAGTATCTTTTTGTCGTCAGTTTGTTAATGACAATTAGCACTGCTCAGAAATGAGTCCTTTGGTTTCAGCTGGAGTGCTGTATTGTTCATAGCTGATAGCAGAAAGATGGACAGATGCAGTTAGGAACATTCTCACATTAAAAGGGAAAACTGAAACACTGGGCTATTTGCCTTGGAAAGAAGACGTGGTAAAATTTCTGAACTGGAAGCTAGTTCAACTGTTTTTATACCTTGGCTCTTTTCTGGAGACAAAACACAAATGGAACTGGAAGATTATGGGAGGTGGAATGAGAACCATTGCAAATTATACTGAGAAATTCAGTGCCAAATGATCACATAAATGTGTGATTTCAGCAAGGTTTATGGAAACATCACACATTCAATATGGATAGCAGGAATGTCTAGAAATAGGGTGCTGGAAGTCAGTATTAGAAAAAATTTAAATAGCACATTTACAGTAAAGGGTGATCTTAAGCCTTCAAAGTTAGGAAATAATTTGTCCAGAGGACAAACTATCCCAATTTTGCACCTTTTTCTTTGAAGCCTTTGATGTGGACCATCTCTTGAGATTAACTGTCTGTCTAGTCTGTGAAGTGGATGAGTCCCTGATCTGTGGATCTGCAGTTATTTGCTGAATTTTGCTGAGTAGGGCCATTTTTCTGAGAACAGACTACGTAAGAATTAGTGTGTTAGCAGGAGCAGTGACAGTGTTAGATTGCTTTTGTAAAGACTGAATCCCAAAACTGAGGTAAATATAGAAAAATGTTGGTACAGCTTCGTTTAGATAACTTTGCAACTGGAAACAGGCTTAATGCTATTTACTTTTCTTTTAGGCATACCCCCGATGAGTGGAACTGGCACACTTCAAATATACCTGCTGGACATCAATGACAATGCCCCCCAAGTGGATCCAAAAGAAGCCACAACTTGTGAAACACTGCAGCCTAATGCTATTAACATCACTGCTGTAGACCCTGACATAGATCCAAATGCAGGCCCGTTTGCCTTTGAGCTGCCTGACACACCTGCTAGTATTAAGAGGAATTGGACCATTGTTCGAATTGGTGGTAATTAACATTATGGAAATCTTAGAGGTTTAAAGAAAATTCAGCAAATGTTTTCTCTTTGGTATTATTTCACAACCTACATGGATTTGATTTATATGAACCAATGTGAAATCACCTTAGTGTAAGTTCCCCAGAGAAGAAATTTTAAGGAAGAGAAGGTGTTCACAGCAGTCAGAAAGCCTGTTACCCTGACTGTCACATAGTGGTTTGAGCAACAAGTTAGTGCTGAGCTCAAACATGAGCTACTTTTGCCAGTGTGAGCAATGCATTACTTTTTAACCAGCGCCTTATTTTCCCACACAGGCAATCACGCCCAGCTCTCGTTAAGGATCCGGTTCCTGGAGGCCGGTATCTATGACGTGCCCATAGTAATCACAGATTCTGGAAATCCACATGCATCCAGCACTTCCTTGCTGAAGGTGAAAGTTTGCCAGTGTGACTTAAACGGAGACTGCACTGATGTTGACCGGATTGTTGGTGCAGGGCTGGGCACTGGCGCCATCATTGCAATTCTGCTTTGTATCATCATCTTGCTCAGTGAGTAGATGGCTCTCTTAATCCTAACTCCTTTATTCTTGTTCTGCAAGTACAGTATTCCATTTTAGTATCAAGTACCTTGACAAAGACAGGGGAGTTATTAAAGGCTCAAGTCCCTGAATTGTTGCTGCATGGTTCAGTGTTTTGAACAAGTATGAAAACTTCCTGATAGTACAGGATTTGGAGTTGGACAGAGTACAGCTAGCACCTGTTTGGCAGTCAAGCCTGCAGTGGGTTTGTGAAAGAGATTTTCCATTTATACCCATGGATACTTGTAATGTTACATCAGTGAGAGGCCAGGTTGAAGGTGTGATTTAGTCCCCAGACATCTAATCTCTCTTGTACTGCCAGTATTGTGTGATTTGGTGCCACCCATAGCAGGCAGCAGTGCTTTTAAGGAGTGCTCTGATGTTACTACTATTGTGCTGCAGGTTAATGCAAGTAGGCTGCTGCAAAGTAGTACATCACAGCCCTTCACACAAGGCCTAACAAGAAAGGCAGGTATGCAGGAACAATGGTGTGTGTGGTTAAGTACTGCATAAAGCTGTACTAGTATTTTATTTTGTTTGAAGTGCATTCATTAAGGGAAATGACTAAAAATCATGACTAAGTGTCTGTCCAGTGTAGTAAATCAGATGCGAGCTCTCCTACACATTATAGTTGACTGATTGCCTATTGTGGTGGAACACAAGGAAGAGATTAGCCTGGTCATAGTACACCATGCACCTATCTAGAATATTGAAAATTATGGAAAGGAGTAATAAAGAGTAAAAAAAATTGAGCCTGGCTAAGCACATGATTCTACACAAGCACACATTTATTACATTTATTATTATTACATTTATTTTCTTGATACAAGATACTTTTTAAATGCTAGGCATGAAACTAACAGAGACTTATTTAAGGAGAGATTTCTTTCTGAATCTAGCAGTTTATGAAGCATAGTCTTTCTTAATTCTTCTCACGACATGTTTATTTTGCAGATGTGGAACACATTTTTTACCTACAACCTTGAATATGTGATTGATTTCCGAATTAAATTGCCTACAGTGGTCTGAGTTTAAACATCTCTTGCTTAAGCTGCCTTCTGTCAAATTTTCAATTCAAAAAAACCAAGTGTACCTTATCCAGAACAGTCAAATCCAACTTCATTGCTTCTTTCTTTCTTTTTTCTTTTTTTTAAACCTTGACATTAAATTTCTTCAATTTTCTATGAGGAGACATATTTCAGAATCCAGATGTGATTTTGTCTCTTCCATTTTTGCATTACAGTTTTAGTTTTAATGTTCGTGGTATGGATGAAACGCCGCGATAAAGAGCGTCAGGCAAAGCAGCTCTTGATTGATCCTGAAGATGATGTGAGGGACAACATTCTGAAATACGATGAAGAAGGGGGTGGAGAAGAAGATCAGGTGAGGAAAGGTTAACGGGTTTTATGTATAGATTTACACTTCTCACTGCACTTAATTTTGTTTACATTGAAACACTCTGGTAGGTAGCTATTTTTTATGTTAAGTACTGAATGCAGTAACTTTAAATAAAACATTGCTTTCTCATTCTGGTTTTGTGCAGTTCCAGATACACCAACTGCTTGCCATTTGTGTAAGGTGTAAAAACAGTATCTTGTCCTCTTGCAGTAAAAGCATTCTCACCAGATTCCAGCTAGGGCTGTTATATTTAAATGGAAGTTAACATCCACTCTCATTGCTGTCTGTAAACTTTCCTCACTCCTTGTCTGAGAACTTGTTGTACAGCAACACGAGTGCAGGGTGCCTAATATCATCTAAACAAAATACAACCCTTTCTTAGTGGTGAGTGAATGCCTTTCTAGATATATAGTAATGTTAGCTATTGACAGATTTGCCACCCTGGGATTTCAAGCTTGGAAAGCATTTAGGTTTCAAGTAGCTGTCAAGGCACATCTGTGTTTATTCAAATACCTTTCCAGGCAGGTGCCATATGCATTTACTCTCACGTCACCTCTGGTTGAACCACTGCTGATATGTCAGAGGACTGGGAATGATGAGTATATACACTAAGAATAGCTTCTTTTTCCCCCTCTCTCCAAGTTAGTGGCTTTTCAAGCAGTGTGATTTCCTTCCTTCAGAGGACGTTTATTAAGTGCTTTATGAACATAACAAACAGCAGATTTATGCACATTATTAATGGTAGGAGTAAGTGTAGTAATTACAAAGAGAACAGTGCATATAATAGAGTCTAAGAAATTTTCCAGTTAAAAGCTTTGAAAAATTAAGTGCAATTCTTCCACACATCCCCAGTCTCAGTCATCTGGCACTTGAGTTATCTGAAAAGTGTCTCCCTTCACTGGTACAGACTTCTATAGTTTCCTTCTGCTCGTTTGTTTGTTTGTCTGAGATTTGTGTTCCCCTTAGTAATTTCCATGCTTCCTGCATTTCCCCAAGTACTGTTCCTACTTCCTGGCTTTTCTGCATAATGTTCTTCTCAGGCAGTTTTCAAAGGAAACTTCAGTTTATGCAGTTTTGGAAAAATGCTTATGTTAAATAAAATGAAAACAACCCTCTGAGTCTATGCATCTATTCCAGTTGTTTGTATGTAGTTTGAGTACAAGCACTGCATCCTGTTTGTGCATCTGTTACTGTACAGGAAAGTTACAGTCTTAAAAGAAAATTAGGAAAACTCAGTCCTGTGAGAAGTAATTTTTCAGTTCGCATATTCCCAACTCTTGTTCATCCCGAATTCTCTGGAGGATCTGTTCAGCAGTTGTCATGGAGCTTTGACTTTTAATTACTGTCCAGGCAGCCCTCAGGACAGAGTGAGTTAGGTTCTGTGATTATAGTCCATTGGGAAGTCACAGGTGATGGTAGGGTGGTGTTGGGAAGGACCGTGCTGCAGATCAGAAGCGTTAAGAGTTGTAACAGTGTACAAGGAGAGCAAAACAGGAATGGTTCTGAAAGTCTGTCCTGTGCCCATCTTGTGCTGTGCTCCCCTCCAGCTGGCAGTGCTGTCTCTGTGAGAGGAGGTGTCGTTAGGGTGGGGTGGCAGGAGGCAGCGTCCCGTGAACGCTGCAGAGATTAGCGCGATGTCAGCCATCCGTAATCGCAGCCTTCCGCCGGCAGGGAATGAGTGCGCTGCACGCTGTGAAAGGAGGGCTGCCAGAGCAGGACTAGCAGGAAAACAGTTAGAAATGTGAAATTAGGACCATTTCCTCTCACAGTGGGCATAGAAAGCATCTAGAGCTAGAGAATTTTAAGGGATTTACAAAAGATTGAATGATTTTTAGTCAAAAACCCCCTTCTTACTTTCTAAAGATGAATTTTAAAGCCACTTTTGCTATCTGGTTATCTTCACTGCCAGCCACTTTGTTCAGGTACACAGGTCCCTTTCTTGATCCCTTGACAGCAAGTCATTCTCTGGAGGTCTAAAACACCCTTACACACTCTGAATGTAGAAAACATGTCTGGGAAAGAACAGCTTGTACAAAGTATAACAAGCTTTTATGACCACTTCTGCTGTAGCCAGTTTTATACCACTACTAGGCAAAACGGGGGTAGGTGCTCCCATAGCCTCAAAACTAGGAATTTATTCCTATGCAGAATGGATGAAGACAGAGCACAAACTTATCAGTTTATTTCTCTGTCTACAGTGGATGATTGTAGATAAGTTCTGTCTTGCTTCTCAGGGAGATTATTTTACTTTATTTTGGTTAGACATTTTGTAAAATCTAAATTCTGCCTGTGCTTAACTAGATGATAGTAATTCCTATGTTTGTTTCTTCTTGGTTCCCTCCTGGCCCCCCTTACCTCCTGTGCCTGGGGGAAAGAGGGAGAATTTTATTTCATTGGGGTTTATTTGTTTTGCACACATTTTATGTGAGGTTTAAGAACTTAGAATGCAAAGCTTTTCGAATGTCCCAACAAGTTCTCTGCAAGCAGTAATCTCATTTTTGCAAACCACAGCTTAGCAAAACACTGCATAAGCAAAGCTGTGTACGGATGATTGTGGGCAAAAGGTATTGCCTATGAAGATCATTGCATTTTTGTCAGTGTTAATCAAAATATTCAAGTGTCAAAGTGAGTGTTCTAAAAAAATATGGGACTAACACCAAAAATGTATTTTCAGAATGAGGCATCATTGGGTAAAACTGCCACTGTTCTATTAAAATCAAGAAAAATTGCTTCCTGTCAATCTTGGATCCATAAGTCATCAGCAAATTACAGGAAAATGCTCTGCATCAATATTAACTTTTTTATGGTGCACCATCCCTAAAATCCTGAGGGTTGATTAAACAAGCAACTTCAGTAGAAGGCAGTACACAAGGTGACTCAAACACAGAGCTACCCAGCCCAGGGTGCATCTCAGGTGGTGAAATAGAAGGGAATTTTAAAGCCTCATGTGCATCTCAGTGAAAACAATATCTTAAAAGCTTCAGACATTTTCATAATCGGTACCATTTAAAATTACTTCTATTTATAGCCAGCAAATTACTTTTTAAAATCGCATACTCCTCTAGAAGGACAACTTGTAGATTTACCCTGTGTGGCCTGATATTTCCCAGATGTTTAAGTCATTTGAAGATATGACTGTTAGGGCTTGAAGGTAAGTGATAGAACTTAGATCTCTCTGTATCCTGAACCAAATTGAACCGGAGGTTTTTATCTTAAAATAATTTATTTCTTTGAGAGGTTTAATTTATTTATTTTGAAGCTATGCAGTTGCGTTTCTTAGCTGTCACGGCAGACCCAGAAGCTCCTAAAGCATGTTCAGCATATTTCTTTCAAACACTCTGTACATTCTATCACAGTGATGTCTCCCGTAAGAAATTAGATGAGTTCAAATTCGAGTTAGTTCCTCTGAGTCATAGCAACTGCCAGCAACTATTTGGTTTTGTTGGTGTGTTTGTTTTTTTCTCCTGTGCCAGCAATTCCAAGGAATTATGATGTGAAATCTGTAATAAAAGAGCAGTTTAGTCCATCGTAAAGGTCTTTTGTTAATCCCATCTGAGGCCATCTTGGCTGGCTTTGTTCACTCTGACAGACTGAATGCTTGTCAAGAAAATTGAGGATCTTGAATGATTCATAGTCATCTTCTAGCCTGGCATGATGTACACAGGGTTGTGTGATCTCCACAGCAGCTGAGAAAAATGCTATTAATTCTCTAAGCCAGAAAAGCTTTTGATCTGTGGGTCGTAACTGAAGTCAGCCTGCTCACCACTGAAGAGCATTGTCAGCACTGGAAATATTCTGGACTTTTTTCACCTAGAAAAAGCAGGCTGAAAAACAGGCTCCAAAAGGTGTACAGCACTAGTGTCATTCCAGCAGAAACTTTTCTGGGTTTTGCAAATGAGGACTGTACTAGCAGAAGTTCAGGATAAGGGAGGAATGAGAGAAAGCAGAAGTATTCCAGATAGAAAGCTTTGAGTTCTTCTCAGGATTCTGTTTACTATTTTCTACTTTTAACAATATAGCTTACCTGACTTACAGGAGATGGGCCATGAGAGGGTTTGAGTCAGCATCATTCCACAGAAGTCAGTGGGCCTGGTTTGGGAAGGGGAGAAGTGTTGGGGCTTTTTTGTGTTTAGTTTTTTTGTTTGTTTTTCTTTTGGGTTTGTTTGTTTTTTTGTTAAACCTTGGTATTTTGATTTTTTTTTTCCTAAAATTATATCTGAATCTTAAACTCATGGGGGTGGGGCACAGTATACTTCGTTATATTCTGGAACAGAAGGTTCAAATTACAAAACTGCTATTGAGTGCCTCTCTTGATTATTAATAGACCACATGATCCATAGCTTGTAGTTGTTTAGCACATGGGGAGGTTTGAGGTGCAAATGATGAATATTCTTTCCTGATACAATGTGCTCTGAACTTGTAACACCAGTCTCAGTCCCGGATACCAAAACCCGCTGCTGAGTAATGTTGAAGTGCTTAGCATGTGTCTGCGGCATAGCTAACACACACACGACACATCACAACCCATAACCATCACTAACTCATTTTCGTGCCATAGCTCAGCCCATATGGGTGCCTTACATCAAGGCAGTGGGTGCTTGACTGGGATGTGTGCAGCATATGCCAGCCTGGTAACTGTGACACGTTTTTTGGGTTTTTTTCACCTATTTGCTTTTGTATACATCTCACTGCACAAGATGATTCTCTCCTTTGAGTTCATTTCTATAATGTTTCCTGAATTTTAGTAGTACTTGCTCATGCAGGTGGTCCTGTGGAAGCAGGTTGCCTGAGCATGTGGGTGGTATGCTTATAAAGTATTGCAGATGAGCTGTTTTGAACACGTAGGATAATCTAGCCCTCAGATCTTTTCAGCACAAGAATTTCAGTACAATGATTTTACTATTATTCACAGTAGTTTTCTTGCTGAGGAGTCTTTATGGTCCTTCCTACATCAGGTTTTTTTTATATTAGTCAATAGCTTGTTTTTTTGTCATATTTTTTACATATTTACATAAAGAGACAAAATAGTAACATTTATTTTAATGATGTTAATCACATTAAAAATAAAAGATGAATGCTTTGTTGTTAGGTGTCCAGGATCTAAATTCTAAACAGAAATTGCTCCTTTATAGAAAGGGTAGCTGTGTTCCAGCATTTATGTGTCATAGATAAAAGCAAATTAGGGAATCCCTCTGAATTTTTGTGTGTGGGCTTTTGGTTTTTTCTTTTCTTATTGTCATACCTTTCTATATGCCCACATTTTGAGATAACATTAGTCACCTGTGCTGGATCTTCTTATAATCTCTGCTGCAAACATGATAATGTTCCTTACCTACTCCATGAACTTTATAAATTCATGTGATTAGATTTTCTTTTTCACCACCCTCTCTGAGTGTTATTCAGATCATTTACTCTCACTTTTTAACCTTCATTTTGCATTGCATTAAGACTAGAACATGTTTTATGTTCTGAAATTTCAAACATAATGCATGAAATAAAGGTTGCTGTGATATTCCCCATGAATATACAATACTATAATTAAAAGGTAGTTATTTCAGGGATTGTGTTTGCTTACTAAGATGTTAGCTTTACTTTTCTGAATAAGTGAATGGTACTGTACTCCTGTGGGGGAATTACTGTCATTCCCTGGTGAATCTTTATCTCATGATATGAAAAGTAATGTTTTCATAATTCCATTACAAAATTGTTTTGTTTTATCATGTCTAGAACCTCTGCCTGTTACTGCATTGTATCTGCAGCTGGAGTTTAACTTTCACCTTTTTTTGTTAGGAAAAAGATAAGCTAGCTTCTTTGTTATCTTAAAAATTATTAACTTGTTGTACTCCAGATGCATCTATAATAAAAATAAATGGGAAAAGCAATATGGCAGAAAGTAATCTAAAAGCAAGTGACAAACAAAGAGCAACTGTTGGTGTAGGCATTTTAACTATCCTCCCACCTGCAGCCTACATCTAATCAGTCCTCTGTCTCCTTTTTTTTGAAGTGTCATTATTTCAACAAGTGTAAGATTTAGGGTGGGTTGGAGCATTTTGCAGAACTCAGGCAGTATTTTAAGTGCAAATTTCTAATAGCTTTTTAGGGTGATGTTGGTGCATTTGGGGGTAGAATATATAGCAGGATTGGTTTTCACTTTTTTTTTTTAAAGATCTCAGTGGGAACATACAGGAGTGAACTGTTGGAGTAGATAGTAATTGCCTTTGGAACACAAAGGCAAAACAGAACATATGTTTTATCCATAGGTACCTCAAAGTCATAATTAGTTCTGTTCTCTTCAGAAAATAAAAAACCTGAGTTTATACTAAGGCTCCATTCTCTAAAAGGGGCAGGTGAAATGCAAATTTCTGCTGCTGTTGCTTTATATGCACTTAAACCACTTCAGCTGATTGTGTTCTGTGAAAGACACTTACAGATCTCACCTTTAAATTAAGTCAGAGTGATATGGTGACATTTAAGTTGATTATTTCTTGTATGGGGATAGAGCTGAACTTTCGTATTTCTTTGCAAAGGGGGCATCCCTTGAAAATGATAAACAGATGTAGTGATTTTGTTACATTATTCTTATGTCCAGTCCTATGTTCATGCCTAGCCAAAGCTTTCATTCTGTAGAAGGTAAAAACCCTAGGTCATCCCTAGAAGTGTATCACACAGTCTCATGAACAGCCAGGGAATAAAGTCAGAGCTCTGAGAGAACAGAGAAGCCAGAGTCATAAATCATTAATGAATGTCAGTCACATTCCAGGCACTAGGCTGTGGTAGTGGAAAGCTCAATTCAGATGTAATATATTAAAATATTTCCTGAGTTTTCCTTTCTCAAAAAAAAAAAAAAAANGTCTATGCATAGCATTTTATAGTTTTAGTTCATTGTGGTTTCATTCTGTTGTTTGCAGTTCTGCACCATCGTGCTCCAGAGTACGTTCATATAAGGCAGTTATCAATTACTGTAAAAATTTTAACATCGTTAGGGTTTTTTCCAAGAACTTAAGTAAATCTTCTAATTTTGAACAGTTAATGAGGATGAAAAAATAAAATCTATTTAAAACTTCTCCTGCTGTAACTGATGACTGCTGTATGAGGGATTGTTACTCAGGTGCTGTTCAGTGAATAGCTGCCTTGCCCAAGAAGAAGTTGTTTAAGGAGGAGATTTTTGCAGGCGGCATTTTCTTGTTCCTCAGTAATTACTGAGGAGTATAAAATGGCCTTTTCTTCTATTCTGGATGTTTCTTCTATTCAAGTCAAGATACTTCAACTGTGCTTTGAACTACTGTGTTGATGTTCTTAAAGAAGTGCTTTTGGGGGGTTTTAGAGCCTTCTGCATACACTCCTGGTAAGGTAGCTAATTTGTAGGGCTTTAGGACATTTAGCACTCTTCACTGGGATTGCATGTTTCAGGAATGTAAGGTTTGAACTATTAATGGTCAAACTCTTGGCTTAAAGCTGTTAGAACTAAGTGGAGAGCTAATAATGTCAATATTGTAATCAACTTGGAGGGGAGAGGGAGTTAGTGGGGTTTGGGGGGGCCAGTGAGATTTATCGATTCACAAGATGAAACTTCTGATAAAATACCCTTCTAGCACATTAAGGTTGTCATCTCTTTAACTAACAGTTATCAAAAGGGCAGCTATATTGTCTACAGTGATAACAGATCCCTTCATAAACAAGCAGAAAAACAAAGAATCATTCAACTTGCTTTACTTACATCCCTGTTGTAGAATGTGAGGTTTCTGTTTCCCTGGTGACTGTAGGTTTGGAATATCAAACTAGTCCAAGTTTCTCGTTTCCAAAGGCCTGTGTTTTTCTAGATGCAAAATGGCAGCAAACTAGTATGTCTTAGCAATATTAAAATAGAGAAAAAACTAAATAGATTCTCTCTTTCATCAACAGTCGTAAGTTTGTCCAGAAGTTTGAGGAGGAAAAAAACTTGAACTAACCATCTGTTTGGGTGTGCTCAAGTCCAGACTGAAGGAATTTTTTTCTAGAATTACTGGAGTTAGGGCTAAACGGTACAAATAAATACTTCTGACAAAAATTGGCAGCAATATGAATTAGATGCTCACGACTCTCGCTGAAGTTCATTTCCAGTGGAGAGCCGAGACTTGTTCCCCAATTAACTGCCAGAAATCCCTCAGCAGATTTTAACTATGAGCAGGTTATATGGGAAGAGACTGGAGCAAAACCAAAACACTGTTGAATTGTGGTCCTGAAATTAAGAGTAAAAATGATGACCCAGAATACTGCTCAAAGCTGTCTGTCCCAACCTATCCCAGCATGTTTTTTTCTCTCTTTGATGTGCCAGTTTTCCGTTCAGCTGTCACTTCTACAGTTAACTATCTTAAACTCTGCTTGAGGCTAACCTTTAAGTCCATTCAGGAGCTTTAGTTAATATGTGAAAAGCTTTCCCACTTTCCCATCTGTAAAAGCAGCACTGAGATGGGACCTCAGCACCTCTAAACAGCTTATGACCGCGCATTTTAAAACACTTTTCCTTCCTTTACTTTGCGGTAATTGAGTAGAGTTGACTTTAGACAGAATGTTGAAACAGCTGGAGTCATTGCATGGTGCTGTGTTTGCCTGGCACTCAGCCAGTTTGGGGAGGTGCTGGATGAGTTGGCCAGCCCCCAGTGATGTGCAGTCAGTATTGATTTTAATGATAGGAGGGGTCTGAGAGTCCGTACAATGGATCTTCTTTTCCCGTCTGGACACTGTTAGACCTGCGAGATAATTTTCCTCCAATAGAAGGCTAAATGACAGTGTCATAAATTACTCTAGAAAAGAAAACCAAAGTGGGAGTCCACGTAAGGACATTCTGCACTGCTGTTACCTCACAGATGGCCATATTTGCTGACTTTTTAACTGTTAGAGTCTGGATATGTCTTAAACTATTAAATACATACAAAAAGATGCCCTCAGATGAAGACATCATAGACTGACAGACTTGATTTATATTTCTGTATGACCACTAACCAGTAAAAGAATTGTGTACATATGTGTGTGGGTGGGGGAAAAAAATTACAGAACTGAAATGAACAGAGACACTCTTCTGGTTTTAATACATTGCTATTTAACCATACCAGTTTGAATTCCTCCACAATGAAATGCTTGGATTTAGAAAAAAAACATTTTTCATTTCTCTCTGTTTGTGTTTTCCACCTTTATCTTTTGGGTGGGTATGAAAAGCACTCGTGTTACATATTTATAAATTCTAAAAAGTACATTCTTCGCTGTTTGATAGGATTTTCTGATAGCATGTCTCTAAACTATTTTGATTTATTTTACGTAATAAAAGGGAAAAGGATAAAAAGTTCTGTTCTGTTTACTTTTCTCCGATTCATACTGCTTCCTGGAGATCACTTATTATTCTGTTTGGTACATGAAGTACCGAAGGGTAGGAGTTACAGCTCTGCCCCGAGGAACTTGTAATCTAATTAAAGCATATGAAACTGCATTCTCAGATCTCAGTGGAGCTGTTCCACCTTTTTTGACTATATATTTGTGTGCAGTCATCTGAGAACCCAAGTAACAAATCAGAGGGTGCAGTGGATTTGATAATGAGTTACAGTACTCCCCACAAACTACCATCACTGCTGCTGTCAAAAAGAGTTCTCCTGTTGAAAAGTCTGAGTTTGGGGTCACAGGAGGTCATACTCTCAGAAAGGATCTACATCCCGTGAGATAACAGTAGCAGTAAAAGCTTGCATTCCTTCCTAAGGAACTAATGAGAATCTGATAGTCTGAACAGACAACTTCCAGCAAATTGAGATTATAAATAAGATTTTTACCAGAACAGCACTGTTGAAAAATTGATATTTTTGATGGGTAGAGTTATTGAGGATGCTTATAACTGCTTGGATTATTTGTGGGGCAGAATATCTGGCATACAGTAGAGTTGGCATGAGCCCCCATGTACTGATAGTTCTTGAATGGCTTTTGTTTAAGCCTTGAAGTCCAGTTCTTTGTTGCACATTCTCACCAGTGCCCTGTCTAAAGTCATCCTGGAGCATGACTTTCTTCTAGACATGGCAACAGTGAGGAGAATGACAATGATAAAATGCATCACACTGTGCAAAGAGAATTCAGGCATATCTATGTTAAATGCATAAACATTGATCTAATTAAATTCTTTACATACATACTTAGTGCTTATTGGAATTCATACTGCTGTGCTAACTTTGTCAGTCTGGCAGAGTTCAAAACTGCAGCATCAAGTACTTAATGAACAGATTCGTGAGTAATCTCTAGAAAGTGCTTAGAATTAAGGCCAAATCGGAGGAGCTTTGTAATTCTTATGACATTTTTCCCCCTTTGGCTTTCATATTATGGAAGCCACATGAAATCAACAAGGAGCCTTAAATTCATTCTTTGAAGGTATTAGACAATACTGCAGAAAACTGTGCTTGCCTTTTTCTCAGAATGTATGGTACTTATTTTCTTAGAAAAATAAGAGTTGGATTTGGCATCTTTGCTCTGTGCTGTAAATCATCATTACTAGGTAAAGTGTTTAGTCCCTTAATAGTACTACTCAAATCCCTGCTCCTCAAGGGAAAACTTATGAGAAGCTCTACAAATCTGATGGAATAGAATCAAGACAGGAGATTCAGGGAGTATAAATCAAATAACATTCTATTGGTATGCAAATAGCAATGTTATTGACTTATTCTCAGTAAGCATTACAATCCTGAAAACAGGACTTCTGCTGAAATGATACTTTGCGTTTTCCCTTTTTTTCCTTCTCATGTTTCCCCCTGACAGATATTGTTGGAAATTCTGCTAACATACTGTCTCTCTTCCATATTTTGCAGGATTATGACTTGAGCCAGCTCCAGCAGCCTGACACTGTGGAACCAGATGCCATCAAACCTGTTGGAATCAGACGTCTTGATGAAAGGCCAATCCATGCAGAACCTCAGTATCCAGTCAGATCAGCTGCTCCTCATCCTGGGGACATCGGGGACTTCATTAATGAGGTAGAGGAGCGAAAAAGAGTTTTCTCCTAAGATCTGATAAGCTTCTGTATTTTGTTTATTCTACTCTGCGCATGAGTAGCTGTTATGTTAGAACATAATAACTTTTTAAAACTTGCTTAGACAATTAAAATTGTCTCGCTAGACAGAAGTAAATATGTTCTTTTAAAGTGCAGACAAATTTAATTAACTCATTCAAACAGAAAGGGAGGATATATCAATTAACTTCTATGCATTTTTATTAATTACATTCATAGTACGTTATCAGCTGCAACCACAATATCTCCAAGCAGGATTATGCAATAGGTTCCAAGTAATAAACAGACTAACAAAATTGTAGTGTAGCCTAAATTAATATATTAATTCACAGTAATTTAATAATGGAAGAAGTTCATTCTCATTCTCCTCATACCCCTTTGAATCCAGATAATAGTGGAAATTCAGTACCTTCAATAAGGCCAAAAGAATTCCATCAAATACGATTAGTGAGCAGGGCAGCTAAATTAAATGTTATGTAAGTGCTTTTAATACTTGTCTTGTCATACAGCTTTCAAAGAGTCTGCATTATCTTTGATTCTTCAATCAAATAAATGTAATTGAGATTCAGACTATACCAAAGTACCTATAGTTCTGAAAGAAACTATCCTCATTATTTCTGTCACTGGTCAGTCTTAAATCATTGATGGTGTGATACTTATGATAGAATGTATTTCTTCTGCTTGCTGGTTATAAAAAAAAAGTTAACCCAGAATTTACTACTATTTTTACTTTATTCTGTACATGAATTGTAGTAGTTAATTATTTTCTCTAATTTTCTCATATCTTCCTTGTCAGCTAGAGCTGGACACATATTGCAGAGTATTGCAGAACCGTTTCTGCAAACGTGTTTGCTCTTGTTTGCCTTGAGGAAAAGTCAGGCTAATATACTAAAGTCTTTTGTGTTAGAAAGCTACAGAAAATTGAATTTGACCCTTTTAAGGTGTATGGTGATAAAATTGTCAAAAAACTTAGAGGGGAATTGACAGCAGGAAATGTTCAAATATTCTTGTAAGACATTGCCTTTTAAGAGACTCCAGTTTTTTGCATTGGCCAAGGCAGTGTGCACACAAGAAGTTACTTGTGCTTCCAGACGGTCAGAGATTCCCATCCTGTTGTCATGCAGCTGTGACCAGGCAGTGCCCACCTGGCAGGAAGTAGTGAAGGACCCTGGTTTTTGTTGTTCTCAAAGCAGCTAGGAAGCTCTGTTATGGAGTAAAGGCAGGGAATGGGTGTGATTCTGCTGGAAAGCCAGAAAGGGACCAGAGGTTGTCCGGCCTCCTACAATTTTTAAACGACTTAGCAAGCTGTTTTTGCAATATTATTTTTCAGTAGGCTATCACTCTTGAAGATGATAGCATCAATGTGTACACATGGAGCTGAAGAAAGAGTACTTGCTGTCTTGATTTAACCCAGTATGTTTATATTGCAGTACAGACGAGCACGGAGCCGTTTTCTTCCTGCTGTCTACTGTATTATATCAGTACCTCCCTTTATGGTTCCTCTTGCCATCCACTGAAAAAGAAATCTTCTCCCAGCTATTCATACACAGTAAAATAATGTCATTAATGTCATTGCTCAAGTTAATATACGGAAATATATATGAAGTTAAAGAAAACACTGCAATTTTCCTGTCTGCAAGTTAGCTCAGAATTAATTATATCCTCTGATTGAAAGGAACTATGTGAAGTACTTTCTGTGTTTTAAGTGTTATATATTTAGCTTGTCTTCTTCATAAGGTATGTTTTTCTTAGGATTTCACAGCAATGTATCATTTTACTGTGGGGCATTCCACCTAACCCTCTCTCTAGCAGACAACAGCCACCCAGAGATTGTCCATGCTCTGTCTGTTTTCCCAGAAGTCTGAGCAAAATGGGCATTTTATTTCTCTAAAATAGTGTCATCTTAATTTGCATTATATGTAAAAATCTCCCATGGCAAATATGATTCTAAAATGTCTACTGGATGTGGGGGAAAATTGGTCTTTCATAGTAGTATTCATTGTTACAATTAAATTTCAAAATTATCAGTGTCTAGAGCATAAATGTTCAGGTGCACAAGTTTTCAGACTCTACAGAAAACTGCACCTGCAGTCCTGGTATGATTAAACCCAAGAAACTCGGTAAGTTTCTCTCATTTTTACTTGAGGTAAATTG
Organism: Chaetops frenatus; assembly: GCA_013400775.1. NCBI lineage: Eukaryota > Metazoa > Chordata > Aves > Passeriformes > Picathartidae > Chaetops > Chaetops frenatus. Next base: position 302,792 of record VZTR01011714.1, read on the forward strand.
AAGAAATATCTTGAATAAAGCCTGTACCAGACATTTCTTAAGGCAGTTCCTACAGAAGATAAGCTGAGCTGTGGAAACAACATAGCAAGATAAGAAAGAGCAAAGTTCATATCTCTCTGCTCCAACTTCAATATTATTAGACATAATTCTTCCCCTGGGCATCTCTAACCCAAACCACCCACAAAACTAGCCCAGTCCCTAACTGAGCAGAGAGAGGCTGCTTTTGAATTGTCAGTAGTTTGGTAGGAAAGTCTGCATTACCCTCTTGGTTTGAAAAGATGCAACACTTTTGGACATCAGTCCAATCTTTTGGAGGGCTTGACCCTGTTCCAGGAGATATGGGTCAGTGTGATCTTTTGGAATGCTGGTCCACATGTGGGAATCAATTTAGTATGTTGAAAGCTCACCAGCACCTCAGACACACAGATAGCATTGTTCAGATTAGCTTCTGAATTCCTTCAGCTTTTGACAAAAAATAACTATAGGTCATTGATTTCAAATACTGGAGGATTTAGCTCCCGTTGCTAAGCAAGCATGGAGGTTTTCTTTCTCCTTATTTTCATTACAGAATCATAGAAACAAAAAGCAAAAAAGATCTAGTGGGGCATTTAGGTTTTTTTCCTATCAGCAGTACTCTTTTTGTTCTGGTATATTAGTTTCTATCTGTCATCCTTTGTAGTAAACCTACTTAACTCAATGAGACATACATAAGTAAGAGTGTTTTGTGGTGTTCTAGTGACTTCTCAGTTGAAAATCAAGTTAGTATTATGATAAAAAGTAATGCATTTTTATAACACAAAGTTGAGATAACATGTACAGAGCTATGAACTGTCTAAAATAGCAAGGTTTCAGAGGTGTCTGATAGTCAGAATATGTTTTGCAGGCATAAGCTAAATGACCTCAGGGACTTTTCTTGTTTTGTCTGTTTCAGTGGATAGATGAATCTCTAATTTAAGAGGGGAAGGGAAAAACCTCCTTTTCTTCCAGTCCAGTGTACAAACAAGTCAGTGAAATAAGTCATGTGTTACTAAGAATCCTCTGTAGACTTTTTTTTTCCATTTTGAGCCTTTTAATGACTAAGTTGCAGAGTGTGGAGCATAATTAAAACTTAGAATAGTCAGGATTTGCAGGACAGTATAAATTAGACCTTTTTGAAGTAATTTTGTTAATCCTGTTTTCAAGACCCACCTGTATTGTCCCTAGCAAACTCAAGCAAGTTATGTTGTGGTGGATAGTTTGTGGCTAAGAATATATTTATAATCAATAGAGGACACAGCCTGAGGTAAACTAAATTTAAATTGCAAACTAAAGGTTTCATCCCATGGGGACATGGAGGACCCTCAATTCATTCTTAGTAAGTGGTTATTGATACAGTGCCTCTCCATGCAGAATGGAGTCCCTCAATGGTTTCTGTTTTCTCTTTGTCAAGTAAAAAATGGTTCCAGATATAAAGCAATTTTTTTTTTCCCTGAAGGTCTCTGCTCTTCCTTTCCTTCTCATCAAAAGTCTGCTGAATCTGATTAATTAGTAGGATTAATGAAAGTAGAATCATTAGATTTTGTAATGTTCCATGTTAGTTCAAGATTTGAGGGAGTTGCTTTTCTTTAATTTGAGAGAAGTGGAGAATGCTACCTGTACTAAGGCACGTACAGCTTAAGGTTACAGTTCTTTCTCAGCCAAGGCACTGCAGTTTCTCCAGTTCTGCCCCTTATCTCCTCCTTAGTGAAAGCTCTACTACGTGTATAAAAGAGGAAAAGGAAAAAAGTGAGTCTGTCCAAGGTCTCAAGCTGGGCTCTCTACTGCCGTGGCTCCTCTGTGACTGCTTGTTGTGCAGTGGTGGTGTAGCACATGCAGGGAAATGTGACACATCACTGTCCCAGCAGGTACCCCTGTTCCTGAGGATGTGCCCCAGTAATTCTGTTGTTGATGAACTTCTCACTCTAATAAAAACTTCTGTTTTCTCAGATCAGGAAAACTGTAAACCAAGTAGCAACTCTGCTGCTCTGAGGTTCTGAATACATCTGGTTAAAACTGAGATCTCTTTTCAGAAGCGACTGACAATGCCTTGGCAGCAAAATCAGTGGAAGCCACTCCTGGCAGCCATTTGTTGCCTTTTCAGTTGTGCAGATGCAGCAGGCTGTGTATCCACACCGCCCCCACCCACTGAAATGGACAGCATAATAAACAAACAAAAAAAAGGTGTCAATGCTGAAACCAAAGGGAGCTTCGTAAGCTGATACCACTGCCAGGGCTGTCTGACACGCTGTAGAACCTAACAGCAAAGCACAGCAGTGCTCTGGGTGTGCTCAAAGAATCAGCTTAGCAGAGTGTGCTGGTTTAGGCCAAAGTTGGGAGAAACCTCCGAAAGGGTTCCCTCTGGAAAGGCAGATCCAAGCCAGCCCTCCCCCACCTGGTTTGGGAAATAAATTTCCTTGGAGAAAAGTGGAAAAAATTATTTATTTAACAAAACAAAACAAAGCACCCACAAAGCATAAAGAATGAACACTCTACATAATAAACCCTCTTGCTGTTGAGACGAGATGGCAAATTCAGAAAGAGTCCTTTCTGTGGGTGTGTCCTCAGCCTTGCTCTCCGTCTCAGTCTCTCCAAGGCCCAGGTCTCTCTCCCTCTGAGGCCTGGCCCCAGCAGCCAGGGAGACCCCCTGAGCAGTGGTCCTGATGCCCCAGATTGGACAATAGCAGAACAGTCCCAAAAACCTTTGGATTCAGCTAATTAAAAATAAAAACCAACCAAAAAGCAAAAAAAGGGAAAAAAAAAAAACAACACCACTCTTGCTGGCTGTGCAGACACCACACAGAGTCCAGCAGAAGTCCGTGCTGAGGGTGTTATCTCTGTGTTTTTAAAAACAACTGCTTCACCGCTTGCTCTGAGATTCAGGCTTAAAGGTACAAAGCTTATTTCTGAACTAAACAGACAAATGGGGATAAAAGCATCATACAGTCAAGCTGGGACACAGAGGGAAAGAGAAAACGTCCTAGTATTTCTTTCTCATTTTAGTATGTAGCTTACGACACAAAAATAGCAGAAATCTTGGTTGTCATTTGAGGAGTTAAAGACTAAGTTCAGTCATTACACTGTGAACCCGGAGATAGGTGCAAATGTCAGTGTAACTTGTGCTGCATGGATGAATCAATACCTCCAAAACATGACCCGTAGCTACATTCTCAGAATGAAATGGATTACACTGCCAGCACAACCTTTGAGAAAGTGAATTTGTTAGTGAGATCCTATCTTGTAAGTCAGTAACTCACAACCAGTTTTCTTTTCTGAAATGTTATCATGATAGTGGCAGCAAATTGAAAAAAAAAATTACAACTTCCCCTTTGGAAAAACAGATGGAAAAAGGATGCCTTCTGCCTTGTCATGGATGACTGATAGGTATCAGAATTTCTGCAGTGATGTAGGAAAATGTTTTGTTCACTTATTTTTTTTTATAAATTGGTATCCCATGGTTGGCTTGCTATTAGTAGGCAGAACTGCAGGGAAAAAACATTCCATCTCCAAACTGACTTTCTGAATGACTTTCACACATGGATACCTGGCACTCCTTGAACTCAGCTGTTATTTATTCTCCTTCCCTGACACCTGCGTTCCAAACACATGGGTGCCTGTCACCCCAGGCAAGCTTAAGGAAAGCTTTAAATACCATAAGGCCAGTTACTGCCTAAGAAGTAAAGTTGCCTTTGTGCTTCAGCAGTCAAAAGTAAGAGAAAGCCTTGGAACTTCCCCCTTGGAAGCTGGATAAGGGATGTCTTCCAACATTTGCTATTGCCTTTTCAAAATCTCACATCTTTTGTGCTTATTATGGCCATCAGGTTGGGAAATGCCAGAGAGAGATAACAGGCATCACCAATTACTCTTATCTCATAATTCAAAATTGCACTTCTAATGCAAGCTATTAATAACCTGCTTGATGTTGTTGTACCACATGAAGTGATCATTTCAAAGCCAAAATTTGTTCTTGATTAGAGGTCATTAGCTTGATAAATATGCTGGGCTTTTCCACCACTGATTTGGAAATTATTTTAGATACGTTTTGCACAATTCTGAGTTATTTAAATAGGTAATAAAGAACCAGGATTCACTTCTACCTTATCAATGCCAAATGCTTTAATTAATGGGCTTAGTATGTATATGCTCCATAATACATATTTGTAGAAGAAAAATCAGCATCTGGTTTTATTTTATCATATTTGGAGAAAAGACAACTGAGAGTAAAACGTACTTTTCTAAAACCAGAATATGTTAAATAATTTGAAGGAGGCACACGCATTCCTTCAAGTAAGTGGGAGTATAATAAAGCCATTCTTAAAGTAAATAAACATTAAAAATTAAAAGTAAAACCAGCATAAATAGCACTGGTAAAAATTAATAGTGAGCAATTTAAAATCTTAGCACAGCCTTACAGAATTCTGGAAGATACATTATCCCTTGTCAGTGGCTGCCAGAATAGATCCTATTCAAAGTGGAAGATCTTGAAAAAGCATTGTTAATCCCGTGGAAGAAGCTGTGAGGTTGAAAAAATACACATCCATAAGAGGGCTTTTTGACTTCAGGCTTCAGCCTTTTATATTCAGTTTGTAAACCTTCCCCAGATATGCACAGAGAAATTGTCTCATATTCTGAAGTTAGTTACTCATATAACTACTTAGGTTTGGACTTACATAAGAAAACAGGGAATTAAGAGGCTTTTCTCTGAAAGTGTGGTTCTTTCCTGCCTTTTCCTCTTCAATTTCCCAGCATTTCCTCCAATTCAATTTGTGTTGGTTTTAATTTGGGCTATTCAACTCTATAGACTGGAAATCTAAAATTGCTGATGGCCCACTATTCATGTGTTGATAACTTCAGTACTTTGAAATGAGGAAACAAAAACGGTCATCATCTTGTATTCAGCTTTGGTGTCACTGTGTGTTTTCTCTGAAGAGCAGGTGGATCTCATGGGTGGATGTGGCAAAACATGAAAGGCTTAAGACAACATACCATATATTTTTCTCACAGCAGCCGGCAGAGGTACATGAGTTTGCAGGATTAACTAAATATGGATTTTGGCACATGCAGATGGACTGCAGGCCAGAAAAGTCAGTGGATATGCCGTTGGCCATTTGAGATGGCCGTGAAAGTGAATGTTTGCAAAGATGCTTATTTCTCCTTCCTCATCTGTCTAACCATTCCCCATGCCCATGGTGCAGAATGTGAGCTGTATATCTTTGAAACTGTTTATTTACAAGCTTCAGTCCCAGTGCCATGACTCTTTCTTAAGCTTTTGTTAGGGCTGTAATTGCAGCTACATTGAAAATGTCTGATGCTGCAATGCTGGAAACCTGGCCATTCTAAAAGGAGTTACAAAAATGTAAATCCTGTTTTGCACTGAATGGCAGGAGAGGAAGCACTTTGTTTTCTCAAGTGGTGCTTGATAGATAACTGCACTGAAAATATTCCGGATATGCTTTTGTCTCGCTCTCAGATACAGAACTTTATCTTCTTTTCTCCCTCTCTTTGCAGGGACTTAAAGCAGCCGACAATGACCCTACAGCCCCACCTTATGACTCCCTCTTAGTCTTTGACTATGAAGGAAGTGGCTCCACTGCTGGATCCTTGAGCTCTCTTAACTCCTCAAGTAGTGGTGGTGAGCAAGACTATGACTACCTAAATGACTGGGGCCCACGTTTCAAGAAACTTGCTGATATGTACGGTGGAGGTGATGACTGAACTTCAAAGTGAACTTTGGTTTTGGACAAGTACAAACATTTCAACTGATATTCCCCAAAAGCATACAGAAGCTAGGCTTTAACTTTGTAGTCTACTAGCACAAGTGCTTGCTGAAGGCTTTGGCTTAGGCTGCAAACCAATTTGGGCTCCGTGGAATATCAGTGATCCAATGCTGTTTGGAAAAAAATGTTGAGCTCAGTTACACTTGAATTTTACAGTACAGAAGCACTGGGATTTTATGTGCCTTTTTGTACCTTTTTCAGATCGGAATTAGTTTTATGTTTAAGGCTTTAATGGTACTGATTTCTGAAATGATGCATTAAAGAGACAAAATATGTTGGGGTGGGGAGGAGTAAGGTGAAACACAATATACTTCACCATGCTTTTGTTACATCGCATTGCTTTTATTAAGGAGATTAAAAAGAAACAAAAAAATCCTCATGGAACAATTTTATTATCTGGGAGAGAAGACCATGAGGTGGAACAATGTACATTACTTCTAGTTTTAGATGTTAGGGGACTTTTTTCACTAAAATTCTAAAACTTATGCAGCTGGTTGCAAATAAAGGGAGTTTTCATATCACCAGTTTGTAGCAGAATTGATTTTTTTTTTCTTACGCTAGAATGTTAGACACATTTTGGTCTTAATCCATGTACACTTTTAGGTTTTGGTTTTGGTTGTTTTTTTTTT
>VZTR01011714.1:309928-332699 GCA_013400775.1 Chaetops frenatus
TGTACCAAAAAAGCGGGGGGAGGGGAGTTGGCCTGATACTGGTGGCACGAGAAAATATACAGTATGTCTTGGGGGTGGGGAGGGCAGGGGGGGAAGGAGCTTTCAAACTCGAGAGACTTCTGAGAACAGCTTTGCCTCTGTATTGTGTACCAGAATATGAATGATACACCTCTGACCCCAACGTTCTGAATAAAATGCTAATTTTGGATCTGGTGCTTGGTTTGGCATTTTTTCTTCTACCTGAGCAGCCCTGACTACAGTAAATAAAAAGTACGCAAAATGTGTTTGAGTTCTGTGAGAAGTTGTGTGTGCTTCTTTGGCATTCCATACTGCCAGATTGAAAACAAGCTGCATGTAGAAGAAAGCCTGGCACAAAGTTGGAGGGCAAGTTCCCAGGTAAAAGCAAAGTGATCTGTGCTGGGATTCATGGGAATTCACAATTTTCAGTTGCCCACTTGATGGCTTGGTCTTCGGTTTATCTAAATAAGAACTTGGATCATTTTTGGCTCATTTCTTAGACTGTCAGTTTAATGAGTGATTATGCTGGGGGTTGCATGAATAAAATAAATTGCAGGTTGTGGCAGTCCTCTGCTGCCTGGACTTTCTTGTGCTGAAATGAAGACAAGCCCCTGCTAACCTGAGTGCACATCAAATCATGTCCTTCAAGGAGGTGCTTATGGTCATGGAGCTCTATCAAAAAGCCCCATTAGGAGATTTTTCATTACTAAACATGTTTCTGATGGTTACCATGATTTACTTGGAAACAGAGCAAGCATAGTAGATACAGCAGTTCTTTGTTATCTTACAGCAATCTGCTTGGGTTTAATGCCTACGTTTACAGGCGTTAAGGGCCTGATTGTGAGCAGTGAGAAGCTCAAACAGAAACCCCACAGGTCTGTCGTGGGTGGATAGGGAGGGGAACCAGGCTCTGGGCCTGGCATATCCACCTTCTCTGCTGGGGCAGCTGTGTGGGCAGTGAATTAATCTGGGGGGAAAGCTCTTCACTGGTGCCACTTTCCTCAGCACTCACACCATAATTTGCATAATTTGACTTTGGGAGGTAAATCCCAAAATCTGATTTGGGGAGCATTAACACTGCATGGGGAATATTTCCCCTGGGCGTTCCATGGGCAGGTCTCCTTCCTTTTTCTTGCTCCTGATGAAAGGTAGCAATCCTCTCAGGTTGATATATGCTATTTCAAACTGCACACCTGGCTACCATTTATATCATGCATTTGCAAATAATAATTTAATGCTGTAGTAAAGCCTTGATTTTTGAGTAATGTGTCAAAGTTACCAACAAGCACCATTAAGCTGTTTCCAAATTCAATTGGAAGTATAAGAAAAAAAGGATGTAGATCAGGACATGGATAAATAAGCAAAAGACCTCTTTTAGCACAAAAAATTAGGCGAAAATGTATTTTAAGCATAATCTCTTATTGTTACTTGGAACCAACAGGCTGGAAATGCTAAATGAATTTTATTTATTGACACTGAATGTTAAAAGACACACTGGGGGAGAGATCTGTGAAAGATTTCCAGTTTGGGCTATAGTGTACTTTTTTGTTAAAAGTGGACAGGGATCGTCTTTTATGAGCACTTGGCTGTTCTGCACAGCAGTAGGAGCTTTATCTTGATCAGACAAACTTCCAGCTCTACAGGTCCTTTGAAACTGTAGCAATAGTTCTCAGACCTAGTGATAGATCAGCATTAGGTCTCCTGAACAGAACAGAAGGCAAATCATTTTTGTGTATCTCAAATGCATAAGATGAAATGCATAGAAGAAAAAAGATGTTTGAACTAAAAGTCTTTCATCAAGTTTTAGGTTCGTTCTTATTCTAGAAATGTGCAACCAGGTTTTGTACCCATGATGCCTCCTTCAATCCCCATCAGAGGGCTGCACTGAGAGGAAGATGGCTGAACTTTGGGCCTTATAATATTTTTGAAAATCAGAAATTTTGGCAGCCTAATTTGTAAATGGCATTTGGTAGGGCAAAAAAACCTTCGTAGACACTATATCCAAGGGAAGTTACTGGCAAGAAATGAGGTTTTAGCAAGTTTGACCTTTCAGCTTTTCTGCAATTTGTATTTACTTTCAGTGATAGTCTTTCATAACCTATATCCTTCTCAAATTCAGGGCTGATAAAGGTGGGGAAGGGTGATTTCAGGGAATAAACATCTGAAATGGATACTGATGGCCTTAGATGTGGATGAGTCTACCTTAAAGCATTTTCTCTGGGATTGACAAATACTGATTAATATACACTAATACTCATCTCGTAACAGTCTAAAATGTACTCACCATGCTCCCTCCAGGCAGTTGAACTCCCAAGTGGTTCTTTTGGTGCCAAAGTAGCAAAGTGACTAAAAGCCACATGAAGGCTGCTGCTGAGGAATTCTCTTTCTTGGTATGTAGTACTTTTTTGGACTATACTCCTTACCCAGGAATCTTTACATCTACTCTGCCATGGTCCCATTCACCTTAACACCTAAAGGAAAATCTTCTGACAGGTGATGGGATAAACAATTCCCAAAAGGGTCTCTCAAACCTTTCTGTAGTTATTAAAGATGTCTCATGTAAGCCACTGCCAATTCTTTCTTTACACAACTACTCCCTCCTTCCTAAGCAACCTTCCTGCTAGCAGTAGTAGCACAGTTTTGGCAGATTTACCTTTCTGGTTCAGGAGTGTGAAAGCAAAGTTCCTGCTTTTACCTCAGTCAATATTTATTAGTCAAATAAAAATCAGAAAAGACAGTCAAATGCTTAAATACCTAATCCATGGTGGTATACTTTATACACAGTTTCCAGTCAGGGATGATCTAGATTCGTTTGGTGTTCTTATTTTTTTTTCTTTTGCATTTGCTTAAATAAACTTTAATGTTTAGTCTTTCTTTAGACAAGGATGTTTCCCAGGAATTTCTTTTAAGGATAGGATAATTTCCCTTTACTTAATATATGTCACAGGACTAAAGAAAAATTTTTCCCTTTAGCCACAAAGCCCAATTGGGAAATAGAAGTGGGAAAGAAAGGCTTAAGAAAAAAGGTTGAGTGTTCCCCACAGGGACCCAAGGTGCCTTCCATCACACAGATGGGGAAAGAGCATCCCATTTGTTAGGGACCCTTTGATCAGTGAATGCAAGACACTCTCCAGCCAGCCTGCTGCTCTGTGCTGGCCAAACAGCTCTTTTGGGTGTAACAGAGAACTCGGAGATGTCCTTTCTCTGGAATTCTTGGTGTCAGTGCTGCTGCCTGCTCTGCTGGGTTACATTACAGCACCGTGCTTTCCCAGTTTTCCTCCTCAGTTCACCTAGCTAGTTGATCAGTGCCAAATCTCACACCAGGTTTTATGTGGTCTTCAGTTTACAAGCCTCAAAGAATCAAGGTCTTAAGTCTTGTTTTGGTTTGCTTGTGTTGCTACAGGCTGGAGGACACATTCTCCACATAGCACTAGCTGGGAAGGCTTGTCTTCCTTTTTAAAAGTTCAGTGTCCTGAACAGTATCCTACACCCGAAACCTCTGTGGGTTTCTAGGACATCTAAAAATGCAGCAACTGCCAGTGATACAGTAGGTACTTATAATCAGATTTCGCATTTATGTGCTCTCTTGACTTTTCTGTCACATACGGACATCTCCTGTGGTGGCAATGTGACATTGCAACCCCGTCCAGAGAGCTTTCTGGGAAGATCAGTCAGGGTGAGGTGGTGCTCTCTGAGCTGCTCTCCTTTAGCTCTGGCTGCAGAGAATGCATTTCTGTGTGTGTAACTGTTGCCTCTCTGAAGATTTACGCGTATTTGCAGATCTCTTGCCGCTATTCTCTGAGCACAAAAAAGCTGCCCATGTAGGACCCCTGGAATGCACCCACACATCTCATCTCCTCTATGCCTTGCCACCTTTACAGTCATTTACTGCCTCAAAAAGATGGTCATTATGTTCTATTTGCTTCCATCTTTATTCTTCTCCCCCACCTTGGGAGAGGTTATGTTTCAGAAAATATCTAGGACCATTTGTGTCTCATTAACAAAGGGAATGCACTCTGGTTTATGAATTATTCTTGCTTGCTGCATTTCCCATCTCATATATATTTTTAAACGCTTTTGCCTTGCATAAACAAATTTTACTTTCTTAGTTCTCTTGGCAAGGCTGAGAAAATGTTTCCACTTTTGTTTCTGTTTCCACTTACCCATTTTCAGTTTTATAAGAATCTCTTTTGCTCTTGTTTTCAGACCTTTAATCAATGTACTGTAACAAAACAGCGACCAACCTCTTCTTGAAATTGGCTATATTTTTTCTTCCTCCTAATGGAGAACATTCTTGTAGACTTCCTATTCCTGTTTTGCACCCAGGAAAAAAGTTAGATTTTTCATTGTTCACAATGGATTTTATGTATGACTATTACTTAAAAGATGTTCATTTTGAGAGGCTTTTTTTTTTTCCCAAGCACTAATGCATTTTTAAACCTCATGGTGGTACACTTTTATATAATTTCATGAAACCACCTTCAGGTGGTTCACTCCCTCCCAGAGAGCCTAAATGCTGATTCTGAAAGAAACATATTTTGCTGTGGGTATGAATAATGAATAGTAGCATTGTGGAAATTACTTTTATACTCCTGCTTCTGAAGATAAAATGTGTTGATATGGTATGGGTATATACAGACAGACAGATCCATGGGCCCACCCGTTCTGGGTTCCAAATTACAGAAGTTTGATTATTACATTACATTTGTTATCTGCAGTACTGCAGAGTGAGCTTATAAAAACCCAGCTGTCTCTGTGCACCATAAATCAAAAGTAATGGCCAGATAATCAAAATTATGTTCCAATTCTAGAACATTCATTACTGGTGGCATTGTGTGAAGCAGTTATAAAAACAAGCAGTGTGCTAGGATGATTAGAGAGAATTATACTAAAAATGTAGAATCATTACTGGAATGTTTTGACCTGAAGTTAACAAAGAACAGTTTGCTCAGTTAGGTTATTTCAAGATAAACTGAGAAATAAACAAAAATGTATCTTTTAGCCTGACCTAGTCAGGAAGCAATATTCAGAGCCCTGTCTTTCTGAGAACTGATTTTTTTTCTCATTTGGGCAAAATGAAAGCAAACAAGAAAAATGACCAAAAATAGTCAACCCAACCCTTAAAAACTCCTCATGGAATGGGAGAGGCAACTTCAAAGACCTGCTGTACTGTCATGTTTCATAACTAAGAATTCCGGGCTATCGCCAAGTTTTTTGATCTTCCCGTTTTGTTGTGTGGCAAGAATTCACACTGACTAGAAACCAAATAATCTGATTGCAGAATGTCTAAATCCAAGGTCTAACTTGGAGTTAGTTACTTTGGTGTTTCCTGTTGTGCCCTCTTGACTAATTAAATACTTGCTATACCTAAGAAAATACCTTAATGCCTGTATTACTGTTTGGGATGTAAAAAAGCCCCAGCCCATGCTCAGAAACTATGCCTTGGTGTTTTATATGTTTTGTGAATGCCATTATTTTGAAACTAATGATTTTTTCCATTAAAATCTCTTGGAAAGCTCTAGATTTTATCATGAATGAAACAGTTCACAAATATTCATTTGCAAAATGAATTGTTTTCTGGACATTCCCACTCAGCCTTCAGCTATTTGAAGGCAAGACTTAAATGGCAATAAGGTTTTCATGTGGGTTGATGACCACAAGGAAACCTTTTGAGCACTAACAGTCAGGCTTGTCCTTCAGAGGCTGGAAAGCAATCCTTTCTGTTGAATAGCAGTCCATCAGGTCAAGTTCTCATGAAAAATGTTTCCCCTTTGAAATTCAGTAGTGTCAACATATGTACTGCAGCAGTGCATTACAGAAAATAACTGAGAGTGGCAGAACATGGCCCTTCCAAAGTGGGTTCAGACCCAAAGCTCCTGAACCAACTGAGATGCTCCCACTGGGGATTCCCCCCAGGCACTCAGCTCAGGAAAACATTTACATCTCTATTATTCCTGCAGCCATACATGATAGCATTTGAAGCTAAACAACCTTGAATCACCAGTAATATATGCATGAATACATTTCTTTCAGAAAATAGAGACTGACATAATAATTCCAAGTTGTTATCAATTGTCAGTTGACTTGCTTTTGAAAAAATGTCCTTTAATGAGTTCATATATTTTAACAACTCACCATATTCACAAAGGTGCTGTGTTTGCTGAACTCTGGACTGTGTTTGTGATGACAGGTGACCCTGTTTAAATGAGTTTTTACAGAAATCTATTTCAGAACTGAGTATTTGGAAGAGAATTTTGATAGTAATTTTGTTGGCTGTTGGTCACAAAGACCACTAGACACTCAGACTTTTAGTAGCTGTCACAGGCATATCAGATCAGCTGCCATTCTAGAGGAGAGGGAGAAGATGATGCCGTTAAATTAGATTTTAACATTGCTCCACTCATAAATCCAGTAGGAAAAAGTATAAAGCAAAGTGCTGGGTCATGAGCTAGGTGCTGTGTAAGTATTTATTGTAGTTCTGTGGGCCACCTGCACAGTGATGGTGATTTTACAAGGATAGGATTCATATTCAGTCTCAAATAAAATATTAGGCTGCTCTGAAGATCATCACAAGGTTATTTGTCCTTTCAGCTCACATGAATATGTTGTACTTGTGCATATTTGTGAATCTTATTGTGGGGGAGATTTTCTCCACTACTGGAAAATCCTTAGTGAGTCTCAAGTGTAAATTTTTGTTAATTGAATATAACGATATTCAATTTGTTAATTGAATATTGTGGGATCCCTGACAAAAATAAAATGTTTGTGAATGTCCTCTTAACAGAGATTGTAATGAAAGTAAGTAGAAAGGGCAGATTATAATAGCACACCATCAAAAACACTATATAAATTTGCCCATTGCAGACAACTGAAGAGGTGTTTCATAGCAGCAGCATCTCATTGTGACCTTTTTTTAATTCTAAAGAGTCAAAATGGGTATAATTTTAGAACTAGAGAAATAGGAATGGAATGAGCACTTACTCTGTGAGGATGAAGATTTGGGACTTGTGACCCCCCTCAGTGAAATTAAAATTGCTAATGTCAACCCATCTTCGGCAGACAGCACCTCGCATTGATTTTATACATAATTCAGCACAACTGACAGTCTTTTCAGGACAAGCTGGAGACTGATATGTTATGGAGGCTAAATTGCTTCTACCTTCTGTAAAAGGGGCTCTCTTGAGGCCACGATTTGTGTTTAATGGTGTAAAGAGCTGGAACTGTGAAGAAGTTGGACTATGTTATGGCTGATGTGAAAATACTCACAGTAAAGTAGCGGCACAGCAAAAAACTGCCTCCACTGTATTTCTTATTGTCATAAGATGTTAAAAAAACCCTTTTCTCCCCTCTGTCTTGCCCCAAACTGTAGTAAAAGTGAGAGTGTATCACCCACGTTTAGTTTTGCACATAGAGTACCAGATATATTCTCTGTGCAATCAGCTGGCAGCCCAGCCAAGGTGGGACTAACCAGCAGAAAAGCTATGGGAAACAGTGCAGCGTCCTTGCTGATGGTCTTCTGCTTTGGTCACCTGTTGAGTAGCTCAGAGAAATTAGCAGCTGTGGAGTAAACCTGGTCATAAAACTGAAATTTATTCATTTTCTCTAACTTTCTGTGTCTAAGTTTCCACCAGGGCTCCTGGATGGTTTTCTGGGATCCTTACAGGGTCAGAGCAAGTGCACAAGAACTTCTCCATGAAGTAGCTGTTAATCCCCACCCTCCTTCACACCACAGGAACACTTTTATTAGCCCCAACCACTCTCCAAAGGGCTCCTTGTACAGTGGCAAGGACAGGCAAATCTGAAATAATAAGACTAAGGGTACATTTTTTTACTTCATCCTCTCCTAGAAAAATCTTTTGACTCCATGGAGCACCACCTTTGCCAAACAGCTGGTGCACAGCTCTCCTCATGGTGGTCACCCAGACTGTCCAGTCCCTGGCCACCATGCACCCTCTGCAGGGCCAAAACCAGAACAGAACAAACTTCGGTTCCTGAGCTGGATGTCCCCAGAATCCCCACAGTTAATCTGAAGTACTAGCAAAACTGTCTCTGCAGTCTAGGAACAATAGTAGCAGAGACACATTGTCCTATCTTATTTTCATTTTTCTCTTGTGTTTATGTGAGTCACTGATGCACACAGCCTGTATTCATTGATGGTATGCAAAATTCAGTGCATGTAAGGAACTATTCTTGCAGTGTAATCAGATAATTAGATGTTTTGTCGCTGTCTTGCACTGTTTAGTATAAAGTACTTTGAATGCCAATATGGCAGCTCCTTTCCAGCAAACTTTGCAGGCTGCTTGTTGCAAACTGTGAGTTAACTTTAATTGGGTATCCTGGGATTTGCTCCTAGAAAGGTAATAACCTCAGCACAATAGCAGGAAGCTGCATCTTTTCACTGTTGTCAGTGTTGTAAATAAAGGCTAATTTTGCAACAGACTAGCTCTTTCTTCAGCAATCAGGTTTACCAAAAGAGGTAGAACCTTATTCCATAATTTCTGCAGACCTTAATATGCAAAGACATGAGCAACCCAAGTGCCATTGGGTGTGAATGAGTATATGGGGGTTGGGACTGATAAAGGAGAGCTACCATTTGAAATAACAACATGAATTTTATTGAAAAAGCATTGAATTGTTTGCCCTTTTATTTAGCCTTTATGATAGCAAATAGAAATGATTTGGCTTGCCAGCCAGAAATGTAGAGGTAAAAAAAAATAGGCAGCCCAAAACCTCAGTGTAATTTTGAGTCAAATGAGGTTTGGATCAAACTCAATGCAATTTATTTTTATATACTGTCCTCCATGCAGAGTATCACAAAGCATTTTACAGGGAGAGTTAATCATCAGAAGCTAAAGGGACAAGTAAGGTTTTAAAAGCCAAAAATAATTTGGTACCAGGAAGGGATCATGGGGGCTTTTATTGGAGTTCTGAGAGAAATGAGAAAAGTTCTAGATATAATGTTTTTTTTCTGGATTTTGGTAGGCAAAGCCCTGCATTCAGTTGTGTCAGAAAATGGCACATTCTTTTTGATGACACTACATTTGAGTGGCTAATATTGTCAGAGAGCCATGTCAGTGTCACCCAACCTGAGACCTGTTCCAGTTCTGCTCTGAAGAGTTGCCACATAGAATACTTGCCATAAATAGGAAAAAGTATTGTTGAGATAGAGCTTCATACACTGCAATAATTGCTCCTTTTTTTGTTTTTTAATAAAACCAGATATCCTCAAAATATCATCAACTTTATCCTTTTGAGATTGAATTTAAAAATATTAAAACAGAATGCTGCTATTATATTATGGTCTTATGGATGTAAACACACACACATACATACCTGCACATGTATTTAATATTTACTAATTTATTAATAAATTAACACTAGTTAATATTTTGTATCTTGGAGCAGATTCCCTGATCTCCTGCTTCAGTTTTGCATAAAACCATTCAGGCTATGCTAATTTACACTAGCTGAGAATTTTGTTTATTCCACTTGCTTTGTATTTACATAAATCAGTTATGTGTATCAATCAGTTAGTGGCTCTCAGGGTGAGGTTTTAGTGATGCAGGATGTAGAAAGAACAACATAATAATCATGTCTAGCCCCAAAATGATGGGTTCCCTTAGAGCCACCATTCCCTAGCTGACTTTCCCTCCAGACTCCCATGGGCACTCCAATACACAAACTGATTTCCAGACTTTCAAAACACCTCAGGCAAAAGAGAATTTTGACCTTCTCTGTCTTCTTCTTTATCTGAGAATGTCCTTCCTTGAAAGATCAGAGTAATTCCTTCTACTCTCTGTCTTATGTTCACTGGTTGATCTTTGTCTGACACTGATAGCTCAGCCTGGAACATACATCAGAAAACAAGGGGAAAACAGGTGTGAATGCTTTTGGTTTGATCTGGTTCACTTAAAAACTTAACCAAGCCAAGCATTTGTTGCTGGTCAAATTCTCCAAATTCTTCCAACATTTGTATGTATAAAGTGGCCTTTCAAAGGATTTGATGTGTAAGTGTCAGCTTCATGGGGAGACAGGGTCCTACCAGAGCCTGGTAGCTGTTCAGCCACTTTTCAGGAAGGAAAAGGAGGCGTGAAAGAGTCGGGATCGATTACAGCCCCACTGTAAACAGAGGCAAGGAAAGGGAAGAGGTGTAAAGCTGCACAGTGATGGGTGTACAGCAAGGCAGGGTGCTGCCTCTTAGACAGCCCTTGCCAGGAGAGGAAGCAGCCCTCCATGCTGCACCCTGCTGAGCTGCTTTATTTCCACGTGTGAGTTGGAATGTGCTTCATTCTCACCCATCAGAAGCCTAGGGTAGGGTATTGAAATAGATAACTATTAGTCTAGATCACAGAAGAGCTAAGAAGATGCAAAGTGCTTTTTCTTTTGTGTGCTTTTGTCAGCCATTCATTAAGGGTGTCATTTTAGGAAGCACTGATTATAGGAGATGCTATGCCTCAAGCTTCCTTCAAGAACACTTTTGAAGAATATTGGGATTCCATTCATCACTTTTCTAAATGACCTCTTACGACACAGTTTTTACACAAATGTAACTTCACCTTGATATTCGAGTTTATTACCATGAGGAAAAGGTTGAGCCCACGACTATCCATGTAAGAGAAGGATGATGGCATTAGATGATCATATGTGATATTGTGTTACAACACTTGTGGGTTATCATAACACCAGCCTCTGGATGTTAAGTCTCTTCCTAGTTTGAACTTTTTATTTCAGCTAAAAGCAATTTTTGCCTCACCACCCAACACCTGAAAGTGCTAAGATTTTTTTTCATTCTCACATTTTCACTTAAAAATAAGGATGCCTATTACAAAAGTTTGCAGCAATTGGGAAAATAAAGTTTGGCTGTAAAATTCAAGTAAGATAATGCTTACAATGAACTTTCTAGTTTAGGAACTACGGCTGCTTCAGATTTACTCTGTGATCACACAGATCTTCTTGTGTGGTCAAAAATGCACAAAATGCCTCCATTCACTTTTACCTATTTCCTCCTCTGATATTTCAGCCCTCACTTCCCTGTCCCCTACATTTCCTTTGTTTTTCATACTCATGAGCTTCCAGCTTTATCTGTATCTAGTACCTAATACAAACATATATTTAGGAAACTGGTAGGGCCGTGAATTACTTATTCAGGGGGACAATCCTTCTTAGTTCAACAAGAAAAGTAGACACTTGTATTGGTTTTTGTTCTTAACTTTCTACTTTTCTCTTAAGACTCAGCTCACAGTATTTTGATATCAGTGACAAAAAAAATCAGATTTCTAAGATTTATAAAATTGTCCTTGATGACCACCACATTCCATGCCAAATACTCTTTTGAAGTCTTTAGAAAATGCATTTGGTTCATGCTGCATGGTTCATGGTAGCAGGGAGGGCAGCAGGAGTGGTCTTTCTGAGAAGACACCAGGAGTTGTCTTCATGTGGGCCAGAGACATTTCCAGCTGGCTCCAAAAAGGATCTGCTGATGCTCAAATCTGAGCCCCTCAGCAAAGCTGGTGGTGCCTCTGTGATAACATACTTATGAAGAGAGAAAAAAACATGGTGCAGCAGCTGCGTGACAAAGGGCAGCGCAAAAAACGTGCAAAAAACAGCCCTGCAGACACCAAGGTGAGGGAAGAAGGAGGGGTAAGAGGTGCTCCAGATGCTGGAGCAGCAATTCTCCTGCAGCCTCTGGACAAGGATGTAATGGAGCAGGTTGTCCTCCTGCAGCCCATGGGGCAGGTGAACGTGCCCTGAAGGCAGCTGCAGCCCATGGAAAGGAGCCATGCCAGGAGCGTGTTGCCTGGATGGAGCTGCTGCCCACGGGGGGCCCATGCTGAAGCAGCTCTCAAAGAGCTGCACATCATGGGAGAGACCTCGTGATGGAGCAAGGGAAGAGAGCAGAGGAAGGAGCAGCAGAGATGAAATGTTATGGACTTACCACAACCCCCATCCCTCCCTCCCTACTTCCTCCAGTAAGAGTCAGGAGTGAGGGAGTGAAATTTAACCTAGGTAGAAGGAGATAGGTGGGAAAGTGTTTTAGTTTTGCCTGTTTTTCTCCCTATCCTACTCTATTTGGCAATAAATTAAATTAATTTTCCCCAGGTTGAATCTATTTTGCCTGTGACAGTAACTGGTGAGTGATCTCCCTGTCTGTATCCCAACCCTGTCTTATTTTCTCACCCATCTGTTGAGGAGGGATAGCAAAAGAGCAGCTGGGCAGGCACGTGGTGGCCAGCCAAGGTCAGCCCACCACAAAAACATATCACAAATAATATTTGAGTGGCACTATCACAGCATCATTAACTTTTTTACACATATATATAAAGAAACACACACACTTGTCCCTTAGCTCTCTCAGCTCTGTGCATCATTAATAGAATACTGAAATATCCCAGGAATTTTGCAACTTTAAGGATTTGAGAGAGGAGAGGCCAAGAAAAAACAACCCTGAAGGGAAGCTGATGAAACATAATCAGGAGATTGAATAGGTTTAAAAAAACAGCAAGTGGTTTAGAACTGTAATGAGGAAAACAACCCCCTGGTTCAAAAGCAACTGCTTTCTTGTCCATTTGCAGGATAATCAATATCTCATCCTAAAACATCTGTGAGCAAATATAAAAAAGAAAGAGTACTGTATTCTGGAAAAAATTTGCTGACCAAGCCCAAGTTCCATCAGAAATGGAAGCATAAATAACTTCAAAATATTGAAAATGTTACTTAGGGAGAAAGAGCTGAATAAACAGCACTGAATAAAATGTAAAATTGCATTTTATCTTTCTGTTTTCTTGTAAAACTCTGTGCTAGCAGACCTGGACTGTGTCTGCCTCTAGCATTTGATCAGAATTCTATCTCAGTCAGCCTTTTTTATTTCCCTGCCTTATTTTAAGCATAATTATCAGATTGATAAATATGTGCATCAAGCATAACATTAGCAAAGCCTGTGTTCTGAATTACTGTGGGATTGCTGCTTCTAGGGAGCAGAGACAGTTTAGGACCAGAAAATGAGCATGTTTCACTGAACAGATTATCTTTTTCAGCTAATAATAGTTCATATCAAATACCATTTTGTGAAAGAGACCAACTTGCACACTCCCTGTAAAAAAAAAAAGTGGAAAATGCTCCCTACAGAACTCAGATATTACAAAATCAATTTTACCTTAAAGGACAATTTTCAGAGTAGTTTCAATCNGTGCCTCTGTGATAACATACTTATGAAGAGAGAAAAAAACATGGTGCAGCAGCTGCGTGACAAAGGGCAGCGCAAAAAACGTGCAAAAAACAGCCCTGCAGACACCAAGGTGAGGGAAGAAGGAGGGGTAAGAGGTGCTCCAGATGCTGGAGCAGCAATTCTCCTGCAGCCTCTGGACAAGGATGTAATGGAGCAGGTTGTCCTCCTGCAGCCCATGGGGCAGGTGAACGTGCCCTGAAGGCAGCTGCAGCCCATGGAAAGGAGCCATGCCAGGAGCGTGTTGCCTGGATGGAGCTGCTGCCCACGGGGTGCCCATGCTGAAGCAGCTCTCAAAGAGCTGCACATCATGGGAGAGACCTCGTGATGGAGCAAGGGAAGAGAGCAGAGGAAGGAGCAGCAGAGATGAAATGTTATGGACTTACCACAACCCCCATCCCTCCCTCCCTACTTCCTCCAGTAAGAGTCAGGAGTGAGGGAGTGAAATTTAACCTAGGTAGAAGGAGATAGGTGGGAAAGTGTTTTAGTTTTGCCTGTTTTTCTCCCTATCCTACTCTATTTGGCAATAAATTAAATTAATTTTCCCCAGGTTGAATCTATTTTGCCTGTGACAGTAACTGGTGAGTGATCTCCCTGTCTGTATCCCAACCCTGTCTTATTTTCTCACCCATCTGTTGAGGAGGGATAGCAAAAGAGCAGCTGGGCAGGCACGTGGTGGCCAGCCAAGGTCAGCCCACCACAAAAACATATCACAAATAATATTTGAGTGGCACTATCACAGCATCATTAACTTTTTTACACATATATATAAAGAAACACACACACTTGTCCCTTAGCTCTCTCAGCTCTGTGCATCATTAATAGAATACTGAAATATCCCAGGAATTTTGCAACTTTAAGGATTTGAGAGAGGAGAGGCCAAGAAAAAACAACCCTGAAGGGAAGCTGATGAAACATAATCAGGAGATTGAATAGGTTTAAAAAAACAGCAAGTGGTTTAGAACTGTAATGAGGAAAACAACCCCCTGGTTCAAAAGCAACTGCTTTCTTGTCCATTTGCAGGATAATCAATATCTCATCCTAAAACATCTGTGAGCAAATATAAAAAAGAAAGAGTACTGTATTCTGGAAAAAATTTGCTGACCAAGCCCAAGTTCCATCAGAAATGGAAGCATAAATAACTTCAAAATATTGAAAATGTTACTTAGGGAGAAAGAGCTGAATAAACAGCACTGAATAAAATGTAAAATTGCATTTTATCTTTCTGTTTTCTTGTAAAACTCTGTGCTAGCAGACCTGGACTGTGTCTGCCTCTAGCATTTGATCAGAATTCTATCTCAGTCAGCCTTTTTTATTTCCCTGCCTTATTTTAAGCATAATTATCAGATTGATAAATATGTGCATCAAGCATAACATTAGCAAAGCCTGTGTTCTGAATTACTGTGGGATTGCTGCTTCTAGGGAGCAGAGACAGTTTAGGACCAGAAAATGAGCATGTTTCACTGAACAGATTATCTTTTTCAGCTAATAATAGTTCATATCAAATACCATTTTGTGAAAGAGACCAACTTGCACACTCCCTGTAAAAAAAAAAAGTGGAAAATGCTCCCTACAGAACTCAGATATTACAAAATCAATTTTACCTTAAAGGACAATTTTCAGAGTAGTTTCAATCCTAAAGTAGGTCTGTATGTTGCTGGGCTCCTTATATATTTATATCACAGTGAGCAGTACAAGGACCCAACAGTGCTCCCATTTCAGGCCCTCTGTAAAATTCAGCTTAAACTGACAGTAATGATAATGGAGACTGGATTGTTCACATTCTGAGTATTTTTGTCTTGAAAGTTCCAGTTAGATCTTACAATACATGCAACAGCTTGAACTAAACATCTAATTCTTCCAGGACATCAAGGTCCTTGGTCTTTGTAGCTCCATTATAAATTGTTGTTGAATCTGATTTCTTCTCCACAAACCAAGGTTCACTTTCCACACCAGTAGTCCTAAAAATATCTTCTCCTCCTCGATACCACAGATTTTCTTCAAGGCAAGCTTAGCTTTGTCACCCTTAGGAGTATTTCAGCCTATTTCTTGTAGAAGCCAACAACTTTATTGCCAAGAGAAAAAGATGTGCTGTCTGGAACAACATGCTGCATCCCATGAGCTCAAATCCTGTACACACCCTGCTACTGGGCACCATGATGGGATAGGTGGGTGGTTACCAGCAAATCATCAGCTAGCTTCATGTTTCTCATGGAGTGCTCCTTCTCTCTGGTTTTTCTGTGTCAGGTGGGCAGTAAGAAAAGCTGCTCAATAGTGTCTTCCAGCCTCTGGGTGCCTGCAGCACTGAGCTGGTTGATGCTGGCCATGAGGTGCTCTTAGGTGGTGAGACCTGAAGGCTGCCCAAAAAACATGAGAACAAGAAGTTTATGAAGGGGACCTCTGTGGGCCAATCACAGAACCCTTCTGAGTCTCAAAAGTGTGTTTTAAGCTGCTTAGTCTAAAGAGTGCAATGTTTCCAACCTAAGCCTTTCACAGGGCCATTATGCACACATATTCGAAGAATCAGGGAATCATGGGATCATAGAATCATAGAGTCATTGAATGGCTGGGGTTGGAAGGGACCTTAAGGAACAACTGTTTTCAACCCCTCTGCCATGGGCAGAGACACCTCTCACTACACCAGGTTGCTCAGAGCCCCATCCAACCTGGCTTTGAACAGTGCCAGTGATGGGGCATCCACAACTTCTCTGGGCAATCTGTTCCAGTGTCTCACCAGCCTCACAGTGAACCTGATTTCTTCCTAATATCCAATCTAAACCTACCTTTTTTCTATTTAAAGCTGTTCTTCTTTGCCCTATCACTATCTGCCCATGTAAGAAGTCCCTCTCCAGCTCTCTTGTAGCCCCTTCAATGGAAGGCTAAAGAATTGCATCTGAAAGCTTTAAATGGTCCAGCTGCAAAACCTTGGACAGGTGTGAGCTGCAAGATTTGGGAAAAAAGTTTTTTGGATGTACTGCAGTCACAGACAGGACTGTCTTTTTGGAGGTTTCAGCTTCTTCCTCACTGGGTAAGGAGATAAGGTATTTTAGCAAAGAGATACTGAGCATTCTCAGTCACTGGGAAACTGTTCACAAGCTTGTATCTCTGATTTAAAGCATTGTCGTGTGTTACAGAAAAAAGTAGAATATACAACAATGCTGTTCCTGCTCCAAAAGGGTTTTGGATTCTATGTAGGTTACATTCAGAAGCAGAATAGACTTTGATTGCTTGTGCAATCCTACAGACTGTATTACTGCACATGTTTTCCAATTATCCAACTTCAGTGAGAAGGTCAGCAGACCATCCTAGATAAATATTTTTGTCACCTTGCACTTGATAACTAAGCTTTCCAAAGGGCAAACAGCCATGATTTCATCATCAATCTTGAAATGACAAGGTTCTGAAGTGCATGGCGTACATGACATGTTGCTCCAATATCAGGGGCAGAAGATGAGCATTGAAAAAAGGGGCAGAGAGTAATATTTTTATTGATTGTTTGCATAGAAGCTTATTGGTGAGGCCTGAGAACTTTGATAAGATGCAAAGGTGAAAATATAGAACTTAAACTCAAAAATTTATGTTTCTGTTCCAGCTCTGGCAAGAAATATGGATGGGAAAGGATATTGAACAATACAAAAAGACAAAATTCTCCAAGAAAGTAATTCCAAATGCAATAATAAACTAATTAAACACTGGTAGAAATATAATGAAACCAGAACAGCCTCCCTCAGGCAACCCACTGTCTTAAATAAGCATTTTAATAATCCTCCTGTGGATTTTGGTACAATTTTGTCTGACCTTTATTTAAAGACCACCAGCACAGCAATTGAATATGATTGGTCAACCTGTGTGAATTGTCTTTAACCTAGAGTCAGTTCTCCTTATTTTGTTGCCTACTTTCTTTCTCTCTATGTACTGCTATCCTTTTAGGGGACCTTTTTCTCTCCATCAAAATCTGCTGCATTTTTCTGTCTTCCCATGGCTATTGGTCTCTCGTTTTGTTCTTCCTAAAGCTTTTGTAGTCAGCTCCTGATATTTAGAATTTTTTTTCCTTGTTAGAATCAGCTTTTAAAACCAAAATATGTCTTAGCTCTCCTATAAATCAATTTAATACCTATTAAAAAAATAGAGGACTGAATTCACTCCCTGTATAACCACAATCACATTCAATGTACCTTATGGGAGGAAATTTTTTGGTACTGCAAATATTGTCCCCTAGCACTGCTGCTATATCTGGACCAAGATTTGAGTCTCTGTGCTGAGGCTGATGGAGGTAGGGGTTCCATCCTTGAGTGTGCAACTCTGCCTTGTAGAGCCCACAAGATCTGTACTGTTGAACAAGAACTGCAAGATTGGATGAGCCAGACTTAAAATACATGCACAGCTGTGCATGGACAGTCATTCTCCTCCTGGATTTCCTCTTCTTTAAAAGAAAAATGGTAGTCCTTCCCTCCAATATCAAATAGTCTTCCAAGCTTGACAAACTGCTGCTGACAACCATAGCCACCACAAACAAAAATGGTCTGTCAAAAGGTAAGAGATTTTGAAGTAGTAGTTCTTCAGCCCTAATTCATACTTTTAAAGGAGAGGGATATATACAGCTGCTTTGCTGTCAAAGATATGAAGATTTGGAAGGTATCTATTTTTTACTCCCACGTTTAGCATATGTTTTAGCTATGCATAAGACTTTTCCAGAGTGGAGGAAACATAAGAGGAGGAGGGGCAGGGAGGAGGCAAAATTTTCTTCCTTTCTTAGATGCAATCTGAAGTGATTATAGAAATACTCACTTTAGCTGTATATACTTTTGAAGATAAGACTTGTTCATATCAATCAAAACAGAGTGGCAGCAGCCAAGTGAATTGCTTCAAGTAGTTCTGCTTTTCACTATCTGATGCAGCCTTTTGATATGTTTGTTCAGTTGTAGAGGGGCTCTAATGTCACAGGCACAGCTGGTTTCCCACTCAGCTATCACACATAGCAGTGGGGGGCTCTCCTCCACTGCAGGTGCCTCTAACATCAGTACAACAGGTATTCCAAAGGTTTCGTGTGGGCCCATTGCCTCTTCCACTTTACCTCCATCTTACTAAACTAAACAAATGAACTGTTCATGAGGTTTCTCTTTTAAGATCTTAATTACTCAATTCCCACCACTGGTGATTCCAAATGAATGAGATCTTTGGAACCAGCCATTTTGCATGAAGATATTGCATATCTATTAATGGTAGAAGTAAGCAAAGGAGGGTGATGGAACCAGGAGAGACCTGTCCAAAAAAAGCGAAGGCACTGAATGACATCCAGGTAGAAAGTGGTGCAGAGTTGGTCATCTGAAGAAGCAGAGGGTGGGAGTGGCATGTGAAATTCCGATTTTCTGCTTTCTGAGCTCATTTTAACCTATTGTTCACAGTGCTGCAACTGTTAGACCTACTAAACCGTTTCCAGTGGCACCAATGCCAAGCATTCCATTGCTTCCAGTGAGAATACAGCTGAGCTGATACAAAATAACTTTACCCTAGAAAGCAACATTTTGAAGCACTTAATTTACATTTTTAAAAGTGTGGTCTGTGGATGAACAGTCCTTGTTGATATCTCTTTAGGTTGCTACTAAAACTGGAGCACACCTAGTTTTCTGTGAAGATTAGGTAAGCTCTAAAACATCAGAAGAATTTTAGAATAATTTTTGTGCCTTGAGTAAAAGAGAAAACGGAAATTAATATTTTAATAGCTGCCATTTTTATTTTAAATTTGTGACTAGTGGAGGTTTGATGGCAATATTTTGGGCAAGTTCTGACTGTATATGAATTGTTTTGTATCTCCTTTTGTAGTATAAGAAAATGAAGAGATGGCAATACATAGTTTTTCATCTATACCGATTGGGAGTGGACAGTCAGTGGTTTTCATAAAGAATGGTTTGGTTATATTTATGTGTCAAATGTTAACTGTTCTGGAAGTAGTGTCTCTGTATCCAGCACAAGCAGTGCTGATCATTCTTCAGGGTCTGAATATTGAACAGGTTAGTCCTGGGACTGGTGCAGAACCATATTATCCGAGACTGACTCTTTCTTGGCTAGAAGACAGTAGACTTCAGCCTTGCAATGCAGGATCCACCCTCCCATTAGTACTGCTGAAATCTCACAAGGAAGGAATTGGGGACTGCTGTCCCTTGTGGTGGAGAGTGACAAAGTCGGGTGGCCAAGTAAGTGCAGCATACAGAAATACTGGCATGGAGAGCCTTTCAGCTGGTAGAGAGTTCTGAAGCACCTTCAGATATTGTGAGCAAATTATCCCCTAACCATGTAAAGACAGAAATCAAGGACTAACCTTGGAGAGAGCCTGACATATCCTCAAGGCAGGATTTTCAGGCATAGGAAGGACAGTAAGGCCTCTTTTCTGAAAAGCATTGTAAATTCTCTACAGTACGACATCATCATCAAGTAGGTACATCTAGGAGTGTGTTCAACAGGAAATTTAGCAAGAGAAGCTTGTGCATGCCATGTAGGCACACTCTCACAGGCCTTCCCACCTGAAAGCTGCTCTTTGGAATGTTGTTTATCACTTCTTCCAAGCAGCTGTGTAAATCCTACAGTTTGATATTCTGGCACAGGAGAAAGGACTTGAGGAAGAGGAGGTGTAGAGTACACTAGTCATTCAGTGGATAAATGTGTCAGCAGTGGAGTGCATTGAAAATTATGTCTCTGGGACGAGTGCTAAGAAAAATAGATGTACTCTGGTGGTCTGTAGCTCCTCAAGAAGCTTTTTCAGTCCCCCCATCAAGATGCTGCAAAACAAGGAATTTGCATCTTTGGGAGAGAGAACCTGGGAATGAGCTATGGTCATGAGCAAGTGTTACAGAAGCCAGTGCAGTAGTTCCCAGCTTCAATGCAGTTTTAGTAGGCAGACAGACACAGCTAGTTTATAACTGGCCTTTCTTGGAACTCAGAGGCAGACCCCAGATTGGGACTGCCTTTCGAGAATGCTGTAACACATAATAAAAAAAAGAGTATGGAAAAACTGCAGTAATCTAAATTACTTGTGACATCCATACAGTGGCCATTTACAATGCCAGAGAAATTAAAGTAAATATAAGAGGCTTGCCAAGTTGTTCAGAATGAATGCAACAAAAACATCATGTATGGCAAAAAAAAAAAAAAAGTAGATTGCACTAAAAGTCGTCATCAGCCCCTCTAGGAGCAATTTAAGCTAAACTCAAGATGCGGATGGCATAATCTCCACTATGATCTCAGAGGTGGGTGCTTTGTTGACTGTCCTTGCAGAAGGTCACAGAGCTGACTGTATGCTGTTAATACCGTTGTGAAAAGAAGGAAAAAAAAAAAAAGACATCAGAAGGAAAGGCAGGCTTTACATGACTCCCTCAATCACCTACCCAATTAAAATTGTGTTAGTTGAAAAATCATCAGGCATTCATTATAATGGCTGTAGACAAATGGAAAAAACCCTGTGGGATCCTAGCACTTTAATCATACTACTGATCTCCCTTTACCAATATCATTATGATAAGATGGAATTTTTTTTGTCTGTGTGTGGTTTTTTTTCTTTTTTACACCACCTGCTAAGATTTTGCATTCAGTTTCTGCATAAAACACAGAGGACCAAGTCTGTGCTCTTTTGTACAGCTACATGCAGCCCACGCAGCATTAAAATGACCATCATTTTGCTTGTCATGTCATGTGTGGGTGGCAATATGTAGAATTATCCTTTAAAGGATAATTTAAGTTAACCTAGGATGGAACAGGAGACCAAAATAAATAACTATGTTCGATTTAACATTTCTCAGAAAAAACGCTATAATAAATTACAGAAATGACATAATGACCATGAATATAGCAAGTGAATAACTGAAATGCATTGTTTTAGTGCACCTAGTTTATGTTTCTAAGAGCTAGTTCACTAGTTCATATTTCTGACACACAGAAGTCTCTGTTAAACATCCAGACCACCTATTTCTTCAATTAAGATGGGAGAGCTAGCAGTACATATTTTGTGGTATTTTTAATAAGCCCTTTAGCAGGCCACAAAAGATCAAAACCAAGAAGTAATATAGTTTTATTAGAAGGTTGTTCTGGCATTTATACATCATGTTGAATACATCAGAAAACAAAGCCAGTTTAAGAACAGTTCTGTTCCTCCTAATGCACCAAACAGGGCCTGAAATTATTCACTTTAAATTCAGTAAAAAAGCCCCATTACGTTTAATGTGTTGCATCAATTGTTGTTGACTAAAATGTCAATATTTACAGTTGCCACCAGGAAACATCAAACTGTCACAGCACTTGCCTTTTGACAGCAGAAAACTAGCTCTCCTTGGTTAACACCACATGGAAAGTACTGGGAATAGCAGTCACAGTAGGGATAACAAAACGCTTGACGAAATCCAGGCACTGAAATCCACAGTGCTTTTCTCTTCAGAGGCACTCCTAATGTGATAGGTCTACAGAGGCACAGTAAGTAACTCCCACATCAACCTCTATTACATAAAATAATTAAGTCTACATCAATGATTTGGAATAACAGACCATTGCCACAGGATCGATGTTGTGCACTTTGAAGAAGAATGAACCTGAGCTGTATCATGCCATTTATTTTCCATAAATGCTTTGGCTTTGCCTTGCTGTCCTTGCATCTGCTGGAGCCCATTATCCTGGGTTATATTCTGTTCCATTGACAATTATATCTTATTTCTGTCCGTTAAGTAGCCACTGCTTTGAGGATTTCTCATTATGTGATGCAATTTTCATCACTGAAGCTCCTTTAACTTTTACTGTCAGGAGTACATTTTTATATTAACCCCTGGAAGTATCCAGAAGCACCAGCTCAGAGTCAGCAGTCTGATAGAATTTTGATGGCTGCAGCAGGATGATCACTGTACAGAGCTTGGGAACCAACTGATTTGTATTTAAGCAGTCAGTAGGGACAATAAAAATCCCAGGACTCAGAAGAAAATGAGTAGATTTAGGCTTTTCCCACATGCTGTGTTCTCAATAATAGGAGCTTTCACGAAAAGAAGAAAAAAAAAAAAGAAAAGAAAAGAAAAAAAACCAAAAAACTTCTAGCCCTTCCAACTGCAAAAATAGTCTTCGCTAAGTAAATCCCATCGCTGCTGTTTTGTTGAGTCTGCAGCCAGCCAGACTGAAACAATAGCACCCAAAGAGCCCACAACTCCCCGGTTGCATCTTAATGGGCTGTTTGTTAACTTCAAAGCTGACCATTTAAATGCTAACATTATTAGGCAAGTAAGACAAAACATAAGCACCCAGCTTGAATCATTAGCATTTAATTGCCTAACATTTTCTCTTGTTTAATCTACAACACTGTGCAAACTGGTCTTAATTTTGGTTTTGAACAGTGGAGCACTCACGGTTATGCTGCCGTGTGTGGAGGGACTCATGAAGAAAAAGCAAAATATTTAAGCTTGCAAAACCCCGTGTCTTTTAATGGCACAAACAATACAGCTTTACTCTAAAGTTATCTCAGCTTCTTTTCCCTTTTTTTTTTTTTTTTTTTTTTTTTTTTTT
>VZTR01011714.1:332716-346083 GCA_013400775.1 Chaetops frenatus
TTTTTTTTAATAATTAAGGTTATTTTCCTTGACTGGGGTGATTGTTACCTACTCTGGGCAAGGACGGCTGTTAAGAAGTCAGTGAAGACTCAGCTGATAAAGAAAGTGCTCAGAGTTGTTTCCTCTCTTCTTTCTTTGAGCAATTGGGAAAAAAAAGCCCCTTTTTTTCTGCTTTTTCAAGGTGTTGTAAAGGTCACTGACAATAGCTCCCCTATAGATGCCAATGTGTGACATTTTGCCTGAATACAACAGAAACATGATAAGCTACGGAAAAATTCAAATTCCTTTCCAGATAAAGCTGTTACAGAAACGTGACTTGTTCCTTAAAATAAAGTACCGAATTTAACTCTTATCTTCAAATCTAATCTGAAGCTCAGAGTATGTCTCCTGAATGTAAAAAATTGTAAAAAAAGTGGAGTAACTCCATGTAAAATATATACAATGAGACCTGGACAAAGACTAATAAACTAATGTCTAAACTGATGATTAAAATAAAGTGATGATTTGAAGTTTCAGTTTTTAGCAGCTGAGTTCAAGCCTGGAGTGTGAGGATGGAAATTCCATCAAATTCACCCTCACCAAAAAATAACCCCCAAACTCCTTTTTTATTACTGAGAGACACCTTGTTATTCATTTTAGAGATAATGAGAAAGATGAAAAAACCAAGCAATTGTGGTGTATTTTTGACATTTTGTCCTCTGAGAGTTCCATTCTGCTGTTCACATTTTTGG
Organism: Chaetops frenatus; assembly: GCA_013400775.1. Lineage (NCBI taxonomy): Eukaryota > Metazoa > Chordata > Aves > Passeriformes > Picathartidae > Chaetops > Chaetops frenatus. The sequence continues at coordinate 333,448 of VZTR01011714.1, forward strand.
GGTTTTTTTTCCATGCTTCTCTAGTGTCTGGACTTCATTGTTAAAAAAGCAGGTTTTTTTCTCTTGATCTAGGAAATGTTTTCTATCTCAAAGAAAACTGATAATGAAAACAGCATTCCAGTTTCTCTCCAAGGTAAATCCACCTTGACCAACACCATTTCCCACTTGAAATGAGGACTTGAGTAAATTTACCTGGAAGGAAATACTACCCAACTGTTCCTCAGGAATGCCCCATTCCTATTCACTTCCCTGCAGTTCAAAATGCAACTTTTTGGGTTCTGAAAAGAAGCCCTGAGGTATATGGTTATATCAAACCCATGTATGCAGGAGAACAAAGCTGCCATGTGACATGTTTAAATAGTTTTTTTACATGATATTTTCACTCAGAGGCTAATTTATGGAAGATTATTTTACATTAAACCTGCAAAGATCCCTAGATTCACCATTAAGCGATGTTAGCCTGTGAGCATTACACTGATATTACTAGGCATATTTCCTGTCCAAAAGATCATAGAGTAGAGATTCCAGCCATCCTTCAAAAGAAGCCAAAGAAGATTGCTGAAAAAAAAAAAAAAAATTAAAATTCCTGACTGCAGGGTTGGAGTTTGGAGAAGAACTCAGGCAAATGTAAAGCAAAAAGGCTGGAAATGCAAAAGAGGGGGTCCTAGCACTGGACAGCAAACTCATTAAGGTGTTGCTTCATCCCTTGCTGCCTGTAGACCTTCTCCTTTCTCTCATCCATAACAAGCAATCAAACAAATCCTTCTATCATTCTGTAGCAAGTTACACTGGATGGCAGTCCCTTTTCCTATTGTCAGGCATGGCTTTCTAAAACCTCTTGCTTGTGTGGTTCTCCTGGAGAAAATATGGGCTGAACTTTTGCAAACTAATCTCAGGCTCTGGTGGTTTCACCCCAATTTAGCCATTTTCTTTACACTGACTTCTTCAATCCACTCTTTTCTAAATACAGTCATTGGAATTTTATGAATCATCTTCTTGCAGAGTAGCATAATATTGAGATGCAGTAATGGAGGGTGCCAGCAGATGGTGACACATGTAAATTTCGATAACTATTATATGTAACAAAAGAGTCTTGAGAAAGTGCAGATACTCAACATATTTCTGCTTCCATTTCTTGTAATGCTCAGGGAAAAAAAAATTTCTTCCTTTCATTATTTCTATCTTGGCCTGCTACAGCTGGTGGCAGCTGTTTGGGGACCTATTTCTACCACTCAGATAATTTTGTTTGGCATTGATGCCTGAGTAGCTGCTGCAAGCCATCTTGGAAACTCCTACAGAGTGTGTCTACATTATGCTTTTTTGCTGAAGGTTGTTTGTTTGTTTGTTTGTTTTCTTTTTCCTTTGGAGAAGTTATTTCCAAGTGTCTGTTTACTGTTTATTGTCGATATCACAGGGGAGCCAGAATGCAAAATTGATGGCTGTAATAGCCACAGGGTAGCATACTGGGGGCCAACAGAGGAGAAATTCTAATCACATTGCCATTTCCTGGCCCATATGGTCAGGGCTTCAGTACACGATGGTTTGAGACGCTATTATGAGTACAAGCTAATATCGATTCTACAGAGAAGACTTTGGCAAATCTATTACCAGCTCTCTTAAACTGCACCTCACTAACAATTTAGGGTAGCCATTCATCCAGAGAAAAGAAATACAGCTCTGGGCTTGCTGAACTGTTCTCTGAGTTGACCTTATAGGAGGCAAAAACTTTGAAAAGTCGTATTAGTGCTTTTTCTTACCAAGAATGAACTGCATATGTGTTCTGAAGAAATTACTTTCTCAAGCAGCAACCCTGCCCTTGTATCCCAAAGAGGTCTAGCTCACTCATTCAGTGGGAAAACCCCCACGGCCAAGGAAGGTGTTACTGCCCCAGCTGTTACTGTCTGCATCCACCAGAGGCTTTCAGCCCAAAATAGAAAGGGCTGTGTGTTGCCACACCAGTCCTCTCCAGCAGTCTTTCCAAACCTTCCTCTCTGGTGGGTCAGATGAACATGTAGCACTGTGAAGTTGGTACCATTGGGGTACAGGAATGTTCTCTGAGGCCTTGGTGGGTCAGATGAACATGTAGCACTGTGAAGTTGGTACCATTGGGGTACAGGAATGTTCTCTGAGGCCTTGGGGTGGACAGCTGGAGGGCAGGGAGGGCAAGCAGAGGCACCAATTTGCCACCCTGTGGCAAAAGTGATCCCAGCTCATCTGCTGAAGCTTTGCAGGTGGTGCTGCTGACAGGGCTGTTCTTTTGTGTGAGCTCCAACTAGTGCCGTTCACAAATAGTGAAGAAAATAAAGCAGGTAGCCTGTGGTAGCTGAGGAACTGATACATTCTGCTGAACCAAAGAAAGGTTTGTATTTCTTCCAAGCATTATCCCACATATTCAGATCAGGGAGAGGAAGAACTTGAGGGCAATCAGTAAATAATGGAAATGGACTATAGCAGTATACAACATTAGAGCAACCAGAATGGAGAGGATTTTGCTTTGAGACATGGTCAGAGTCATCGGTGCACACAGCCTGTGCACAGTCCTAATGTGAAGCAGGCTGTTTTGAATTCACTTTTCCCCTGGCAGCTACCTTTCAATGCCCTAAAATGAAATGTCCTTTTCCGGTACTAAGCTCTGTTGAACCCCACAGCTACAAGATGGGAGCAAGAGGTATTCTCAAAACTTCCTTTCTCTTCAGGTTCCTAAACCATGCAGTCTCTTTCAGGCTACACTTTGTTTGGTTAGACAATGGGAACAGAAGGTCTTCTCCATTTCTAGCTAGGCCTAGGAGATACATGTGCTTCTCCATTCAAGAGCACAGAGGAGCCAGTCGCTGCTGCCACTTTAGCATATTGGTAACAGCCACCTTTTAGAAGAGATTAGCTTTGAAAACCTGCTCTTAAATGCTTGTGTGGTGTGAGGAAGGTCAAATTTAGAAGAAAGCAGGGTGATCTAAATCCATCCCTATTACTGTGGAGTGAGTAATTTTCAGTCTTAGGGATTAAATTTTCCTTAATAGTACAAAGTGTATACTTTCAGCTCTGGGATTATTCTGTCTGGAAAGATGCTTCCTTGCTATGTAGTCACTTCTTACAGTATTTTGTTTTTACAAAATGTCCCTAAATGGCATTTACTCACAAAGCAATTGCTATCAGCATGTGTTCTTCTGCCTAGCAAGCTGCATGTCCATTATCACTGATATTTTTGTACCACTCATCATCACCTCAGCAGCTCTAGATTATCCTAAGATTTTGTCTCAATGTATAATTTTTCCTGTGTCAAAGACTAGTAGTTTTCCATTTATGGCCCTTGTAGTGCATTTTGGGGTTGGCTTTTTTTTTGCTGCACAGTCTTGGGAGTCAAAGACATACACACAAAATGTTGTTTTTGTGTAACAGGCAGGTCACTGAAGAAAGACATATCCTGTTATGAGGTTACAGAGCACTGCACTGCAGTCATCATGTTGCTCCATTCAGAATAAATCAGAGAGCAAAGTGTATAATTAGAAACACTGTGTATATTCGGGGAAATGAGGACATCATCAATGAGGACATTGATGATGGAAAGCCTAGCAGAATTTGTAGTGTGAGTAGGTGTGTACTCTCCTCTTCAGATTTACACTTCTTCATAGGAATAAATTTGGTAGCAGGGCTGGTTTTGAGGAAAAACAAAGCACACAACTGCCTGTAATGGGCAGCAAAGCAAGTCCCTCAGAAAGAGCTGATCATGGTCCTGTCATGTGAGAGCATCTTCATTGGCTGAACTAGGGGATGTGAAAATAAATCTGTCTCTGGTGAGAAGTAATAGGCAATGAAAGGAAGACTGGCTTTTCTAGTTGGGCCTGGCAGGATAGAAGAGAGCAGAGGAGAGGTGGCAGTGGTAACTGCCTTATGTTCCCTGTGCCAGCACCTGCCTGTTCCACACGGCCTCACCATGTGTCCAGCACTGCCCCAATATTTCAGTTTGCCTCTGCTGCTGGCAAACTGTAAGCTAGCTCTGTCCTAGAGGCACAGTAAAGTCCTTTCTTTGAATGGAAAGCTCTGGTTCTCCTCCATCCTGGCTCATAACACTATGTCTGTGTTGTAAAGGATCAAACCATTCAGGCTTTTCTACCATTCTCATTTTCACAACTTTTCTTTCACCATGTGGCAGTGCCATCATACAGCACACAAGAGCAACAGATTTTCCATCCTGTGTCATTGTCACCACAACTTAATTCTTGAGTTCAGAGTTCTGCTGAGGTTCCAAAGCTCCTGCTCCCTGCAAACAACATCTTGATAGGATATAGGTAGAGTGGGATAATTTTGAGATTAATTGTAGATTTAAATTAACAATGTTTTTTAGGATACATTTTCACAATATGGCCAAGCTGACATACAAATTCACCAGCAACTAAAGGAGGGAACTGTAGTAACTTTTCTTCTGACTCCTCCTTCCTCCATCCTCTCCTTTCCCCCTCCCCATCTCTGACCACAGCCACCAACTTCCCCTCCTAATTCTGTTTAAAATGGCTCATCTGATCTCAAATGAAACTGCTTTGTTTTGTCTTTTTTTGCCATCTAATTGGGTTGCTGTGTCTTGCTGTGTGAGTTCCATGAGTATGACAGTCATCTCAAAGTGAGCAGTGGGAGGGCATGGCTAGGAGCAGGATGGATGGAGATATTCAGGAGTGGAGTTGCACCTGCTACTTTTGCAGCTGTGTGTTGTCTCAGACCATATAATAAGATCAGACTCTAATTGTGCCATGCACTGGACAGAAATCTTGTCATTAATTTGGAAATTTCATAGTACAATTGGGGTACTGTATCAGTTGGGCTGGAATGGACCTCAGGATATCTTTCACTGCTCACAGCAAGGTCAAAGGGACCATTAGAGGTCTCTTTGGTTAAATGTGTGCCAATGGACTTCAAGAAACCCCATTTAGGTTGCAAGATTTGCCTGCTGACAATCTGTAGAGCATAAAATACCTAGGCAGGCATGAAAAGAAGAGAGTGGATTCAGCCTCCCTGCAGTTTCATGAAAGACATCCTCTGTGTAAGTGGTATTCATGGCCTCATACTCTCCTTCTGAATCTGCAGGTTTTCAGAACAGTTCTCTTGGTACACACTTTCTTCTATAAGGGGTCCCTCGAATGCTGTTTTCCACAGTAAATCCTGGCAGGTTTTGCTGAGAGAGAATGCAAAGATGTTCATACTTCATAAATACATAAGGCAAAGGATGTCAAGGAAGGGAAATATTCTCTCCATTCTATAAAGGAAAGCTTTGCTGAATATTTATTCTCCTCCAGAGTCCCAGAGAACATGTGCAGCAGTGTAGCAATGGGGACACCAACCTCCTGAGGCTCAGCCCAGTGCCTTTCCTATAAAACTATTTTTCTTCAAAGCTGTCATCTAGGAGGATTTTGTTAGCTGCTCACAGCTCTGAGATTTGTTGGGGACTTTTGCCTAAGCTCATTCTCTTTCTTGAATACAAGTGTGCATTTGTTTCCTTGATCTGCTATCACACAATTTCCTTTTAAACAGAGCTTACTGTGCAATCTTATGTCAGCCTTTGCATTTGTTCCTGTGCCACGCACAGATTTTTCTTTGCCTGGTGTGCCTCTGTGCACTTTATGGAGATTATAGCTGCTCTAGTTTGAGCTATAACTACCTTACCCACCTAATTTTTAAAATAATTTGTAAATCCATTAGAAATTATACTTTCTGTAGGATCAATATGAAACATCTATATGAAAGCTATTTGAAAGGCTGGTACAAAGTAATCAGATGCCTTGCCTTCTTTTGCCAGCTGTTGGGAACACGTGATGACCAAGTGCAGAGTTTTCATATGGGTGCAACAGTCTTCTAATGTTTTGATTGGAACATTCATTTTATTCACTCTGTGAGTTCAAAGGGGAATGTATTTTGTTAATCCTATTCTACTTCAGTGTTAGTTTAGATTTTCAATTTTTCTCCACTGGAGACTTTTTTTGCTCTCGTGCTGATATGCACTGAAATATTCTGCCTGGCTTGTTCAGTATTTCCCTAGGAATCCTTCAAGTCTTAGCTGCTTGGGTGGATAATTTCACCCATTCACTGTTATTGCTCTCACTTACCATTTGATGTCTGACATTCTCATTTACGTTCTCTTTGCAGCTGGTATAGGAAGAGACCCTTTTGACTACTCATGTTTGCCAAAGTTCATGAGCCTCAGAGCTCTGTGTTAGGAGTAAAATGGATGAGAGACCTGGGTATCTTTTAGGTAATACCTTTCTACTCATGTGGCTCTTAATGTTGAAAGAATTAAACACTGGGAGGCAAGGCTTTTGCTCATAGTTCAAAGTAGGTTTCAGTCAATATTCAGCTTCAAGCTCTTTATTTTTTTTCAGGGCAGTGTTTCTAGGAAAAAAGAAAGGGATGTGGGTTTCTCCTTGTGTTGTTTCACAGTTGCCCCCACTCAAAACCGGTCATGCCCAACCATGAAAACTTCCTTAGTGACTTTGTCTTGTTGTTTCTGTAGGGAGGCAAGGATCCATGTAATGGTTGGAAAGAAAGGTGCTTTTTATATGGGAGAGATATGGATTTATTACCACAAAGGAAGAGCTGCAACTGAATTCATTGGAGTAGATGATGTTTTCCCACCTGTTGACTATACTCTTGGTGCACCAAGAGTGCCCCCTTTGGGAAGCTTCTACAGTGCCCATTCTAAAACACTAAATTGCTGACTTTTCTGCAGCAGTTTGCTCAAAAAGGCGCACAGGTTCTCCAGTATTTCACTGCGATGGAGCAGCCCCACTTTCTGCAGCCTTAATTAACGGCAATATAAGATACAGAAGCAATTAAACAAGTGCATCACCAGAAGAGACAGTGACATGCTCTGGCTTTTCAACCTGGCTGCTTTTTCTGCTCATCCTTCCTGATGCTAATTCCCCAAATTAACTTTGCAATGAGCATTTACCACTCTGGTAATATGGCTGCATCTGCTCTCTGAATTATCAGAAGGTGTGGCCAAAACATTTCCTGAATCATCGCCTGGTCTCTGCACTAAAGATGCGTGAAAGGATTTTGGAAGGTCGGACACTTTCTGTGTAAACAGCATTGACTGTCCTGAAATACACTATCTCCACTGTGAATTCCAAAACTTTTATTCAGCACTTATGTTAGCAAAATTTGCTTCCTTAGAGGCATGTGAAAGACAAAGGCAAAGTGGGTTAGAACATGGCCAGACCTAATTCAATTTTGTATTTAAGTGATTATCCTCAGGAAATTTTCACTTAGTATTGCTAATTTTAAAATTAATTTCTTAGGAAAGAGATGGGGAAAAAATTAATTTATATATAACTCAAAAACTACTGTGGCTCTGGGATAAAATGTAGTGCAAAGATGTCTGAGAACCTTGTTTAGTGCTTGTAAATAGACTGAATCCTAACTCATGCTTCTGTTTAAATGGGCTATTCCACAGGTCATATTTCTCATTTTCTGCAGCCAACTTGTCACCTGGTTAATATTGCAAAAATTTACACTAAATTCACAAATGCCAGTTTAAAATGTCAAGGCTCCTTTAAAAGAAAAATAAATTTAAAGTGGGCAAAATGAATAATACATATTTTATAGCCAAAAAGGGGATTTCTTTTAAGTTTCAAAAGAACTGCGAGCTCCTGCAGCCTGTGATTGCAACAATATTTTTTCCTAAGGAACAGAAAGCATTTATACCTTGATATCCAATTCCTTAATTGCACTTATAAATTTTAGTGTATTTCTTCTCCATTCATTGTACTCTGGCAGAAGTTGGGAACTATGTAAATTTTTAGTTTATAGCTACTGAAACATGAGCAAACAGTGTTGCCCCTAACACCTCCTGGGAAGCAACACTCCTTGATTTTTCTGCAAAATTAAACAAAAATAAAACACTTATAAATTGGTGCCCCAAACTCTGATAGAGCTCCTTTCCTCGAGACAACAGTGCCTCGCAGCTGTGGTTCCTAATGACCATGCTGGTTTGCAAACATTGTCACACATGACAATGCTTGTAGGCTGAAGATCCTGTAATGTAATGTAGATCTCATTTTTAGATTTTAAATAACGCAAAAAGATTGTAGAAATGGTAAAGAAGACTGCAAAATGTCTAAAGATTGCAGTTCAGTTACTTTCAGTTGATATAAGATAGGTAGAAGCTCTTATCAAAACAGGTCATACAATGCCTCTCGTGGGCTGAAATTGAAAATTTCAGTGATTTGGAAGATACGCAATCCTGTTGTTCTGGGATAACATGACTCTGATTCACTGCCTCAAAAGCAATCACAGATCAGCAACTCCTTTCTGCCCCCAGCCACTCTATCCCATGTCAGAGTGAAGGTCACAACAATGTTCAGCAGGCTGGTGAATGCCTGGGGATTTTGTGGCTTGTGTTTGTCAGGAGCATGTGAACACAAGTTTGTCAGCTAGTTTGCAAGTGCACAGGGCTTACATACAGGGCTATTGTAGGGTAAAATAGATAGGGAAAGCTGTGTCATGGAGCATGACAACGCCCCCCCTGTCTTTGTCCAAATATACTTGCATTTCTAGACTGAAGATCCCATGGGGAGAGTGAATTTTGAGGGTGTCTGGGCAAAGCAGACTCAAGTGAGAAAATTTTATTTAATTCATTGCCAAAACAAAAAACAGTCAAAAGTAAAAAAGAATTTGAGGACTTACAAACATATAGGTAAAGCATCCATTTCCATGCATCTCTGCCGACCTTTGTGAAGCAATGAGCAGCACAGGAGGTGGAGAAGAAAAGAGTAATTCTCTTCTGTTACCCTTTGTCACCCACTGATTTTCCTGCCAGGCTGCTTCTGAGTGTCCCTGTTCCAGGGTGGGTCCCTCATGGGCAGACCCAGTCAACTTCTGCCCTTCCCAGAGAGGACTTCTAAGGGAAGAGAGTAAATAAAGAAGCTGTGAAACAGCTTTTTTGGAAGGAGAATATGTCTGCCAGATTGGGAAAGCTGTATCAGCACCAACAAAGCAAAGCCAAAGGCCAGAGTGACTTCGTAAAACCATGCTATGGAGGGACTCCTAGGCAGGGTGAGGAGAAGCCTGGTATGAAAGGGGAAGTGAGAAGGGAAAGGAATAGAGCAGTAGGGTGTGGGTGCAGAAGGCCCAAGAGAAGAAGATTTAGATGCTGATGTGCTTCTTGAGGAGAGGGATGGCCCTGATGCTGCCAAGGGAAGACCACCAGCTGTTTGGAAGTGATAGGTGTTTTACACTGTTTTTGTGTGTTTGTGCTGGGCCTTGGGTGTAAATACCTTCCTATCCCTGATCTCCCTGCAGGCTGCGCCACCTCATCCCATAGGGATGGATTAGCTAATCTGGGGCATTTGAAACAGCTATCTATTCCCACGTATTCCGGAGGCCATGGAACACTTACCTCAGTGGATACTACACCCCCTTACCCCTTGAGACACATTGATACTCTCACTTAAACACCTCTGAAATTTGTAGTTTTATTAGTCATTTTTTCAATTTTTAAAATTTCCTCCTGCTCTCCAAGAAGTGTTGGGTAATGCTACAGCTACAGCAAGGAAATCAGTGGATGTCCCAGATCTGGAGCTACATGTACCTGACAGAGCTCAAGGAACTTGTGCTGGGGAAATCTCTTTGAACTGAATTGCCCTAAAATTCAACTAAACTGCAAAAAATTCCTTAATTTTGAATTAAGTAGTTGGAAACTTTGCTAGAATTTTGTCAAAACTTTACTGGTCTTCTGTTTCTGGTTCTCTTCTGAAAAAAAGGAGCTTTTAATAGCTTTTTTTCTATGTATTCTGGTGATTTTTTTGGCAGAACATACATCCATGCCCATCTTTTGGTATAAATATTTAAAATTTTTCCTTTGACTGCTTTAAAGTAAAAGCTTATATGCACACTTGCTCTCCTCATGAATGTCAACATGCTCTGGGAACCATATTTTTATGATTATTGCTATCATATGAAGTGAGAGTCATGCAAAAGATAAAAAAGGAGAAGTCTCTAATATAAAGAAGTCAAAAGCAGAAGAGAAGCAGTAGGAATGACCAGCTGCCAACTCTAAATGGAGGGAAGTTCCAGAGAAGCTGACTACAGAACCAGTAGAAGGGGAGGCAGAAAGGGAATCTCATTTTCTCCCCCAAATGCTCTGCGAAGACATTAGAGGACTGAGGCAGAGAGGCCTCCAGTCAGACAACAAACACAACATCCGTGTTTTCTGCAGAGCCATCTGTTTCTACATCTTGCTGTTCATTGCCACATACAGCTGCTGCCACCAAATGCCCAGCTAATTTTAGGGCACTTATCTGTGCTTGAGCTTGGGTAAGTAGTCTCTCAGCCTTCGTTTGTAGGAGATGACACATGAGCTCTCCCACCTGCTGTAGATTTCCTGACAAAGTCCCTTGGGAGACCATAAAGGCAGCTATGCAGTTGTGGGATGAAAAAGAAGGGTTATACAATTAATTAGAAATTGCGAAGTTGTCAGCAGCATAGGCTGTAATAAGCAGTTTGTTTTCAGCCCAAGGAGGGGTTGATTTACCAACTCTTTGACTGGAAAGGTGCAGCAAATTCATCAATGTTTATGTAAGGAAGCAAAGGAGGATAAAGCAAAGCTTGTCAAGAATGCAAAATAGCATAATCACAGGGAAAAGGAATGAACTGTCTTAGCGATACAGACTGTGCCAATCAGTGGACAATGGAGCCCCTCACTCCTGGGTAGAGGAACTTGTTGCTGAAACAACAAGTAGTAGCATCCTGGGAGTGTGGAGATCTGCCTGTGTAGGACTTCTGCTTGCTTTCATGCTTATTCACATGCATTTGTAGGCATGGAAGGGGAAGAGGAATTGCCTACCTTTATATTCAATGGGGCTGCCACCTCAGCTGGATGTGTGAGTGGAGAATGCCCCAAACTGTACTGGGGAACAGTTGAAGGAAAGATAAATTAAATGGTAATTCAGCCATGGTTCGGTGTGTGGATGAGTACAACTATTTCTCCATGTTTGAATCTTTGGGTTGAGAAGGGCCTGAGAAAGGGACATTTAAATCCAAAACAAAATGTTAGTAGACAAGGAATTTGAATGGAAGCAAACTGACAGCAAAATACTGAACTGCAGGTAGACTTATGAGTTCCACGTGTCAGAAAAAAAAAGAGAAGCCTTATTCCTAGTCTAGATGAAAACCACCTGTTGATGGAAGCTGAGATTCAAATAAAATAAACAAGTCTATCTTAAGAAAGTAAAGGAATGCCACTAAGAATGTCTCATAATGTAAACTGAGAGTGTACATTCATCTTGAATACTGCTTACAATTCTGGGCACAGCACTTCAAAAAGGGTAAAGCAAATGGATCCAGAGAAGGACAAGAAAAAAAGTATCAGAGGAATAGCAAGATGTCTCCTGTGTGCAGGGTAATTGTAAAGGTGAATGCTTTAGAAAGAAGCAAATAAATTATGACACAACATAAATATATCCAGTACTGACTAGAACAAAGAAGGTTGGACAGAGGCGCCTGTTTGCTTTCACAAAAGAAAAAAAATTACAGAGACACCATAAACAATAAGCAAACCAATTTAAAACTGTTAAAAGGATAGTTCTGGAAGCATACATAGCATGCAGCTGTGCATAGACTGCAGCAAAATATGACAGATAAAAAGGGATTAGTAGGATTCCAAAGAGTCCTTAAGACCAGATCTCCAGGGGTATTCAGGTGACTAACTCCTACTGAAGCACATGTAGTAACTTCTATTAGCTATGAGCTCACTTTTGGGAAGTTCTGAGCATGCTGGCTGTAATCCAATGAGACCCATGGTTTGTTCTCATCAGGTAAATATTGTCCCTGATGAGTGCAGCAGAAGTTATACCCCTGAAGTTAAGCACACAAGTATATTATTTGCTGGACCTGCATGAGCATGTTCAGTACTGAGCTTTCCATAAATAAAATGCCCACAATTATTTTTCCTAGGGGAAAAAATTGCCTCACTGAGGAACAAACACCCAGAGATCTGTATACATTTAACTGTAACAATAGCACTCATATAATAATGTACAAGAGCAGATTGAAATATGAGGAAGAATTGAGCACCAACTGGAAATACATGCTGGTTGTTTATTTCACTGGCAAGAAAGATGTTACATAAAAAAAATTCCTTTAGCTTAGAGCTGCATTTCACTGTCTGACACTCTATTTTGGAAGAAATTAATAGTGTCTTGTCAGTATGCCTTAGAGAAAAAACAAAGGAGAATATTTTTTTTTTAAATACACTCCCACGCCTATAATATTTAAAGAGTCATATACATGAATCAAATATAGTAATAGTTTAGAAAGTTTGAAGTTCTGGTTCATTATTACTGAGAGCTGTTGGGATTGGTTACATGGTATATGTTCCTTGGTGGCAAAATGAGCTGCCCTTCCTCCACTGCCCTTCAGCCCTTTATGCTGCTCCCACACTCATTCATGTGCCAGCACAACTGCTTCTGGGATCATTTCATGGACCAGATTAGGGAGATCTGTGTTGAAAAGCAAGCAAACAAACAAAAAACAAGAACAAAAGCCTTTTTTTCCTGCTGTTTTTCTTTTTGCCCTGAATTCAAGGGTCTTAGACACAGACTGTTCCACAAACAATTGCATTGCCTCAGTCAAGGAGAGAGCAAACTGCAGCAG
>VZTR01011714.1:346128-401103 GCA_013400775.1 Chaetops frenatus
AGGAACTTCCCAAGGCAGTTTTGTCAGCAAAAAAAAAAATTAAACTGCCCCAAAAGTCTCACTCTAGTCTTTATTACATCAGGATTTAATTCCAAAATTGAAATTCATACCATCTCTCTGTAACTGTACTTTTAGATATATGTATATATACACAAAAATCTGTATTAAAATATGATAGGTGTGTGTGCTTGTGCATCTCTAAATTTCGAAAATACTCACTAAGCTGTGAGATTTGTTTTCCTTGACGTAAAAAAAAACTCCCAAGAAACAAAACCATACAGGAAAATTATGTGTTTAGAGACAGAACTAAAAATGCCTGGGAGAATACACTGCAGTGTTTGTAAAGACCTATACAATAGAGTCTTAGCTGCCTGCCACACAGACATTCCTCTCTTGTGAATGGATGCTTAACTATGGAGCAACAGACCATAAGCGTGGGCAGAGCAGCAGATGGCAGGTCACTCTATTAATATGGAGAATTCAAGCCATTCCAAACATTTTGTCGTGCTTTTACCCCCATGATCTGAAGCTGAGTGACAATGGAGTGAAGTTCCAATGGCTCCATTTTAGGGACGAGGAATTTGCAGATAGACCTAATTAGATATTATCCACTTACTGCCAGCTCCTATTTACTGTAGCCAAGCCACCCATTCTTCCCTGCTCGCTAAAGAGTGTTTTGTGTCTGTCAGCAAGGTACTTTGTAGAGCTTGTGTGTGCTGAGATGCAGAATCAGTCTCTGTGCAGACATTTTCCCTGTCCCCAGGATAAATGGCAAAACAACATGCCCAAGAAAATGAAACAACTGATGGATCTAGAAAGACAACTTTGGTCTCCAAGCTTCAATACAGCATACTGTGTGCTGGCCTGTGCCTGTCACTGCAAGGCCTCATGACTAAGATTTTCCTAAGACACAATGAGAATTGCATCCTCCTTTAAACTATTAGATGACCTGCACTTTAATATGGTTACCCTTAACCACATTAAGTGGTTTTTCACATTCTAAGTCTTCTTAATATTTTGTTACCCGGGGAGCTTTATTAGCATTCACCTGTCTGAAAATGAACAGAAATGCAAATTACTCCCAGATAATGCAAATAAATGGCATTTTGCAAATGAACCTTGCAAAGCTTATGCACATGTTAGAGCATATTTCTGATGCAGCTTCTATCCTCAATTAAGCTGGTGATGACCATAATATATTATATTGTATGTCAGAGGTTAATTGTTCTCACCTTTTTTTGTCTTTATCTTACCACCTTCTCCTTTCTTCTCTCCTGACCAGAAACTACACCAGTTGCAAGCAGCTGTCTGAGTTTGCTGTCTTGTGTCAGATGTGTTAAATGCAGGGATGATGAAGGTGCAGTTCACATCACTCCAAGGGAATATGTGGAATACCCAGGACCTGAGTTTGGGTGCTGGGCTTCTCCTGCTTTTTCTTATTTCTCCATGGAAGTAAAAGCAGCCTTGGAAAGGCCTTCTGTGAACTTCATGATGTAGGAGCTGCCCCCAGGTTTTCTGCCTTCAGATTGTCTTTTGGCCTGCCCTCACTTCTCTAAATTAAAATCATGTTTGTTCAGTACTCCAAATATGATAGGCATTCCACAGTGCAAGGCATGAGCAGCTGTTCCCTGGAAAAACTTCAGAAAAACAAATAGGTACCCAGCCCCAATTAAAGGGCCGATCTTCAGATATAATTCTGCATTGGAATGTACAATTTTTATCTGCCAATATAATATATTTCCAGGCACAGCTCTACCTGACCACTGTTAGATACACTACTATTCTGCGCTGTACAGCAGAAACAGGATCTAGGAAATAATGCATGTAAAAACCACTTTGCAGTATTTCATTTTTGCTTCTCAGACAATAACATAAACTCTTAAAAACTTTCCACACACTAATACCTAATAAATGGACACAAATCCTCCAGGATGATATAATGAATACATCAAGAATGTCCCCATAAGTGGACCCTTAAAATACTTTGGTTTTGCATATACTCTTTGTAGAAAATTATATAAAGAAAAAAATTATTTAAATGACAGCCAGTGCTGTAATTTAAAAGCTGAGTAATGTGTGCAGAAGCAAGAACCTTTGCAGATAATCCACAAAGAGTAGAAATCTTCAATTCTACCATTTTTCACAAAATATCTCTAGCTTCTCCTTAGCCTACCTCAAGGAAGACCTAAAAATCCCTTCAAACACTAAGCATGTAATAAAATTTGTAACTCCCTTGGTTACTCAAGAGGACAATAATGAAGATATTACATTATGTGCTATTCCAGTCAGCCATGTGACCCTATTTTCATAGACATGAATGGTTTCTTTCTTGTGTCTGTTCCATGGGACCTGTCAACTCCCTTCCTGCTACTGTGGGTCACATCTCTGTCAGTACTTTCCTCTCAAGTGATCTAGTCACCTAGAAAAATTAGATTAAACTATGAGCAAATATGTCTAATTTGTTTTTAGCTTTCTTTCCAAGGTGATGCTTCCTACCAGACTTTATAAGAGAATTCCAAAATCTGTACTTTCTTTTCTCTAGTTTTTTTGTAAATCTAATAAAAGATGAAAGTCCTTGCAACCCTACATCTTAACAAAATGCTGGAGAAAATAGTCTTAGCACTTACATTATGAAGCTTCTTAGTATGGAGATGTAAGAGACAGGGAGTAAAAGGTTTTTTTCAGAATAGAGTGGTATGGAATGTTTGGTGAGGCATCAGCATGAAGAAAATACCATGTTTGGCTTTTTCATAAGAGTGGGAAGGTGACTTATTCTGCCTGCTGATTTGTCATCTTTGCTGGTACTGACAGGTGCATTGATCCTCATACTCATCTCTCCACTGGCACAAACAATTCAGTTACAGGCAATTATAAATCCCTCTTAACCAGAAAGAGGTTTTAGTAACTAAATATTGCCTATGCTGAAATATAGAACAGGAAAGAAAGTATTTTCAAGTGTATTTTCTACTTCCATAGCTGTTTTGTAGATAAGATTTCTGTGACTTAAAATTTAGAACTCTAAGTGATGTATAAGATAGTGCATAGAAAATCATTGTGGAGTTGAAAGACATTTTTTGACCTTTTGATTTCATTAGGCTTTGCATTCTTATTTGATGATAATTTAAGATCCCTCTACTACTAGTATGTGCAATATGGGAAGATATTTCATTACTAAAAAGGTCACAGAACACTGTTTTTAAGTGAATGACCTTCCTTGGAAATGTATTAGGCATATTTCAGTGCAATGAGTTTCTAAAGAGTCTATTTAAGGAATGATGAAAACAGTCTTTGCTCTTGCCCAATATGTGAAGGAAATTGCTTTGGGGAAGGGAATGGTAGCAAGGGAAACAGAGGAAGAGGAAAAAACCCACTATGCAAACAACCTAATATCATTATCCCTTTCTTTATTTCTCATTGTACTTTTGCACGTATACTTTGAAAATAACGTGCTTGGTGGACTTTCCTGGCTTTGCCAGAACTGAATACCACGTCAGAAACCCCAGCCCAGCGGTGGTTTCACAATCCTGTCTGATATTCCCTTTGTGTGTCAGGAAGAGGTAGATTTTGTTTCATGCATCTTTCATAAACTCACTGCTGGGATTCTACAAGTTGCTGCATCTCCCAGTCCTATTTCAGAGGCTTAAAACAGAAAGAATGTAAAGACAGACTGTACTTCTGTGGAAAATGATCACATGTGCCACATCATAAGATGTTGCTGATGTCAAAGATGACATTTGTTTTGAATATATGGTTAAAAAAAGTAGTTCTTTACTGTTGCACCCATGTCTTGAAAGTTTTCTTGGGTTTTACTGTGTGGTGTGTTACAGTGTTATCTCTCATGCTGACAGAGGAGACACCTGTATCCCCAGCACAAAGAACAGGATAAACAGAAACTTCTGCTTTATGTGGAAAGATGCTGCTTGAGAATTTTGGCAAATCCCTTAATCTTCCAGTCAATCGTACCTTTTCTCTTACCCAACTATGTCACAGTAAAACCACCTTCCCTTGAATTCAGCCTATTCTCTGCACCTATTGGGCTTCTTTCCTCTCTTGCCTTCTCTTTATGCCTCCACAGTGTGTGGTAGACTCTTTCTTCCTGTTTTTTCCAACATCTGGAAGAGCCATCAACATTATGTGACTGATTGAGTTGGGCTCATTTCACATTTGGTGTCATTGGACATCTATTGTCACTGGCCTATGCCTCCTTTTTCAACTGAAAGAAAATTAGGAAAAAAAAAAAATAATACCACAACCACCAATAATAATAATAAAGGCAATAGAACTTTAATCTCTGAGCTTCTTTGCAATTCCAATATGTAAGCCTCTAGAAACCCAAGAGGCTGCAGCAGTCATCCTTACTTCTACCTGGACTGGGTGTGAGATCCATTTTAACAAAAAAATCTGTATTTGTGCTGATAAATGTAGCCCACGGAGACATGTTCTCAGATGTTTTTGGTAATGACATGTATAATCCATCAGAGTGAATTCTGAAGCGGGGCCTCAGGAAGGGCGATGAATCCTGGACTGAATTAGATAATAGCAAGGCAAATATGTACTCCTGTCTAGCCCAGAAACTGTTCCCTACAGATGGCCAGACACATCTTTCACTGTGTTTTCCCCTGATTAGCCAGGAGCATAGGAAGTCCCTGGTGGGGATCCCATTCAATCAAGTGAAACAGGACAGGAATTTAATGGCCCCCAGGAGAAAAACCCCATGTTCACATTTCTGACTTCACATTCCTCAAAGTTCCCCAAGGATAGGAGGACATCAGCTTTCGTCTTGCACTTGGGCCTTGCTACTCTCCCTATGACAACCTCCTGATCTTAGACACATGATTGCTCTTGTTTATCAACCAAAATTGGTGCATAAATGTTAACAGGACCAGAAAAATACCCTGAAATACGTCGTGTTTTTCACACCACTCTTCAAATCTTTTTATTAGTGTCTTCCTCTGCTGACCTTATAGAACTTAAAATAAATCCAATTTTCAATACACTAAATTACATAAATGCAACATAATTACTTAATACAACTACAAGAAGGACTGGAAGGAAGATCCAGGGAGCTACACTCTACTCTAAATGCTGGAAAAGGTCACAGAGTAGATCACCTTGAGTGCCACCAGGCAGCAGACACAGAACAATCAGTGGGTCAGGCCTATTTGAGTGAGTTTATGAGACGCAGGTCTTGCTTTATCCACTGCACTTCCTTCTATGAGGCCATTTAGTGGGTGAAGGAAAGGCTGTGGATGGTGTCTACCTGGACTTTAGTAAAGCCTTTGACAACATTTTCCACAACATTGTCCTGGATGAACTGTCTGCTCATGGATTTTATGGGCGCTCTTTGCTGGGTGTAAAACTGCTTGGACAGCCAGGCCGAGAGAGGTGGTGAACAGAGTTACATTCAGCTGGCAGGTGGTCACCAGTGGCATTCCTCAGGGCTCAGCGTTGGGGCCAGTCCCATTTAATATCTTTATCAATGATCTGGCAGGAAGGATCAAGCATACCTGCAACCACTTTGTAGATGACACTCAGCTGGACAGGAGTGCTGACCTGCTGGAGAGCAAAAAGAGGATTCTGGACAGGATGTATCCATGGCCTGAGGTTCAACAAGTGCTACCCTGGGGTCACAACAACCCCATGCAGCACTAGACACCGGGGGCAGTGTCTGGAAAGCTGCTTGCTAGAAAAGGACTTCAGGGGGACGGTTGGGGGAGCATCTATCGTTGCCTAAAGCTACCTGAAAGGAGGTTGTACTGAGGTGGGGGTTGCTCTTCTCCCAGGGAACAAGCAATAGGTTGAGGAAAACGGCCTCAAGTTGAGCCAGGGGAGATTTAGATTCAATATTAGGAAAACTTCCTTCAAAATTCCTTCACCAAAAAGGTTATCAAGCATTAGAACAAGTTGCCCAGGGAAGAGGCTGAGTCACCATCCCTGGTGATATTTAAAAGGTGTGTAGATGTGTCACTAGGGGACATGGTTTAGTGGTGGACTGGGCAGTACTGGGTCAAAAGCTGGACTTCATGATCCTAAAAATCTTTTCCAAACTAAAAAATTCTATGATTCTATGATAACACACGGTTCACCCCAAAAGTCAGCTGAAGAGTATTGGTGTCTACTATAGTATAACTAATGGACTCTTCTGGAATAAACAAAAATTATGAATGTATCATGGAGAACAAGCTCTGAAAGATGCCCTGCTCCTCTCTTGCTCTTCACTGAGGTGGAGGTGGCAGTTTCTTCCTGTTAGGGAGCTAATAAGGACAAAAGTAGCAATAGAACCAGTATTAGTTTTGTGCTACCCTGACTTTACTGCACTTTTTGCTCAGCTACCACTCAAGGAATTTAACACTTACACGTTCATCCCACTGATGTCACGTTACCAAGAAACCTAGCCAGACATTCAAGACCACAATTTCATAGGCTTTCCCTTTTTTTTTCCCTAGCTCACTTTTATCTCAGGTTTGTTTGGGGAAGGAATAGCAATGGTCCAGCTGAACCTTCACACAGGTTTTCAAGTCAGATTGAGGAATGCCATGACTGTATAGTATGTATACAGTTCTGAAGATTACGTTTTGAAAAGCTTTTAAAGTATTTTTCTAATTAGTCTTCCACTACATTTTTGGATAGATATTACTTGGATACTGATTGTCTGGACTACCAGGTAGCTTCTGAACTTAATTCTGGTTTCTTTACATGCAAAATCCCTCTTAAATTATGGATGAATTAATGGTTTTTGACAAAACTTATGAAAATAAAATAAGATGGGGGCATGCACGGACGGGTGTGTTATGGTGACAGATACAATGTTTGTGTATAACATGCTATTTGTTGCTCTCACAATGAGACAGGGATGAGAACATTCCTGGTATTCAGAAGGATTCATACCTATCATTTGGAGACAACTCCACTCATTTTATATTAAAGGTGTGAGAAATTTTTTGTGTGATGATAAGATGATACATTCCTCTATCACATAGTTCTTTCATTCCAAGTGCCTGTGCAATGTCTTTAAAGGTTTATGTGAAGGCTGTGTTTTGCTCTAAGTGGTTGCCTCATTCCTGAATGTTCCTCCACAAGCTGCAAAATGAAGACATTTAGCCCTTGGCCCTATAAATTTACAGCAGCCTTTCACTCAGCTCACATTTAATTACTGTGAAAGCCTTTTTTTGTGGGTCTTTGGACCACATTGTATGCTGGCATTACTCCTTGTGCAACAATTTGCATAACACAAAGTATCAGAAATTGTCGTTTTGATTTAGTCTGGTCCTGTTGAAGTGTAAACAGCCACTCAAGATGTAAGGCAGGGGTATTCTCTGTTCCTTCCTTGCCTTGATTCAGAACCTCAATGGCTCTTCAGGCAGGCAGATCAACATTTTCCATGAGGAAAATGAAAGGGCAAGAAACACTACAAATCCCTCCTTAAAGCTTGTATGAGGCAACTGGACTTTTTTCACAAAGCAGTAATTAAAAGGAAGTACATACTTGGTGTAAGTAAAATTACTGTATTAGGACTTTAGTCCAATCTATTCCCTCTATAGTATTTTGTTACTATAATTTGCCATATCCAAAACAGTAACTCTTTGTGAAGTTTTGGTGCAAAACTCATTTTCTTTGTGAAAGGACTGTGTATATCTAATTAATTTTAGGTCTGCTCCCATTAGTCGTCATGGGAATATAATAAACCCTTATAAATTTTGTAAGGGACAAGGAGAGAAAGGAATTACTGGGAAGGACTCAGTTTCTGTCATCACAGCTCAATTGACTTGCTTTCTCTGGTAGCTACACTGCATTAACTCCTTGCCAAAGAACCAGTCTTCCCTTCATTACAATTTTCTAAATCTGCTCCTTGCCTCCTGAACTGTCTGGCATTTTATCTGGAGGACATTGCAGTTCAAAGAAAGGGACAAGACTGTAGAGATTTCTCTCCCTGAAGAAATTTAACCTTTGTGCTGGATTGACATGTCTGTGCACTTAAAACCGTTTTATACCTAAATCATGTCCAAGTCAAATCCCTCAAGCCCCAGAATTCAATCTTGAGGGAAGGGGGGAAATTTGCATCTAATTTTGAGGGTCTGGTGAGAGGAACTGTGCCAAGAAAGATGCCAATTATGAATAGTACAAGCTGGTTTTCACCTGCTTGTTGAGGTATATGCATAAGCAAATCCTTAGCTGCTGTAAATTAGTGTGATTCTGCTCACATCCAAACACTCTCCATGTTCATTATCTGGGTCTTTATTTTCAGGTACTATGTGTACTACACAATTTCCTGTGCAAGGTGATTTGCATTCAGGAAAGCTCCAGCTGCATGACTCTGTAATGTTTATATGCCTGTCATTATAAAATGCTGAGTGAACAATAACAGGGACTAAACAGGAGCATGCGAAGAGCAGAAAAGACTTGGGATGAAGTGCGTGCCTCATACAACTATTCAATGTGTTAACTTCTTTTTTATTATTTTCCATTATTTCTTAGCTAGACATAGACAGAGTCTGCTGTAGTGGAAAAAAAAAATAACCTGTCCAANAAGAACAATACAGGAAAATTTCAGTGTATGCAATGAGGTTAACCCTGAAGGAAAAAAAATACTCTCTGCAGTGCACAAAACATCTTACTACCTGGTCTCTGTGTTTTACTCTAAAAATCAGAAAACCTGATGAGAGAGGAACTGGGAGGCAAAAGTGCAGCAGTCAGAAGGATCGAGAGAAAATAGCCCTCGAGATGAGAGCAGGAAAGAAACAAAGGAAAAGAAGCACTAAGAAAGCTTCTGTTCCTTTATGCAGTCGTTTGCAGTGTCCCTTTCTGCCAGCGTCTGGGGCATGCTGAATTCTTGCTGCCAAAGCAGCCCAACCAAAACCTTGTAGAGACATCAGATGATCCATCCTGCTGGCCACTGGTCTTCAGTGGGATTTTGTGATGCTCTCATTTGAAAACCAGTGCTGATGACACATAATGAGTTAACAAGAGTCATCATTGATAGCTACAAGTGATTTTAACATCTGGGTTATGATGTTTACAAGAGAAAAGCATTGACCATTCAAGCACTGTCACAATGTCTTTCATCCTTCAGCAAAATGTTTAGACTTCTGATTAAGCTATTAGTGCAATCCCTAACACGAATAAAGTTGAATTTCAGACATAAAACCTTAGGCAGCTCACAATCACGCTTTGCTAAAAAGTGTTAACCTTGAAAAATAAATCAGTCCTTTGGAGTGTTAGGTACTCAAGCACAGAAAATGCTGGGTGTGCAAAGAGCTCTCTTACTCCTTACTGTCTATATTGCAACATTTCTGCCCTCCAATAGAGGGAGCAGAAACAGTCTACCATTCAGTTAACCAGTCACAAAGCTCAGATAACCACGAGCAAGTTGCTTAAGAACAGCCCCCATTTTGGGACAGGATGTTTAATGGATATTTAAGGACAAATCCTGCAAAACAAAACCAAACTACTAAATTAAAATACATGTATTTCTGCAAGAAATTAGATATATATGATGGAAGAAATTTTAAATGGTTGAACACCATTGAATTCCAAGTTTGAATTATTACCACTGAGAATAAGAAAATTCAAGGAAGCAAAAGATTTTAAAGAAAGAGAACACAGATACTTTAAATACACATTTAAGGCCCAGTTCCATCTGACCCCAGGGAGCTTTCCTTCAAGAAAAGTGGGTGCACCAGAGTCAACCAAATAGACATTAAACATTAAAAGAGATTACATGTTCTTGAGGGACCAAGAAGGATTTGAGAATGGGGAGATGAACAAAATACACCCAAATAAATGGATTATACAGTGTAGTAAGTCTGCATCTGAACTGAGAGATATTTTATTCAGGCTTGGTTCAAGCTAGTACTAGAACTGTAAGCAATATTTCTGCATCTGGACCAACAATTTTCCTCTCTAAAGGAAAGAAAGTGGAAACAAAATTCTCTTCAGTGAAAGACATTTAGATAAGTCCCAGTTGGGATGCTCTTTAGTCTTCCTTCATTTTCAACCATTTAAATATGTCTCATGGCTTTGAATTCAAGAGAGGATAACATGTTTAATCCATATTGTGTTTGCATGGCCAGTTTTTGGTAGTGGGAGGTCTGCAAGAGGGGCTTCTCTGTGAAGCTGCTAGGAATTTCCCCATTCCTGACAGAGCCCATGTGAGCTGGCTCCAAGACAAACCCACTGTTGGCTGAGG
Source organism: Chaetops frenatus (assembly GCA_013400775.1). Classification (NCBI taxonomy): domain Eukaryota; kingdom Metazoa; phylum Chordata; class Aves; order Passeriformes; family Picathartidae; genus Chaetops; species Chaetops frenatus. The sequence continues at coordinate 356,315 of VZTR01011714.1, forward strand.
CTGAGCTCATCAGCAACCCTGGAAGCGACTCTTGGTGTTTTCAGGTTTGGTTTACGTCTCATTATTCTCCCCTGCATTCATTGGTAGTAAATTCACTTAATTTCTCCAAGTTGAATCTTTTACCAGTGATGGTAATTGGTGAGTGATATCTCCCCATCCTTATCTTGAGGCATGAGCCTCTCATTATATTCTCTTCTCCTCTCCCAGCTGAGGAGGGGAGTGATAGAGTGGCCTTGGTGGGCATCTGGCATCCAGCCAGGGTCAACCAATCTCATTATCTAAAATGGGGGCCTTCAAAATTAGACAATTTTACTCCAGTCATTTTATTTTTAAAAACATGAGAATTGACCAGAAAAACAGAAACCTCAATCCAAATTACTCCAAGAATGCTTTATTTTGTAAAGGGAAAAATAATATTTGAAACCCTAAACTTACAACTGCCAAAATTTCTAATGAACCAACCAAAAACCCAAGACCTTCCAGATGTTCCAAGTGTCTGGGATTCAGATTCCACATATCAAGCCACTTTTAAAAATAAAAATGAAATGTGGTACAGATTTAGACAATTTAATCCACTGAGTTCCACTCATATCCTGTACAGAAAAGTTGTTTTTCTATTCCCATCAGTAATGAGTTTTGTAATTGGATATGCTGTGAAATTCAGCTCTTCTTCATAGCTCCATCTATTACCAGTTTCTCTGTTCTCTTTTTGATGCCCAAATTATCTCATATTCATCTGGACTTTGTCAATGCAAAGCTGTTCTTATTACTAGCCTTTGTTGTTTCCTGACTTGCTTTTGAGTCAAAGTCCTTTCTTGTAAATATGTATCATTAACATACTTGATTAACTTATTAAACATTGCAGCACAAGCTCATTATGTGTTTGTCTGATGTGATTTAACGTTCATTTGTAGTCAGTTCATTGCAACAGAAAGGCTGCATGATGCAGAGGGCATGCAGGGTACTGCATAGTGCTCTCTCCCTGTCAAGCAGCGGTTCAAATCCAGTCTCTGCAAAAGCAGCTTTAATTATCACTGTCTAACAGTTTTGGAGAAGGATTTTTTGGTTGCTGCCTCATGAAACTGGAAGCTGTTTGTATACAGATTTTGTTGCAAAAAGTGAAGAATATGCTTTCTTCTAATATTGAATATAGGACTTTATTCTAATAAACTGTTATTCCCCTTTACTTCCCTTGTTTCTTCTGTTTTTGCTGCACTGTAAAATTTCTGCTGTGAATTCTTTCCTGGCTTCCCTATGCTTGTCTTCTGCTTATTAACTAAAGCAACTGTAAGTCTTTATGCTACAGCCTGATCCTGAGCAAGTCAGTGTGTGAGCATGCATCCTTTTTCCAGCTGCAGCAGCAGCAGCAGTGCCAGCTGGAGAGGTCATCAGCCCGACCCTGCCTCCTAGCTACCCATCCTTGCCAGAGGCAAAACAGCCTGAGCTGCTTTCAGGGATGTACTTGAATTCACTTGGGGTAGCAGAGATTTACTCACTGCCCTCTCAAGCAGGGCCCACTTGTTTGGGCTGAAATGGGTTGAGGAGCTTTTCCATGAGCAGCTGAAGGAGCCTGAAGGAGCAGTAGATTCTGCTGGGAAAGTATTGATTTGCCAGGGCACTGGAAGAGCTGCAGCAGCTCCTTCTGTCACCCTCGGTGTAGGTAAAAGGTGCCACATGCCCAGAAGCTCTTGGTCAGCATGCTCTGTCTCTCCTGTCTGTAACATGGCCCTGATGCTTTTCTCTGAATTTTATGCAAGGGAGAATTCATCAGCTGTGCCAACTCCTCCAAGAGTAAGGATGGAAATCACAAAGAAAAGCCAAAGCATGATTAAAAATTGCTAGGTCAGATTCTAGCAGAGTGATGGCAGGCATAGCTGCTGCATTTTAGCCATGAAACAAAGTAAATTGTTTCCATGCTAACTATTCATGGCAGATAAGAATTCCATCTCCCAATGTCCCCAGAGGAAAGGCTTCATGTGTCTGTCCAGCTCCGTGTGAAAAGTGCATGCCAGACTATAGGTCACAGCAACCCCCTCCACCCCCAGCACTAGACTAGAGAGGAGATAGGTCATTTTTGCCTTCTAGGCTCTTCTATTTTCTTGTCCATGAAAGCTCAGTTGAGCTTGTTACTATATCAGGGACAAGAGGAATGGGCACCCCTGTCTGCCTGTTCACTGCACAAGACGTAGATTGCTGGTCTCCTGAAGCAAGAAAAATCCCTGAGGAAATAAGAGATTTATCTACCTCCCATTCTTCTCTACATGGATAGACTGGCCAGGTCAAAATGTGATTCTTCATGATTACCACATCTTTCTGCTGGTGCCTCATCAGCAAAGAAGCCCCAGGGCTCCTGGGTGCACTTGGCCATCACACTGCCCTGCAGACAGGCAACATCAATGCACAATTCCTGGCATATCACTTGCCTTCTGCATGCATTTGTAAAACAGTTCTGTTGCAACCCAGGGATGCCCTCCCAGCAGAGTAGAGCAAGCCTGTTCTATCAGGTTTCTAATGTGGGAATTTGCAATTAAGCCAAAAGTGTAATTTCTCTGCAGTGTCTGTGTACTAAGAAAATCACTAATATTCCTGGGAATAAATCAACTTATTCACTGTGATATTCTCAGGAATACAGTAGGAAAGTTATGTCTGTGTTTGGAGGGCTGGGACGCACTGTCTATATTAATTAAGAACCGAAATTGATACTCTCCAGTATCATACCTGTTTCAAGGTTTACTCAGCTCAGGTTCACATGATCCGTAAAGAATTTCAGAACTACTAAGTAAAGGAACTATTCAGATGTCATTTTGTCAGAAAATGAGGTGACACAGGAGAAGGTGACACCATCCCTTTGCTGTCTAAGATATAAAATAGCTCTTATGCTCCAGGAAGAAAAATCGTCTCCTTTGGAAGAAAGAGTGAGAGAAGGTATATGGTCTGTATTGTGTGGGAAATCAGTCTCGATGATTACCACTGTCTCTGCTGGTTTTAAGCTTGTCAGTCTCTGCAGCTGATAGTCTGGGGTCTTGCACAAGTGCTAAACTAGTCCTTAGGAAGTGTAGAGCTGTTATTTATGATATAAACCACAGGACAACCTGACTGTGTGAATGGCAGCTTTTCAATTTGCAATATGTCCTTTATAAAGAATCATGCTTCCTTTTAGAACACACAGGGAAAAAAATATTCTTGTGTTCATCAAACTGTTGGAGCTATATGACAACTAGCAAGAAGTCTGGAAACCATGGAAAAGAGGGCATCATAATCCATAACACTGCATAATTAATCATTTTTGCAAAAACACAATCTTAAAAGCCTTGAAGTGTTTATAATCTTCCAGTGGCCTATTAATAAAACACAGTCAAAATGGAAATTAACTCTTTAAAATATGATGGTGGCTAAAATGAAATTTTCCACAGAATAATATTAGAGGGCATGCATGTCTTTGCTTCCTGTTCTTTTAGAAAGAATTACTGAATAAATTTAACTTTTGATTTAAACTGAAGGTATGTACAATAGTGTATGGGATGGTAATTAGTTCTACAGAACAGGCAAAATGTTGGAGGAGCCGTATAATCTAAAATTAAAACTGTTCCAATGGTTTAGCAGATTGACAAAACAACACAGTTTCTGATGGCAGGAACTATCAAGAAATTCAAGCATTCCTCAGTGCTTCATGATGTTTTTCCATAGCCTATCACAGTTTCTTTTTAAAATAAAGCCTAATTGGTTTACAATACACACTCATCATTTCACCTGCCAAAACCACCATCTTTAAGAGGAACATTAAGGTGATAAAATAATCCCACAGAAGCAAGAAAGACTAGTTGCAGATTAAACCTCTATGGTGTAATATAAAGAGCACCACAGGAAGACATTAATATAGAACCTAATTTTGGAAACGTAATGATAATGATAATTTTCCAACAGATAATAAGAATAGTCTGCATTTATGCTGGTGTCTTGCCTTCTGTCTGATCTGGATGCATTCAGTATGGCTGAGGGGAAGGTATCTTCTGGACAAATTAAGCAAGTTACTGAGGAAGCAGGTCTGTGACCTGCTGCAGAGTAGGGCTGTTAGGAAAGTTTCACACAGCTGCCCTCCAGCTGCCATGAAAAGGCCAGGGGTGTTTATGTGGACAGGTGCTGAGCTTGGGGAATTGAGCTAAAACAGTACTGAGTGCTTTAGAGAAGCTCAGCCTAGTGTTTACATAAAGTGAAAGGAGCTGGGAATGTGGGGTTTTTATAGTCTTTTAATTATATTTGTTCTTGGGGAACATTTTTCATTTCTCTTTTTTGGGTATTTTTTCAGGTTTTATTATGCTAAGTAAATACTGAAAAAAGATCATATTACTGATTTGGTAGTAAAACAATAACAGTAAAACTAATGTAAATTTAGATACAACTGTGTAAAAAGCACATAAAACCTCTTATTAAGCTTCAAGGAAATAAGCTGAAATTGAACCAGATCAGAGGTTCATGAAGTCAATCAGACCTTATGCTATTATCTATTGGCCATAGCCTGAGTCAGAAACTGACTTCTCAAACAAACACAGCAGACTACAGAGTGATGCTGGTCATCACTAAACCATCACACCTGAATTTTTGAGCCATAGTTCCCTGAACACATCAAGTTGCTTTCAGCCAGCAGTGCTGTTACAGCAGATTATTCTGCATTCTCCTCTTCTTTGCTCTCCCACTGGACCAGCATCAGATCTTACTGGTGGATGACGCCAGAAATGTTGATGCAGCCGGAAGGGAGTAAGATTGGGAAACCAAGCAGGTTAAAACTGGCTGGGAGGTTTTCTCGTCCCTTTTCTTTTCGTTACCTTTGTGTTGGTTTTACCAAAGATCCATTCTCCACTCTCCACCACTGTGTGTCTCCATTAGTGCTGATGCTCTCTGTCCAGAGAGGGAAGGGCTGACCAGCTGACTGAGTCAGGGAAAGGAGCTGTGTTTCCCCTGACGGCAGTGTTGAAAGCGTGTCCGACACTGTGTGTGTCACACATGGCATTTGCTCTTCCCCTGCGAGCTGGGCTGACTGCAGGTGCCACAGTCACGGTCATGACCTAGTTAGCCAGGACCTTGGCCCAGAAACAAGCTCATTTTTCTGTCCCTAGGGTGTCTGGTTTCAATATCACACAGGTAAAATTGGAAATAGGGTTGCTCATCTCAATGTAACCCTTCCAAGAGGTCACGGGCTGCAGTTTGGCCAGGAAATTATTTTCTCCTCAGGTGCTATCTACACAATCACATATAGAGGGTCACAAACCACTTTCTCCGGTGCTCTGCATTAATCAGATGTCAGCCAGCAGATGCTAGTTGCATGGTTGTACTCAAACCAGAGTTACACTGAGGAGAGCTTTGCAGTAAGTGCTAACACAGCCAAATGGTGCACACTCCATCATGGGGAGCACAGGCAGAGTTAGGTCATAAATAATGACATCTGTCTGGCCTGCACATGCTCAGAGGAGTAAGGCAGGTTATGAATCAACTGGTTTGATAGACACTGGCACCAGCAAACCCCCTCCAGTACCTGCTGACTGAATGCTGGTCTCTAAGCTGTCAAATGCCATGGGAATGAGATTGAGTTATTGCATTTGTGAGCATTAACCTTGAGTTTAGATGAGTTGTGTAAGATCGTAACAGGGCTTGGAAACTTCTAGCTTACTCTTTGTCTTTCTCAGCTATAAAATGGCTTAATGATTTTTTGGAATTAAAAACAAAACAAACAAAACACACTGCTGTGCTGAAATCTGTGTTCCAGATTATAGTATGGAGCATATTTTTATGGCACGGTTTAAACTAGAAATGTGGGTGGAATCTTAATTAACAGATTGCTATAGGACTCACATTATCAGTTGCCAATGACTATTATACTGTTTACTGTTAAATATCACCTCATAAACCTGCATTTAGAAATATTCCTGACATTTAATTTTTTCATAGGTGCAACAAAATCCATAACACATAAGCTGCATGAAACCTTATTAGCATGTTTACCATGATATTCTGATTCAGTTTGTCTCATTCTTCAGCTAAGGTCTGTGGAGAGAAAGGAGATGAACCCAGAGTACTTTACATACACACTTTGCTATAAACAAGGAATCAGAGAGCACACAGCAACCCGAGTTCTTTAAAAAATATTGTTCCTTTACTGTCTACACATGAAAGCAGAATCACATGCATGGATATGAAATTTCCCAAAGATGGGGTTCTGATATTAAACAAGAAAAATGGGGAGAATTCAAGAGCATGACCCTACTGAGTTTTAGTCTACTGCATTGCCACATGTTTAAGAGGATGTAGTTGGGTGAACAGATCAGAGTCTGTAATGGGAATATATTGGTTAATGAAAGCTCGTAGCACATGGGGCCAACCTCATCACAGGCCTAATTGGACACAACAGCACCAGTCTCAGTGGTGTTGTACCCACATATGCTGGCAGCAAATCTGGCCCCATGCCTGTAAGCAATGAGCAGATATGTTAGAGCAAATATGAAAAAGAACAACTCCACTAATGATTTTGAACTGAGCTCACTGGTGACACAGTTCAATTACAGCATTAGTTCCTGGTGTCAGAGAGGGGTTAAAATGGAATGTAATGACTCTTTAGCAGATAGATTTGGAGCAATTAGAAGTCTGAAAATGTCTCTCTGTGCAACTAAAAATATAATTGCTTTTGAATAGCTAGGCTATAGAATCTTTTTTCTTCCTTTTCTTTTTCTTTTTTTCTGCACTGAAAACTGTGATTTTTACTCCTATTACTCATCCACATGGACTTAATTGACTGAGGTTCTAAACCCCAACCCTCTAGTGAGTACTGATGAGGTTTTAAATTACACTGAATTGAAGCACTTTAAAATACAGGCAAGGAAGTGTGTTAAGGCAATATAACATATGGAGTGAAATAGTGGGTTTAGATTATCTCGGTTTCACATCTCTGCATGGAACTCCACTAAGGCCACCTTGGAAAAGGCAGTGTTCCCCACTGTTAATCACTGGGTACTGTTTCTGTGCTTCTGTCTGCAGTAGTTTCCAAACAGTTACCACAAATGTGTGTTTATTATCCCTGGTCACAGCATTATGATGACTGAGGCTGAAATATTTTCCCTGGAGGACGATCCTGCTGTCCCTTCTATATTTTAGCTGAAAACATGCAGGTAGGGAAGGAATGAGTAGGAGTGGGAGAGGCTCAGTTTCATGTCTGACACTGCCCCACCCAGTTTCTTCCCTTTTTCCTGGTTGCTTTCTATATCAAGGTCCAGACCAACACAGCATATTCCACAGCAACCCTTTGGATAACTTTCTCTTTTCATGACTTTATTTCGGGACCTTCTGGGAGCAAGAGAGTTTCTGGGATCTTTTGATCACAAAAGGTCCAGGTTTTGATGATCATAGCACCTTCAGCAGGAGTTCCTGAATGTTGAATAAAGATATCTGCACTGTACTGAAACAAATAGGAGTGCTAATAGGATACAAAGCAGTCACACCGTGTGGATGGGCTGTATTAAACATGCATTTCAGGCAGTTTTTCAGCCCAGCACCACTCTTCTGCAGTGCTATCCTGCCTTTAAGGCAGGGAAAGCTCTCCTATATTCCATACTAAGATACTCTTCCACATGACAAGGAACTGTAGAGCCAGACCTTAAATTTCCTCCTTCCACACCTCAGATGTGTCAGACTTCAGGAGAAATGCAAAGTCAAAGAGCAATATCTTTCAGCTGTCAGTACCTGATCATAACCTCTACATCCAGACAATACACAATACACCCAGAACTACTCTTATGAGGGTGGGAGTCAGGCGAAGAAACAAGGAGCTCTGTAAATGGCAGTCAGGCACCTCAAGTGAGCTAAGAAGGGTTGCTCCTGCAGGAACTGGTGAGATGCTGCTGCTCTTCCACACCTTCCAAAGAATCTGAAAGCATAGCCCCTGGGGAAGAAATTCATTAGAGGGCAGTAAGAGAGGAACACAGAAGTGGTCATGCTGCAAAGCCATCCTCTTTTCTTCCAGGTTTGTAGCTCATCTTCATTATGGTGAGCAAACTTCGCTGATGGACATGATGACAGAGGATTGCCAATAGCTCTCCAATAAAGAGCTACCTCACAGGTGTCAGATGCACAAGACAAAATCCATATCAGATTGGCTGGGCCATCTCTGCCTGAAATCTGATAGCGCTGCCAAGCATCAAGAGAAGGCAATTTCAGTATCCTCATGGTTTTGTTTTGGACAAGGAATTGCAGAGACCAAGAAATCTTTTGAGCTTAATCTTAAATACTGAGACAAACAGCTTTTTCAGAACATTGACCCAAAATTAAAGCACAGGCTCAATGTTGACATGAAGGGCTAAAGCAAATATGCACATATTTCTATCTTTTTTATGGCACTACCAGATGTTCTGCCTCATCTTCTACAGTGCTAATGTGGGTAATGAGGCTGCCTGAAAACATCAGGTCACTTGACCTTGAGTGGAATTTTCCTCATTCCTTTGAACAGCAAGGTTGCATTTGTTAGCTAAGGAGGCAATAAATGTTTATGCCCAATTTAAGCAATTGCAGACAGCACCTATTATGTTTGGAGTAGTGGTTTTTAACTGCAAAGTTGAACAGCAAAAAAAGAAAGTATAACTGCTGTTTTATTAAGACATAAATCTATAGAGGTTTAATTGGAAAGAGACAGGTAAAGGAGAGCAGTACTCTGCCTTCTTCCAGAATTTCTCCCACATAACATTCCCAGCAGAGCAGTCAGTGCCAACATATTCCACCATGGAAACAAAAGAAGAAAGATTTTATTACAAGCACAATCTTCAGTGGATGTTCAGTGATCTACAAGTAAGATATTATTACTGACACTTGCCACTTCTGAGATTTGATTAATTGTTCTGAGGGTGCCAGATATAGCTTATCAGACTCCAATCTGTTTATTTAAGAAGTGATCAGTGTTGGATGCTTGTTAGTGATTCCCAATAACTCAATTGTTTTCCCCTGACCACATTTTTAATTTCTACCTATGCTACATTTATACCAATTTTTAAGTGATATTATAGCACTTCAGAGTTCCAGGAGTCAACATAGTCAATTGCAGAAAAAGTCTAATAACTAGAAGTTCCTGAATTCAAACTGTAATTAGCCATTAACCTATTGTGTGACCTCAGACATGTCCCTTAATTCTCTTGTCCCTCAGCTTAGCTATCTAAAATTTTTTCACGGAATTACAACACCTAGCCAAAAGATTAAGAGCCTCCCATGAATCAGCTATCATGAGAAAATGGAATTAGAAAACAATGACAGAAGGAGCACAAAGAGGAAATGAAGAAGGTAATAGGGACTAAAAGAGTTACTAAAAAGGAAATAAAAGGTTCATCTTTATCCGTGTGAGTACCTTGTTGTACCATACAAACTCATTTCTAAACAATCTCATCAGCATCTGCTTCTTAGGGATTTCTTTAACTTCTTCCAGATTTGTTAACTAATAAATCTGGCATCCAGGCTCCTTTTAGAGTTGAAGTATTCTTATGGCTAGAGCAGATGAGATCAAGAAACTTCCCATGTCTGGAAAAATCAAGTAGCTGACTAACAGCTTTATTGGGAACTTCAACTGTTCTCATCAGTGATTCCCCTCCACCATCTCCATGCAAAGCTAATCTGCATAGGAATTAAAAATGTGGGTGACATTGTTTTGCAAATGATGTGAGCTCTGTTCTGAAACACTTTTACACCATTCCAGACACAAAAGGAGATTTTTGACACAAGGAATTTCAAACACAACTACGTGCAAGACCTGCTTGCACTGATGTAAGTATGGCCTGAGATAGAGATGCTTACAAATTCAGTTGTTCTGCTGGTTTTGGTGGAGCAGAGTGATCCAAGGACATCACAAGTGGACAGAAAAAAATTAATTTCAAAAATTTTATTAGAGCATACTCTAATACTGCACTCCAGAAGAGTCCTGGTTGCTTCAGTTTTACCACATCCATAGCTAAACCCATAATCTTGGTAGAGTAGGGATTACACCATATCAATCACAATGCTTGGATCATTATTTCCTTAGACATCTTTCCTGCAGAATCCCTTTTGCATTGTGTGGTCTCAATGCTGTCTGTTTCTGCTTCACCCCCTGCACTTTATTGTCATGGCAGACCAGGAGCCATGGACCTGCCTTTGTACTCACTTCAATGCCTGTTGTCAGATGCAAAGTCACCTCCAATGGAAACAGAAACAGAAACTCACAATTAATACTTTGTATCGGAATTGGTTGCATCTTCTCCCTTTATCACTAGTCTGCTCTCATTTCCTATGGCTGAGATCCCTGCAGGGGGGTGGTTGCTGGTCACACACACATTCCTGTATGCTGAAAGCCCCATGATGGGCTGGTCTTTCATCCTTCCACCTTCCCATCTATTAGTCCATGGCACTGACACTCCTCCAACATCACCACTTGAGTCTTGCTAGTGCCTTTCAGCACTCCTTGGTGAAGCTCTGCTGAATCACTGTGCTGCATTTTCTCCTGTTCTTCCTTGGCAGAAAAGAATTCTTAAATGTATATTTTTCTTTCCTTAATGCGTATTTTCTTTTTCCAGAAGCTGGAGAGAGCTTGCCTGTGACCGTCTAAAACCACAGGCAGAGTAAAACGTGTTGGTGCTAGCATTTAACAACGCCATTGGTATATTCTAACAAACAAGCTCTTGGACACAGAAGTTCTTTTTCAGGGCAGCTCATCTATGACACTTTTCATTGTCAGACCTCAAAAATCTTGACAAATGAAAGCATTGTTATTTTACAGATGGGCAAAAGAGGTGTGGAACAGGAGCCTAGCACAAGGAGGGCACATTCTCACGGCTTTTAGGAAGCACTGAAATGTAAATAATGAAGAGAAAGGCAGAAGGCTGCATACCTAACCCCTTCACCTCGGCATTATGCACTAGGCTCTCCCCTGCCTGACACTGCCAACACAGCATTATCTTCCATGAACCAGTTGGTAATTCGAGATATAGTGTTTTAATTATTAATAAAAGATGCTTGGAGACATCATGCCCTATTAGAGACACCTCTTACAGTGAAACTCTGCAGATGGAGCAGAATATAGTCTTAAACAGTACAATTAATATTTATGCAGCTTGATAAGCTAGTTTAGATCCTGACCCTCACTGGGCTTCTGTGGAGATGTGTCTCTGCTTGCTTCCCTACACTCCCTCCTCTGCCTCCTTCTGCCCCCATCCTGGTAATAACTGTGTGCCTGCTGCTATAGCTCTCATACTTCAAGGTCAAGTTTTGAAGCTAAAAGGGGCCTGAATGCCATTGAACCTTAAATTGTATCTCCTGACCACCTCTACTTCCCTCTTTTCTGTATCTCTTTGCAAGGAAGAAGAGGGGGATGTGCTGGCATCTATTTAAGTGCAAAACAGGAGGTATGAAAGCACAAGGCTCAGGCATTCAGTCTTGGATTAGGATAGTAGTTTTAACTTTTGACAGGATTTAGGTGATACAGAGGGAGAACAACAAGAAACTCAGCATAGGGAAGCTCCTGAAAAAGATTAAGTGATCCTGTGAAATGGTTCTGCAAGATATAATAGACCACAGAGCACTATTTTTACGTGTTCTAAAATTTAAAGGCACAGGAACCTAACATGTCTATCATGATTTTGTAAAAGGATGGTTCCCCTATGTTTTGCAGTTGTGTTGAGCCGCCTTATTTTACCTCTTAGTGACAGTATCAGCCTAGGGCCTATCAATACATCACAGTGGGACAATTCACTCCTGGCACACTCTAAATGAAATACCCACAAATTGGATTACCACCCCAAAGCACTCCATAATTCATGCCTTCACTGCATAATAACAAGTGTGCTTGCATAGGAAAAGCAACACTGAATTTAGCATAAAGCCTTGTTTTTCCAATTTTATGTGATGAGAGCAGACAAAAAAGCAGTGGTTTGCTTATTAAGCGACACTAACCTCAAACCTCTCCATCCACGGGTGAATGCAAGGCTGTGAGCATTAGAGGGCAGCACAGTAACACTTTCCCACCTTCAAGGAAAAGGATTCTAGTATGCCATCACTTCCAAGTGGTCCAATTCAGACAGTTCTGTCAAACCTCTGGGAGTTGCACATATCCCCCTTAAGAGATCTCTCTTCTTAAAGAGCTGCAGAACAGATGATGTGTCAATCCAAGGAACAGGTGAGAAAACTGTACTTTTCACATTTTGGCTGCTGATAAAGTTCTTGACCTTACAATCTCTATTGGCATAGGCTTATTTGTCCATTTGTGCCTTGCTTTCTTAGCTCATACTTTATATAGCTTATAATGCTGTTTTCTGGCCGAGGGCAGGACCAATCCAGTGCAATGACCAACAGACCAGCTGGGTCATAACTGGAGCGTATTGTATCTTCCAGACACCCAAAATAAGTCTTTCTTCAGAAAGGGCAAGTTTAAACATTAAAAGAACTAATGACCTGTAATAATGACAAATCATCCTCTTTGTTATCTAATTTACTAGTGCCAGGCACCTTCATAATTTCTATGCTATGAGTAGAAGACTGAATCTTGGTAAATAATCCATAATTATACTACTGTCAAATTAGGATTGATTCAAGAAGGCCATATTTATCCTGCAGGACTGGAAAGACTTCTTATTTTTCTTTTTTTTTTTCACATGACTATGTCACTTCAGTTGTGACAAAACAAGCCCATACAAGACAAGTCCATACAGTATCAAATACACACACAAATGTTACAAAACTCCTCCATTGTCCAGACAAGCCAGAAGACGGATCCAATTATAACAGGATGAGACAGCCCCTGCTCTCAACTAAGTGTCATGACAAGCCCAGCTGGAGATCTAGACCAGCAAGTGACCTCCAGACTGTCATTCTGCAGGCCAGTGGGCTGCAAACAAGGTCAAGAAGGAGCTCATTGACTTAATTTCCAAGCAGCCAGAGTTCCCATCCCCGCCCCATGCCCACCCCATCCTCCTCACAGCACAGCAGCTGGCTCACAGAGCAACAGCACTGATCAGGGGAAAATGCTGAGCAGCTCACAACTTGCTGTACCAGGCTGTGAGTGTCCTGAGGTGATATAGCTGGGGGAAGTTTAGGAGGTCTGAGTGACAAATTAAGGCATGCCCACAACCAAAAGGAAGCAAGAAAACTCTTTCCCAGCTAACAAGAGCGATGTGGTGTCCTAAGTCCGTCTTTCAGACAGGTGAAAAACTTTTTCTCCGCAGTAAGAAAAAGAAAGCCTGTGAACAGATGCCTGAGGCCTGCAACAGACATTGAAAAGACAAGGACATAAAAAATAAGTAGAGAAAAAAGTCTGCTTGCATACTTTGAACAAACCAGCTGAGTGAAGGCTTGTATCATTGAATTAGCTTTTAAATCAACCAGACCTTCCATAGCCAAGGCCAATGCCTTCATTCTTGTACTCAGTTTGACATCCTTTACCCACTCATTCAAACACTACCCGCTATCACTGAACTGTGCTGCAGGGTGCTTGACAAAACACTGAAAAAACAAAAACATACATAAATGAAACTTGGCATGATATGTTTTTCTGCCTAAGTAGATCAACAGCTTTTCCTTTATCGTGAATTTCCTCAAAACAATTTATTTTTCAGAGGAGAGTAATTTAGTATTGTCCAGGGAAAGCTCTCTTATTTCATGCTATTAATTGTACCACAGATGACTGGGATCTGAGTGAGGAAACAGACACTTATGTGAATAAACTGATTATGAACAGTCTTCTAAATCTTGATTTGAAGAAAAAAATGATACAATGGCTGATTCTTGATTGCCTCTTGGAGCCAGCTCTGGCTCCTGTTTGCCTCACATGTGACCATGTTTATGTGGAGGCCAGGTTTTCAGGAGGGAAAGAGTGTATTAGGCTGGTTGTCACTTTACATGTACACGAGATCTAATCAAATACGTGTAGGGATCATGCATATGTTTGTATTTATATATATATTATATATACTGCATACTTAGCAACCGGATCTAGTAGAAGGTGTTCCTGCCTATGGCAGAGAAGTTGGATCTAGACAATCATTAAGGTCTCTTTCAACCCAATCATTCTATGACTCTACTATGCATATATATATATATACACAATTGAACTTCCCTTATACATGTGACCTTCTTGTACAGACCAGTGGATTCCAGAGAATGCCAGCACTATCCACTCTATGGGGCTTTCTCCAACAGGATTTACCCCTTCATGGTAAAGACTACTAACAGAAAACTAAGTAAAAGCCAAGCATGGATGTCAATTACTATGAGATAAATTGAAAAAAAGTGGCAGCTGGGGCAAAAGGAAGAAATTGTTGTCGTGATGGGTTGTAACAAGCTCCTTCACTCTTGGAGTGAATACAAAAATACAGTGGGAATGTATCTTATCTGATATTTCCACTCCACCTTCCCTGTTTCACTCATTGCTCAATTTGTTTTAGTTCTCTATGGAGTTCTTCAGTTTCCTACATGATTTTCAAGGGCAAGTGGTGAAACGGTGTAGGCAATGAAGGAGCTAAGGTCCCCAAGGGATGTAAATAAACTATTGTCCACTTTCTACCCTGTGATGAGGGCAATTAACTGGTGTGACAGCATAATGTTTGAAACCATGAAATGTCATATTCCCAGTCTTAGCCTGTAAGGGTTATCATCAAAAGCCTTGAAGGTCATCTAAACATTGACTAAGCCCAAACCATGGCTGTTAGTCAATATTTCTAAGATTGGGCACTTTTTGGATAACTTCAGCTCAACCCACCAAATGTACAAAAATCAAATCAGGAGCTTCAACTACAATCTGGCAGGACTATGGATCCTCTCCCAGCTTTTCCCATGGAAATGGTTTGCTGAACATTGCTCATTTCCAGCACATAGGAGTGGCAATTCCAGCAGTTTCCTTTTCATTTAGATCCACAAAAACCCCTTAAAAGTATAAAATAGTACAGAAATGCAAAGAAGAGAGCAGCAGTAAATGGGCTGTCAGTTATTAAAAGTCTACTGCTTCTTTTCAAAAGGTGAAGACCCAGCTGCCTGCACCACCCTACCAGGTGGGCTTGACTGACAATGTGCAAGCTAATCATTCATGTGGATCCTTTCTGAGGCACTGGAAGAGGTGAAGAAATCTTTTATATGGGGCCAGATAACTAAATGACAACCATCCAAGCCCACAAAAGGACTTCTGTTCCTAAGACTAGAAAAAAAGTCATGCCTAAGGCCTGTCTTATTCTGCATCTGAAAAACTATAGTCAATTTTGTTTTCCTGTGCAAAATTCTCTACTGCTACATCCAAATTTAACATCATAGCCTTAGGAGATAGTTCCCTGATTGTCCAGACAAATAATTTTTATTGCAGCTGTTTACTGGTGTGTTTCTGTGGTTGGAAGGCACTCTGCGCTTGTGGTTGGAAGGCTCCCTGACCTGGAATTTGAGAACTGAAATACATCTTCAGCAATGAAACTCACAGACCTTCTGCTGTACTAACCACTCCATTTTAGCAGCTGTCTCTCACTTAAACCCCATCACAAGCCAAAAATGTGGAAGTTTTGTGGCCAACATCCTTTACATATCTGCTTTTCACATTTCACGTCCAAAGGGTTGTGTTATGTGTAAAACACAGGGACTGTAGAAAACCTTTCTAAAAAGCACTGAAGGTTTGAATCCTGCCTCCATTTAACAGAGTTGCATAGCTGTGATAATGTTCACCCAGGAGATCAGATGCCTGGCTGAAGTATATTTTTGAAGACCTAGCAATTTCAAATGCTTGCATCCTACAAGACTACCTCAACACACAGGCTATTTTGGGGGTAGTATTCTGCCACTCTCATTGAAGAATGAAATAAGATTTCTTGTGAAATGTTACTCTTTACACAGAGAAAAAGGCACAAGACAGGGAACGGAGCTTGCTACAACCTGGTGATAAGAATACAGCAGATATGCTTTAGGCAATGATTTAATAATACAGATAGTACTGACACTGCTTTTTTTGCAGCATACACATTAATACTTGTAACACAGTCATTTTCTTGGCAATTCCTTAATTACTAAGTTCAACCTGACTTGGAGAGGCTTCAAGCTATTGGAAGACGCAGCAGAAGACACTCTTACTCTTTCTTTGGTGTCTCATTGTGGTCTTTATGACTTGTCTGATGATGAGTTTGTACAGCAGTTCTCAGGCTTTGCCTTTGGAGTTGCTTGGAAGAATGTATGGATGTGTGATCTGAGGTGGCCTCTTCCTCTGTAGACCTCAGTAGCTTTGTATGTCCATCTTGCTGTCTGTATAAAGCACCCTACAAGCCTGGGAGCAACTTTTGGATGAATTTTTCTCTAATGTCAGATGTAGCTGAAGTGGGTGCTGTTGTTTCTATAGGTTTTCAAACAGGTAATATTTGTCCTTGTTTATGCTGTAATATACTTTTCCCCCACCTTGAGTAATAATCCAGTTGTTGTTAAAATGAGGTGTAGTTGCCCCACTAAAGTTACTGAGTAGGAAAGGATGCCTCCACTGGCTTTTTTTATATTAAAATCACTCACAGTTTTAATGCATTTTGTGTTCCATGGCTTGTGTAAAACATGTGGGTTGTGTATTTTGGTGATGAGATTCTTGTATACTGAAGACCCACAAACCTTTTATACTCCATTAAAAGTACATGTTCCACATAAAACATTTATGTACTACAGACTGAGGGAAAAGCCTGACATTTTTTCTTCTCTTATGCTTAACATATATGTGTCATCCATAATTATGGAAGAAAAAACAACTGGTAAAGACATGCCACAATGAACTCTGCTGCAGAACCACAATATGTGGTTTTGGGGAAAAGATATGCAGCATTTATGGTGCTTCAGTTTAAGGTGAAGCTTCCCTCTGGAGTATTGCATTTATTTTTTCCGTGAGAACATGTCTGAAAATATCCCCAGCATAGTATAATCTATCTCGTTAGGAAGGCAAAGAGAGCTCATCGGAAGTATATTTTATGATCTCCAAGTATAAAAGCTCCCTCAGATAAGGCCAATATGACAGCTGGCAGACAAGAAGCAGACTCTGCCAGAGATGAAGAAAGCTACTCAACTGTTCTTTAAATTGAGTAGTAGGACTTCTAAAAAGCAGGGCCTCCAATCCCCATGACAATACGATTAGTGCACGCAGCTCTGCCATCACCTGTCTTGTCTGAATGGTACATTGCTTCGATCAGTCCTGTTTTTGATGAACACACAGTCCTTTTCTAATCACTCACTTGCAGAATACCATGTGGAATTCCTGGATTTCATGGTTCCACCTGATACAGTGGGGTGTAGCTCTGTAGGAAGGCGACCGCTGTGCATCTGAAGTATTTGAGTGATTGGGGTGGCAGGGCAAAGCTGTGCTGGCTGCAGGAGATGGGGAAAGGTATGAACACAGCATCAGCTGAAGGACCCACTGCTCAGGAAGGGTGAAACCAATCAGTTGGAACATGATATTTAGGAGACAGAGAGAAAAAGCATGGAGTGGTTGATGAGAAGAGACCACATTAGGACAGAAAGTGAATCCCTGTGGGGAAAAAAACCCCTTAGAAACATGTCCTCTCATGGCAGAACTACAGTGACATTAGAGATAATGGAATAAGGAAACACTGGAGGAATTTCTTTTATTGACTCTTAATTTGTAAATATGCTTAAATATTGCTGTTCAGATCAGTTCTCCACTAATCACTTTCACAGCAAACTCCTGACCTTTTAAATACTCAGTCAAGACCTGAATATGATTATGATGAAATTCTCTTATTGTCTGGACAATTGTATCTTTCGTGGGAGGTAAAAAAGAAAAATGTGTGCTTTTTGCAGTACAGCGAATCAAAGTCTTACAGTTGTTTCATTTCTGTCTTTATTTTCTCTCTATTAGTCCTTTATGCCACTTACTGTAAGGAAGATGGCCAGCTGCCTAATTAGAGCACAGCAGCTTGAAATGCAGTTGCTTTGTGTCAGGGATCTACCTCAAGTCCCAGCCCCTGCAGAGCATTCAAAGAGAAGTTGTTCCTTTGGAAGCTGCCAGCCTTCTCCCTCCAGGTTTCTCAAAAGGAGGTGAGGATGCTCCAGACTCCTCTGCTTTGTCTTGTTTCACTGTTTCTGTTAGTGTTATGATCCTTACACTCTCCTCATCATTTTTTTCCCTCCCTTGTGGCTGATTGTTTTCTAGGCCTGTGGCAGTTTCTTAGTGAGGAGATGGGCTGTTTATTTCACATGGACCATCTCTAGCATATCAATCTGGCCTGGGGAGTTTTGATATTGGCTAGAAACAAACCAGCAAGGGAATCTCGATTTCACAAAGCCAGACTTTGTTTTACTTTCCACCTTTCTGGTTTCTTTCCCTTTGCTAGTTCTCACACAAGCTTTTTCCTTTTCTTCTTTTCCTTTTCCTTTTCCTTTCTTTTTCTTTTTTCCTTTTCTTTTTCTTTTTCTTTTTCCTTTTCTTTTTCTTTTTCTTTTTCTTTTTCTTTTTCTTTTTCTTTTTCTTTTTCTTTTTCTTTTTCTTTTTCTTTTTCTTTTTTATTTATTTTATTTTTTTTTCTTTTTTCCTTTTCCTTTTCTCCTTTCCCTCTTTCCCCTTCTCCTTCTCCTTCTCTTTCTCCTTCTCCTTCTTCTTTGCCTTCTCTTTGTAAAGGAAGACCTTACCTAGGAATTCCACTAGGAAGATGTGGTGGTAGAACAGCAGCATGAGAGAATCAAGTGTTTCAGCAAACGTACCTTGCTGGGGACATTGCCTATAAAACCTGCAGGAATACAGCTTAGGAGCCTCTTGGCCAGCGAGATCAAGCTGCAGGAAGGCAGGGCAGGTTAGGTCAGAGGTCTCTATTGCATTCCTTGTGTCAGGGACCACGGCATCTGCATTCATCTCTCTCAACATTTCAGTGAAAACCCTCTCTATTGCCTCAAGAAGGTAAATTGCATTTGTTGTGCTGCAAGCAAGGTGGTAGTTTTGAGGAAAGACTGCTATCATCTTTTACATGGAGACTCATTAATTTCTGTGATGTGTTAAATCTGCTCACTTGCTTGATGGTTAGAGAAAGCTTTTTCTAATTGCTACCCATAATGCACTTCTAACCCCAGAGAAGCTAATTTAGCAGACTTTATTTTCATTCCCTTCCATTTTTAAGTGGTATTATGTTGATATCATGTAAATGTACAAAAGAAAATTATTTCTGCTCTATAAAGGTACTGTCTGAATGTCCACAGCAAACGCAAAGGCTTCAAATGCTTATGAATGAAAGGAGGCAATGGCAGCAAAGTCAATATTACAAATTTATTACAAAGTATTCTTCCTCTTCGATATTGAAAATATATTGGCTTCTTTCAGATGCTATTCTTTTTTTGTGCTGTACAACATAGGTACAGGTCTAGGTTAAATATATATCTCAGAACATTTCAAAAGTGACTGTTTTTTCCCTTCTCAAGGTTTTCATTTTTGATGTAACTATACAGAGATATCTGACAGATTCAATTATTTTTAGAGAGACGGATCACTTGTCCTTGCCTGTGAAAAAGCAAAAATGAGATAGAAAACATAATGTCCACATCTGGGACAGTTGGCTTTGTATGTGGCTGTTAGCATGGGTGGAAGTAGCCTGAGTCTTCCAGATTGCATTTGCTTTGTAGAGACATCTCTTGACTTTGACTTGAGTCAAAAAGGAACGGAGCCTCCAGCCTAAACTAAGCTTGCTTTAGTGAGCTGCTGTCTATACTGATGAAGAGCTTCCTGCTGTATTTTCCCTCTTGCAACAGTCTGCTGCGGGGTCGGATGAACAGCCAGAGCTGATGTAAGGGAAGAGTTTACAAGAAGGCAGGGAAAACCAGGGATTGAATTTTCAGTATCTGTTCTATAAGTTTCCCAGTAATATGAATCTTCAATTTATACCCATCTCACCTCACAGCTAAACTTCAGCCAGACCACTCCATAGGCATGTTATGTTCAAGGTCTGAAGGCCTCCCATTTTCATGTGTCCCATCACACACAAGCTCATTGCTGTTAGGCTTGTGGGCAGAAAGTTACTCTTCCAAAGAGTGCAGTGTATTGCCTCAGCTACGGCCCAAAAACAGGATCAATGAACCAGAAGCCAGAAGAAAACTCAAGCACCAGGTGTAGGAAAATAGTTAAGTTTCAATATGGACTGCCAAAGGTACTGGCCTGCACTAGTCTTTGGTGAAGGATTTGTCAGAAAACAATTTACACTGTTTATAGTATCATTTGGGCACAAAAGAACAATTAGTTTTGGAAGACAAAAAATAATCGAGATGCTGGGTCTCCTCACCTGGTTTTTAGGGCTGCAGGCAGCTGTCTGCACCTTTGCCTGGGTCCTGCCCTGCCATTAACCCAAACAAGTGGAAAGGGACAGGACACGACACGGGAAATGGCTGGATGTGACAGATAACCCTCTGAGGAGCTGGCAGAAGTTAGAGGTAGCACCTTGAGGGATGGATGGGTGGATGGATGGATGGATGGATGGATGGATGGATGGATGGATTTTACAGGTGGCTAAGAAGGATATACATGAGGAATGGTCATTTGTCACGGATAACTGGGCTGAGGAGTGCTGGGACCTTCCTGCCCATAGTCCTGCAAGGTCACCAGGTCACCTAGATAACTGCTTCAGTAATACTTTATTTGGCTACAGATGTACCAATACTGGCAGTCATGGGAAAACAAAAAGTCTGCTGTTTATTTGGGAAGAGGAAGCAATAGGCAAGGGGAGTTGTGAGGATGGCAGAAGGGAGGGACAGGGGATAATAAGGTGCACAGACACTGTGAGCTGCCTGGGGGATACTTGATGGCCAGCTCTGCTCCAGTAAGATAAACCTGTTCTTCTGACCATATCACAGGGGCCAAAGCTGTGGCTGTGAGTTCCCAGCTGGGGCATGGTGTGCTTTTCTGAGCCCACAAGGGGATGCCTGGGTGACCCAGAGTGTCATCTCAATGTCCCTGTGCCCATGCCCACTCCAGTCTCGAGGGCACTGGCAGCTGACACTTTAGACAGCTACCACTGTAAGGGACAGTCCCTGGGCACCTTACCTGTGACAGTAACAGGTGAACCCCCTGGCCCCAAATTGCAAACTGATGTTTTGTCTCAAGAACTTCTATGATTATAGATATAGCAATCTTCTTTGAAGTGAAAACATAGTTGAGATTGTTCTTTAAAACTAACAAGAGTGTATCAGAAAAGAAAAAATAACCCATAAAAAGTTGGTTGGGAAAAAAGCATTTATTATTTTAGTGGGGTGCAGGGGATTACTTAGGGACAGGAGTGCAGCGGGTTAATTTCTCAGTCTTCTTATGCTGATCAAGTGGGAATGCTTGGAGGACTAATCATAAATAATCATAATCATATCCTGCCTAGATGGATATGGGTTTAAACATAGATGCAGTTGCTTGAAAATTATTCTATAAAGATACTGAAGGCAAAGGGGGGATATGTGAAATTAACAGCAGAATGGGCTAATTAAGATCTTCAGATAGGTGCTTAAAACTGGGTTATTATGTAGAATGTTCTTACTTGAATGTGCCTATTAAAAATGCTGTTTTCTTGAGTATTTTTGTTGTTGTTGTTGCTTTCTTTAAATTAACCCCCCCACTCAACCCTTCTGTTCTGACCTCTCAGGACACAGAGGTGTACAGGACGGTTCTGAGCGAGTGAACTGTAGCTGGAGAACGCTGAGCCCACACTGCAGTTTCTTGGTCCTGCTGCCTTTGACGTGGTTTACTGAGAAAGCCTCTGGGAACACATTGGCACTGAATAACATTGAAAAGAAAAACATACTTTGAAAGCAGCTTTTTTCTGTTTTTCTCTTAAGGGTCACTGTGAGAGTCTCAGCCCATGCATTCTGAGCATTGCCTCCTGAGCAAGTCTGAGTTAAAATCTTGGTTGGTTACATATTCCTTAGATTTTTTCCTGAAAATATGCTGTCTCTCTTGTAGTTTTCCATT
Source organism: Chaetops frenatus (assembly GCA_013400775.1). NCBI lineage: Eukaryota > Metazoa > Chordata > Aves > Passeriformes > Picathartidae > Chaetops > Chaetops frenatus. The sequence goes on from VZTR01011714.1 coordinate 378,258, forward strand.
TCACCCAAGGGTCTCTCGGCTAACCCATGGATTTGTTTAGTAGAAGCCACAGGAAGGCTGGAAGAAAGTGGACAATAAAGAGCTGCAAAAAAAGCATTGGCTGTGGCAAAGGAAAGGAAATGCTGCGTCTCCACATCAGCATTTCCACATGGAAGGATAAAAGGTACAGAGCTAACCAGAATTCATCAGTGACCTCTTTTCCATAAATAATTTAAATTGTTCTAATTTTTTCAGAAAAGAGCAACTTTCTTTAGACCAAAAAGGGTTCTGCACTCATGCCAAAACTGTGGAATCCTCCCAGATGTTCTAGGAGATCAGCAGCAGTTTCATTTCCTAGGTAATTGCAGGTCCCATGTTGGCACAATTAATTCAAAACTACTTGTCTGGGACACTAGTCTGCAAAGCAAATGTTCACATCTCTCCATATGTGAGGGTTCAAGTCTGAGCTCCAAAGGGCAGCTAGCAGCATTAGAGGGAATGTATCTCACAGCTGCTTTACCACCACTGCTTTTAACGTGGAAACATTTTGCAAATTTCCCAAAACACAAGTTAAACACGACCACATATAGCTGCTTTCAGAGCAGATGCTTTTTCCTTTTTTTTTTTCTGTCAGCTGTGCCCCTCACAAGAATTGATGGTTCAGGTTGAATGCATGTTGTTATGCTATTTTTATGTGTGGTTATTGGGATTGCTTCTTGTTTGCGTGTTGGTAGCTGCCTGCCAGCTGGTGGCTACATTCTGCTGGACAATTAGCAATTTTCCCCATCTGGTGAATAGATTTACTCCACGTGCACCTTGCATGTGATAGCATCTGAGGTTCAAATAGAGATCTGTTGGTGAAAGTCTGCTCTTCACTACCAACAGTACAGCTTTTTCCTCTATGCTCTTCATGCTTTCTGAGAATTAAGACTTTTAAGAATGATGGAATTGTGGTTTAAGTTGTTCGTGTGTTCCAGTTAGACCCTGGTGTTTGCAATTCTCCTAGAAATAAAGCAGAACTACAGAAATTATGTTCCTAATCTGGTGAATATTAAATATGAAGGATTTTTTCTTTTTCAGACAAACTTTGTTCATAATGGGCTGTATTTTCGGTGATCAACTTTGTTTCCACCTCCCGCACAGCTTCAAATTAACAGATAACATGTAAAACCTATCACTGCAGGATTGAATTGTTTCAGAGTCCACTACATCTCATACTACCAGATTCTAGCTGATTGTAGGAGTCATGCTGTGCACCCATTTAAATTGAAAAGCTTACAGGCTCGGTTGGGCCATTTCAAAGTTTGCAGAGATTTAGCTTTAATCCTCTTAAAATATTAGGCCATGTGACCTTGCATACCATATTGTCAGTGGGATAAAGATCCCTTTGATTTTTATTTACACTTCTTCACATGGGAGGAGGCAGGTTGATTCATTTCATCTCAGTGCCCCCTTTGGCTCCTCATCCCCTCCCTAGGTCACTCATGTGGACGCAGGAATGTTTTGGCAAGTAGGGTTTGCATTTTTCTGCAGCTCTGTGTTCCAGTTTGTTCTTTGGAGGAACACTTACAAGATGCTAGCTTTGCAGGCAGATAAATTGTTTTATTTTTGCATAAAAGATATCCTTCCATCTATCTTTATGGAATGGAGTTTTTCACTATAAATGTTTCATGCAGACAATTTCGACAATTCATGTACTTGCTTTTACTTTATAACTTTTCAATTAAACAATGGTTTCTGGAAGCTGGCAGTTGTTCCAATCTGCTGTTGTTATGAATTTTGTCTTCAAGTTTTGGGATTTTTTTTTTAATGTTTACAGTGTAGCAAAAAGAAGGCACAAGGAATATAAAGAAGAAAAATGCCGTAACCATGGAGGATAATGGATTTGCAAAAAAACCTGAGTACGTGGAAATCCCACAGCACCTTTCTTCACCACTTTGCATAGCCATTTGCACACATGCAAAAGCAGTAAAAAAATATAGATTTACTAGTGTCCTTGACTAGAAAACTAGGTTCCATGGAAGGAAAAGTATAGGCCTTTCTGTCTAGAAGAGGAAGGGGCAAGGAATAGTTTTCAGAGATACTTTGAGAGAGCTTTGGTGCTATCCAAGCCTTTCATTATTTTGACAATGACAAAAATAAACTGCGAGAGGATGAGTACTTTCTGTGAAAAAATCCCTCAGCCTAAACCTAATATTTTTTATCTAGTACAGAGCTCAAAATTTGGCTGAGGTTGTTTCCCTATTGTCTTCCAAAGTCCAGGAAAGGGTGGTAAAGCAGTCATGATTTCAGGCCTAGTGCTAAAATTATACTGCTTGTTCATAAAGTTAATGAATTCAAATTCAAAATATTAACCTGTCCTGCCATCTGCTAGAAGTCAAGATATTCTAACACCATACCAATATTACAGACCTTGTACATTTTCTCTTCCTACATATCCTTCCTTGTGGAAGAAGTAACTCCTGTTACTTCAGTGACTCAGTACTTGCCAATACTTCATGAAGCAACAGCACAGTTTTTAAATTATTTAAGCACCTACAAGCCCGTTAAACAAAGAAAATTTACCAGGTGATCTAATTTACCAGGCAACACTGATCCAAACTTTTTCTCTCCAGCTGCATTTCTAAATGACAATGACCATTTCTACAAAAAGCTGTACATTCACAGCCTTTCCCAGTGGTGACAATCCATGAGAATTTCTGTGGGATTTAATAACGTATCAAATGTGCAAAACTCTATTTTAAAGAAAGACATCTTCCAATTTAAATATCACCTTGATCTAAAATTTTTTCAGCTTTCATTACAGCAAGTAATATCTACATGCTCAGATAAGCAAAGGTAAGACAGCTCTGTTTTTTAATGCTGTTGTTTATTTTACACATTCAAACACGTTTTCTTTTTTCAGGTGAGTTTACCCTACATAAATCTTGAGAATAAATACTTTTAGTTTGGGGGCCAGGGCGAGGAGAATGAAGCTAGGCAGATAGCTATAACAATTTGGAGCCTTAGCTCAATTTCTGACTGAAAAGAAAGAGGTCACACTTAAACCATTGGGGAAAGTCTATAGGCTTTGGTTCACTTTTCCTTCCATATAGCTGCAGCTAAACTGATTACCTTCTCCCCACCACATCCACCCCCAGAAGCAGGAGTGAGGGTTGTAATAAGGGCAGCTAAATCCAAGATAGATGATGAGTCAGAGGCTTCAGCTGTGATTTGTGCAGCCTGGCATATTAATGTAAACTGATAGTAGCTTATAATGAGCATCTGCTATTACCTCCTGTTAAAGATGAGGTATAGGACTTGCTGGACCTTTGATGTGACCCAAGTACAGCTGCTCTGGTGTCCTTTGTAAGGGCTGAAACCATTAGTGCAGCCACTCAGGAAAAGAAAAACAAAAAAAAAAACAAAAACAAAACAAAAACAACAAAAACCTGCAAGGGGTGATTATCCCAAGTTGCTCAGACATCTCTATGTAAATCGACAGAGTTTGGGAGTTCCAGTTGCAGAAAATTAGAATTAGGGATTAGTTTCTGGGGCAGGTGGGGAGGGCACTGAGAGACTGAAAGCTATAGATGAACTGCAGCCCTGGAAGAGGGTTACATTTTTTAATTTAACCTAAACTGTGGTTTGGTTTCTATTTGGACTTTGCAGGTTTAAAAACTACCAGATGCAGAGACATGAACTCCAAACAATACTGTGGGAATGAGTCAAAAGGGAGGCCAGCCTCCACTAGGTATGTGTGAGAAAGATCACTCACACAGCTCCCTCCTGAATAGTCAGTTTTAATTTGTTATTTTGCATTTCTTATAGTCCAAGAAAGGTGATAAGTGTGAGAAAGAGGGAAAAAAGTGTCTAAAGAAAGTGGAGGTTGAAAATTTGAAAAGAGATTTGGGATTGGATGTGAAAATTGAGTCTCCTTTTAATTAATTAAAAATAGCTGAATGGTGAGTCAATGGTATTTCTTTAAATGCATGGTTATAAGATGAAAAGGTATAGAGCACTCATCAGGGCATTAGATTTGTAGATCACTACTCTGGAATGGTATAAGACCTGAGCTGAAAATTAAATGTCATCCCATGTTTAGTATCTGATACAGTGAAATATGGCTTTTGAGACCTGGGTAGAGAACTGAGGACTAAATGAATAGTTTGAGATCCTTCTGCTGCCACGTGAATGAGGAAGGAAAAAGAAAGGCTCATGCTGGAGTGCGTGGGGTTGCCAGAGCCTGTTCCTTGCAATGAACTGACTGGATTAGACAGTTTCCACATAAACAGATGTGGGGAAGGTTATTACTCTCTGAAAGCACTCGTGTCAGGCAGCAGCAATGTGAGAGAAGTGCCAGGTTATAAGCAGAAATTCTTCTCAGAATTCAAGCTGTTTCTTTCCTAGTCTTCTATCCTTTCCTCCTTTTGAGAGATCTGATTAAATTATTAGTTGCTGTGATAGGTGATAAATGGAGAGAGATGGGAATGACACCATCCAGAAATTAAGAATAATTTATTTTTTATTTCCTTCCAAAACTGCTTCTTGCTCGTCAACCCTCCCTACCTTTTCCTCTGTGCAGAGGTTGCCTTCTCTCCCCCTTCTGCTCTGCTCTCTTGCCCTTATCATCAACACTTAGTCCTCATCTCCCTTTGCCTGCAGGCAAGCAGGGCCCTGTTGTCCCACCTGCACTGAGCTGCATTCCCAGCTGCTGGCTGCATGGCAAACCACACGGCCAGAAATGCACCACAGGTCCTGCCATGCACCCCTGCAGCTGTCCTGGGAGCAGCTGGGCACTGGGAGGGAACACACTGGTTTATGGGGTGAAAAAAGGACTGTGAGCAAAAGGTAATTTCCTCACTGGGGATTCTGGCTTATTTTGGGAAGCTCGATAGCTGCATGTTTTGTTATTGTGTGATTTATTGTGTGATGTGGTGCAGGGGAGAGTCTCACTTAAGCAGTACATGGGGTTTTTCATTTGGAAAAGAAAACAAATTCAAAATTGACAAATATAAAAATATGCCCCAACATTTGTGACAGAGATACAGGAAGTTAAAAGGAAAAACAACACTAAAGGACAAATTCATCAGGTCCTGGACAAAATGATGTGTGGAGCACCACTTCCATGGAGAAGGAGTTGGCAGATGCCCCTTTACCCCTTTGCTGTTCACAACCAGACAATGAAACCTGGGAATAGGGAAATGGAAATTAGTGGAAATCTTGAGTTTAGATTGCAAGGACTGGGAGGACAAAGCTCATTAGAGATGGGGAGAAACAGTAGAAAGGAAAGAGATGTCAGATCACACACATTATTGGGGTAGGAACCCAAGTTGTGCAGTAAGTGCTGCCAAAGAAAGACTATTAGTGAGTCCTTGCTCTAGCATAAACATCACCCAACAGGCTCTCAGGAAAAAGAGCAGGTCTTAAAAAAGTACTTTTTGGCTTTTGATTGAGAGTGGAAAGGGCTATGGTTATAACAAGCACAAGCTGTTTTAATCCAGTGCTTCTTAAGAGGTGATTGCTTTAAGTATAGCAATGCCTCCTGGCTGTACAGGAGTCCCTGAAATCTCAAAGGCTTGAAAATGAAAGGTGACTGTTGTTCAGTGCAAAGCCTTCTCCCTGAAGTCTCTCTCTGACTGTTGCCAGGAAGCAATGTGATGGCTGAAGCAAAATGTTCCAATAAACTCAGCTACTCCGGGAGTGAATCCCTGTGGCCAGCAAAAAAAGCACCCAGACTACTATGTCAGAAGGTGAAAGCAGGTTAGATTATAAATGGAACAATAATAACAGTGTCGTTGAAAACAATTTCACAGAAAATGAAAAATTCAGATGATACAAAGCAGTCAGTAAGGCTGTGAGAGGCTGCTCAGAGACGTGAGGGTAAGACAAAAAAGACTTCTCGCCAGAAGAATACTGGGTCTAGAAAAACTAATGTGACAAAGCAGCCGGTCAGCAGTTTCAAGGAGGAGATGCAGGCAGACAAAACAAAAAAAAGAATAAAAGATAATCAAGGGTCTGAAAGGGAAGAAGGGTCTTCCATGTCCTTGGGGTGAATGAAGTAATCATTGTGAAATAGGCATACTAAAGAATGGCCTGAGAAATGTGTGGAAAAAAAAAGTTCCACTATGAGTAACTAAACAGATGCTTTTCATTTCTGCTCTGCTAGAAAAAACAGACAACATGGACAAGACCCAGACTCAGGCTTGGTTGGACAGGATAGCATTAAAAGGGCTGAGCCCTTGGAGGGCAAAAGAAGGAATGTGCATGGCTGTCAGGACACAGGGGAAGGGCATCTTTGCCTGGGAGGGGATCCACAGTTCTGTCTCAGAGGCAAGGAAACATCTATGACGCTTCCTCCAGAGGAAGTGTTTGTTTTTTGCTGCTGATTCAGTTACCAAATGGGCAAATCATTACTGAGAGCTGCTTTCTGTGAGCTGAGGTGCTGGTTGTAGTGGTTTGAACTCCAGGGCACCAATAACCTGTGCTGCTGAGCCAGGGAGCTGCTTGAGGGGATTTACATCTTGCTGTGACTTGGCTGCATGGCACTTCTGCATAAGCTCCTTCTCCATTGTGGGAATAATGGACCTATTGTTCTTAATGGCTGTGTTGTAGGCTTCAAGTCACTGAGAAGTGTCTGATCCACTCTAAAGATCCTGTATTTTGTATGCAGACACTCCTCCATTTGGAAAAAATTCAGGACTAAATATAGCAGCAGACAGGCTTGGACTGGGCTCCTTAATTCCCTGACTGGAGATCTTGGAGATTTTACAAGCCCACACCAAAATGCTGAGCTATGGTTGTACATAACATCAAGAGTGGTCAAATTTGACAGTGCTGAGGTAAAAGTTCTCTAAAAATCTGGAGCCTGTTTGTGTGATCCCTGAGAAATATCTGATGGCTTTTCCAATTCATCTCGCCGGCGAATGTATAAGCCAGGGGTGGGTGCATGGCAGTGGTGGCTGCATGTGCTGTGTTGCAGCCCCACGTCAGAGGGGTGAAGTGGAGGTGCCTCACACCCTCCTTTCTGGGGGCAGACACCCACACCTGCCTGCACACCCCGAGAGAGGTGTGTGCACAAGCTGGGGTGCATGAATGGATGAGTGGAGGGAACGGGGTGTGAGGGTACATTTTGGTGGGTTGCTGCACTCTGTAAGTGCAGCCTCACTTCATCAGCTTCCCATCTTTAACATGGAGGGAATATAAACTCCTCTCTAATTTAAAGATAAATTAACTTTTGCTTCTGAAGCATTCAAGTGGCATATTGAGAAGCACCACAGGAGAGTCCATGAAGAGATAAATTATTTTATGGAGAGGGAAGGGATTTGGTTACTGTACAGTTATGCAGGGGCTGGAACTAGATGGTAGGTGAAGGGAATGAAACAATACACTGCACAGCTGTGCATTGGCACCATCTATTGCACTGAGTGAGGCACAGGGTTTCATCAGAAAAAAATAGTATGTGGCCTTATAATGAAAGGCTGTGTTGTAAGTGAAAGGGGAGCAGAAAATCTTAAACCTGCCATTTCCTAACCTTTGAACAGTTGACTTTACACCCACAATGTTCTTTCGCTGTTGTTGGTTTTGCATGTAGCACAACAGAAAGCAGAAAGGGCTTTTATCATTAAACAGAAGTGACAACAGGATGGATATCTGTGGCACTGGGCTGCACAGGAATGTAGCGGAGTCAGCAGTTCAGGGAATGATTGTTTAATCCAGGATTTGGGCAGTCTGCAGGCAGTAGTACAGCACTGCACCATTGATGTTCATCAGCTTGCAGATTAGACAGGAGCAGCTCAGGGCTGGATCCCTGTATTTCCCCTCCTCTCCCAAATATTTTTTTTTCCCACATTGTACCAGTTGTACCACTGCAAATCAGATCAATACATGAAGATGAAACGTTTTGCTTATACCTCAACACATTGTTCAAGAGGCAAGCAGAGTATACACTAACTTCAGCATATGGCTTCCACCACGTGCTTTGTGCTCTCTTGAAGAAGCCTTTTTGTGTTAGACAAGGGTGAAATGTTAACATGAGGATAGTAAAGAAACAAGTTGGCTTCTGGTGCTTAGAAGCAATAATAGATGCTTGCCTTGCTATGAACTTTGTGTAAGTCAAGTTTAACCTTTACATGCTTGTGTAGAATAAGAGATAGATTAGGTTTGCAGGAGAACTGAAGGTTAAAAAAAAAGAAAGACTTTAGATCCCAAAGGCATGGAAAAGAAGCCAGAGGTCTGATTGTGTTGTGTCAGATGGCAGTTGTTCTCCTCTTTGAAGCAGCCCTGATATTCTCAGGACATTGTAATGCCATGGTGCTACAGCCTCCTCTATTCTGAACACACAGAAAATATTTCAGAGGTGCAGCAGGTCCTTGGCAAATTTTAGCCTACAGCAATATCTCCAATTTCTTAGTCTTTTATTTTATGTTAGCTTTCAGGAAGTGTAAGACCAGTACCATAGACAGATGAAGCTGTGCCATGCTCAGCCTTCTGATCCTGACTCTGCATCAACTCCTTTCTTGCATCCCATCAAAAGATAAAAGGACTTGGAGGTGGAAATTAAAAGCCCACATGGGCAGACAGATCTGCTGCCCTGGTAATTGCCTGATGGCAAGGCAGGTTTATGATGACTTAAGCCCTGGAGCCACAATTGCTTTGTGGACTATCATTAAGTGATATAAACCACCAGGTCTCTACAGATCATGGGATGAAAATTGCTCTAATGGATGGGTCAGAAACAGTAATGAAGAAAATTTATAAATAAATTTATATATTAATTAAGTATCTCCAGGGTGATAGCTAAATGCAAGTAAGAGGAGCTTCAGAATTAGGGGTGCACAGGCAAAACTAGGCAGTTGCCATTCTGTATATCCCAACACACCACTCCTCCAGGACTGGGGGCACAAAGCAGCACAGAACCCTACACTCTTCTCAATGTTATCAGAAGCCTGGTTTTAGAGTCCGAGTCAGACCCTTCCTTCAAGGTACACCTTTGTTTGCATTTGGAGGCATGAGGAGACCCTAATATGTTTAGGTGTGGGGACTCTGATGTACGTTGAAGTCTCTCTGCCCCACAAAAGCAGTGTAAGAGTAGGCCCTGAAAAGAGCAAGAATATAATGTTATGCAGCATAAACCAGTCCAAAACAGAGCTGCTCTGACTCTGCCATCCCTTCTGACCCCTCGTGCAATCCTGGTGCAAGGGAGTGGGCAAGATCACTGTTGGGGGCAGAGCCCAGCTGCTGGGCTGGGGCACAGCTGACTTGGATCAACCTCATCCACTAAGGAATCACATCTTAGTTAAATATTCTGAGTGCTTAACGTTGTTTCAGGCCCGGCAGAAGTGAGCTATATATAGCCCTTGATTACAGACTATGCCAAAATAATTGTCTAGTCCAATGATATGCCCAGAAAACTCTATCACTCCCATTGATCCAGAATGAAAAGCCACTTAGATCCTGCCTCCAACTTCCAAAGCAGTCCTTGCAGTGTTTGCTGCTGCTTGCAAATGTTAACACTTATAACAACTTTGAGCCTTTTCTACTCCTCCTCATGTGGAGTCCTAAGAGGCTGTGGTGTAAGTGTATGGCTTACTTGTACTACAGGGGTTATGCAAATTAAAACTAATTCCAGGGTGGTGGGGAGAGTAAAAGTAAAAGGATGCAATGAAGAACTAGTGGAGGAAAGAATACAAAAAAAATAAAAATAATCCAAGCCATCTTTATAGATCAACCAGTATATTTACAGCTACTGTTGAGAGATGAGTTATTGAATGATACCTGTTTTCACCCTGGCCATAGATTTCAGAAATGCATGCAAGTACAATTATCTTCACCCAAGCAGTAAACATTTGGACAGTTTTCAAATCTAAACATTGTATATGAATCGATCTTTGCCTCCTTAAGTTCAGCTCAGCTATCCTTCCAGCATACCAAGTGCCATAACCAGCCTGATGGATCACACAGAGGTTACATTTCACATCTGGAATCCTGCAGCACTCATCCTGGAGAGATGCTTTCAGATATCAGCACTTGGAGTGGGAAGAAAAAAAGCAGTCACAGGAACATCTACCTGCCTTCCCTGTAAATATAAACTAAAGGCTGTGTCCTTTAAGGGCAGTCCTTTGATACTGTGCAGATAACTCTAGGACTGCTTCTGTGTTTTCACTGTTTGTTAGTTGCATAAGCTCTGAGGGTAACAGGGACTCGGCATTTTCTTCTAGCCAAATTCTATGGTCAACTCTCAGTTTTAACTTGTGCAAACTGAATGTGTAGACTGCAGAGATTTGTCTGCATACCAGCGTTCCCAATTCTATTGCCTGTAAAATGGTTTATTACAAGGACATCAGTCTCTGAAGAACCTGTGCGAGCTGCTGTCAGGGAGAGAACGTGCATTAGATTGGTGGAGTAATGTGGTAATGCAAATTCTTCATATTTCATCAAGGGAGTATTTACTCTGCAGTCCCAAATGCTTCTTGGCAAAACAGACTGGAAGCACCGATCTCTGGCAAGATGGCAAAGCTTTTATTTCTTCCAGAAGGCAATAACTAAACTACCTCCCCTCCCCTCTGGGAAAGACTATAAATAGAGGTCTGCTGGGATCCCAGTCTCACATTCACAGAGGCAGCTGCCATCTGGGATTGCAGTTGACCTCCTGTCCCTTCTTCATCTTCTCTCGTTCTTGCTTGATGATATTTGTGTGGTTTCAAGGTGAGCTGGTCCAGGGAATTAAACCAACTGAAAAGTAATTGTAGGAAAAGAAGAGACTGGTGCTTGCAGATATAGCACATTGGTTCCTCCACAGTTCTGGCTACCCCCAGAGAAGCTGACTACCTTCCACAAGACTTTCTGAAGTGCTGGGCTACAAAATAAACAGCCTGTGAGGTGATTTAGGGATTTAAGCTTAATCCACATCTGTGGAATAAACTGCCAAAGAAAGGTACATATTCAAACTGGAAAACATCCATCATATGCTATTTACTAACTGCAGTCACAATTTCTATTTCTGTACCAGCAAACCACAAAAAGAATGAAACCTTGTAGGTTAAATTAATGGGAACCAAGACAGACAGCAAATCAACTAGCTCAGAACTACCAAGCTGTGCTTAACTCCAAAGTCACCCTGAACTCGTGACCCTTTGCCGTATCCCCGCTTTCCTGAGAAATTGCTGTGTTTCTGTGCAGGAGGGAGGGTGTCCCCAGGGAGGGGCACAACCTAAATGAGAACAGGAGCACCAGTTTGGGAAATCAGCACTGCAAAAGATGTAGCCAGCTATGAAGATATATCTGTTGCATAATTTTCCCCCTAAATGTTTAGCTTGTTAAAACCAAGTGCCTAATAAAACTGCAGGAGGATATTTTTTAATTGACCGCTACTGCATGTGTTGGAAGGAACCTTTATGAAAGATGCCCCTGGTGCCATGTATTTTGCTGGAGGGACCAAGTGACATCTGCTTTATCAAGATGCAGGAAATGCCATTTCCTGTCTAGTCAGGGGCATCAAGCCAAATACTGGTCTCAGTTGTCAGCCAGTCAATTATTTGATTATGGATGTTCAGCCATCTTGTGTTTGCAGATCATTTTCCAGCTAGACTGCAAAGATTACATATACATTTGACAGTCAATGTTGGGCTTATTTTCAGCTTAAAACCATTACTTACTAACACAGAAAGCTGGCCTCATGAAAGTGAATTGTTCTCAACTCCCCTGCTGTTCAAAAATTTGATGTGCACTGATGAGTTTGTTCAGGTCCTCATTCTGTGGTTTTTGCAGAGAAAAGAATCCGTTTCTTATTCTCAGTAAGATGAAAGAAGCAATACTTTTTTCCCCCCTATATCCCAAAGTAAATTAAGGTTTTCTGGCAGTGGTGCTCATTTCACCCTTTGGTTTTGAGAAACACTATTCATCCTGAGAAAACAACTCTGTGTCTGTTGGCTTGAGGATCCAGCTGCTTGTCATGTTAAACCATGTGGAGGCTGCATCTGAGTCCATCTGTATTGCCAGGATCAGTGCCCCAGGGACTCAGCACAAAAACACTTTGATCCCTCCCAGTGACAGGGTTTTTGCTAACAAGCCTCCAGACATTTCAGTTGGTATGTCATCACCCTTGCTAAACCAGAACAGAAGGATGAAACCAAAGTATCTCCAAAGACCTTTAATAACAATCAGTTGAAGGGGAATGAGTAAAACATCCCAGGTGAGGCACTTCTGTATAAAGCATTCGCATGGGCCATATGATTGTAACGAGGACAGGATGGAGAGGCTTTTTTCTCCACCTTTTCTCTTTTTTCTTGTCCTTTTCTTCAGAGATAAAAAAGAGGATGGGAGCTATGGACTGTGAATTGCAGTGAACAAAGTGCTTAACATCCTTTAAATAGCTTGATAGGGTCAAAGTAAGGCAGAAAATCTAAAACGCATAGAAGAGAGAATGAACCTGAAAAGTCCTAATATGTTTTATACTGAGTGGCCCCCCTGCAAATTGTACCTCTTAGTGATGGCCTGATTAGTCCAAATTTTTCACACACTTAGCAGCAACTAAGGTACAAACCTCCTGTACATCATGAGAGGATTTATGCTTTTAATTCCCACCATTATAGAGCTGCAAATATACCCCATTGCTTTTACCTTTTAAAATCCAGACTGCATGTGCAGTGGGCATGTGATTTGTGCAGCCAGAGTTTGGGATGGGTGCTTCAAAATAGCAATGGCCTCATGCTCTTGCACTTGGGCAATAAGTAAGAAGTTAACTAATACCTTGCACTGATGAAGCACTCTGAATAACTTGCAGGTAGAGTTGAATTTTGTGCCAGACAACTGAGACCTAGGGTTTTTACAATCTAAGTGCATTACTTGAGCAGAAATCAGATTGTCAACAAGGCAGTATGTGATTAGTATTAGCAGAGCAACTTTCAATAGATCATGTAAATGAAGCAAAGAGGGCAGCAAGGCCAAAATCCTTGTCTTAATTAACCGAAAGCATACTTTGTAGATGATTTTTTTTCCTTATAGAAAAGGAACAGTGAAGGAGAGAGAGCATTAAAATGCAAGGTTTTATCTAACATGCCCAGCTATGTTCCTCTCCCTTCTGCAGTATAATTTTGCAGAAAACAGACAATTTGATCTGAAAGCCCAACTCTGCACCCAAAAGCATGGGAAGTTTGCCAGTTGGAGAATGGAACTTTGTGCAGTCAGATAATGATCCAGTATGACCCAATGGAGCAGAAACATTTAAGCAGCTCACCAGCTAGGCTATGATTCTTTAAACATATAGTATTAGAAGCTCCCATTTCTGAAAAAGAGCTACCTACAAGTCTAGGAAATCAAGGCACAGATATCTTTTCAACAGTGTGATAGGGTTGATCAGTTCATCTTGTCAAGAACCATTCAATAGTTACCCTGACTACTTATTATTAATAATGTTCTACTTTGTGAGCATTACAATATATGTAAACCAAGCTTTTGATAATTTTTCTCTAAAAAGCTGATGCTTCTGGAAATGTACCTTTCATCTTGGTTCCAAGGTTTTTATTTGAAAAGTTATTTTATTGTTTTTTAAACAGCAAGCAAGCAACCAAACCACCTGCCTCTTTTCTCCTCATCATCACCAACATTTTTTTTCCCTCTCAACATCACCAAAATATTTCTATCTTCCTTTTTGTTGCAATTTGGAACTGCAGAAGAGAGGAAACTCCTTGAAGCACTTACTCACTCTTGCCATGCAGGGCAAAAGGAGTACATGTTTCTCCTGACACTCACTGGTTTTGGCTCCTCTGTGGTCTCATTAACATTCCTATTTTCATCCAGAGCATCTCTGTGTTTTCAAGCTGGGTAATGTTTGCATTATGGTTGAAACAACCCAGAAAAGTTGGATTGCTTGTATCATGTATTTCTTACTGAATGGCACCCTAAGAAGCATTTTCCTGCCAGAGTTCCCAGCTGTCCTCTTGACAGAAACTCTTGTGGCAATGAGTGCAAACAGCTCAGTAAGTGATTCTAGGGTAAACGTGAAAATCTCCCCCATGCCAAAGGGAGATTTCTCAGGAGCATTTCACAAAGTCACTCTCCACAAACATCAAGCCATGCCTGATGGCAACCAGGCTGACATTGCCTCGGTATTCCTCTTCTCCTGAGAGTACTTTGACAAACTGTTTAGTTGTGGTTTGTTTTTTGTTTCCTTTTATTTAATGGCAGCTTTGCAGGGTTCATTTATGTTAGCTAAATAACAAAGTACCCACTAGTGTGTTAGCCAGTCTTTCCTGCATCCTGACAAAGCAGGGATGCAACTGGCTCTACTACTGTGTTTATGGTACACCCTGATCAGTTTGCTTCCTTGTGGTTTTATTTTGCACTATTACACTTGGGAATATGGGTACATATCAATCATGTCTTCAGATTCTTGAAGATATTGTATTATCCTTGCCAGTCTCTGTGAGCTGTAAAGTAAAACAGCACCATTATATACTGCTCTCCTATATAAGTCAGGTGATTCAACTTCAGGAAACATCTGAAATATATTGATCACATCACTGAGGTGTCCAATATTGTTTTACAGCTAAAGAATTTAAAAATTACACCTGAGAAGTTAGATTCATGTTTCAAATGACCTTCAAAAAGATCCTGGTGACATGCAGTCATAGAGAAGAAAGGGATAGTTAATTTTTCCTCGTGGGTGCACCACATCCTTTGGCATGAATCAAACAATACCCTCTCACTCAAAGACTCCTGAGCTCATTTTCAAAGGTTATGGATGGATTTTTTAGTTCCCTCCTGCTTGTTCTAGCCTAGTGTCACAACCACCAACAACTCTGGCACAAGTAGAAATCAAGGGCTGAGGGGGTTCCTCTCCTCTCTGTCTCGAATTCTTCTGGATTTATGCCCTTTACCTCTTGGTTTGTACCCCAAAGAGACACCTTGGAGTGTAGTCAGTATTAGCTGAGGAACACTTGCCTGTTGTCCTGTTCTTCAAATTGTATGATATGCATTAGGTTTTCTTCTTGCAGTGAATGAAGCATAACTTGGTAGCTTACTGTCTGTCTGTGAAGTCTTTCAGCAGTAAGTCATGGCTTTGCTTCCTCCCTTAGGTTCTGATGAGTGCTGCTATGTTTCTGATCATGGTTTTGCAGGAATCAAACTTTTTTTTTTTTTTTTAATTTATTATTCTAGACACTGAGCAACTTTTGGTAACCGTTGTGTTTATAGACAGTAGCTGAGTCAGCTGAAATACCAGAAAATAATAACTGCAGAGAATTTGTATTTAACTAAAAAGTTCAACTTCATGTGAGCCAGAAAAGATTTTTTCTTCCTTCCCCTGAAGTACTGTCTGTGTTCTCATTCTAAGTCTACCCCTGAGAGAATCTAAATTTACTCTTTCCTGGCTTTTGAGAAATACACAGAGAGACATCAACTGTTGGTGGGTAAGAAAGCTCTGAAGTGAGGGAAGAGACAGAAGCTTACAAAAGAAAGTTCCGTGTCTGTATTTACCTGTTTGCAATAGCAGTCTGCATCGTCCCTGGGGGTGCGTTGGCAAAGCTGAGCACAGGAAGGGCACTGTGCTGTGGGTAGGCTGGCTCTGAATCAGCTGTCACATGAAAGTCTCGCAATTCATCACACGTTTGTTACTCTGACTGTGGCATCACACGACGGGCGCTGCTGCGCGCCTTCACCTAACGGGGGCATGGTCACGGCTGCCCGGGGCAAAGCTCAGCTCCCCGTGTGTGTGTGGGGGGACGTGCATGGGAGGGAACAGGGCCTTGCACATATCTTTTGCTATCCACGTGGCCTTTGTGAGGAACTTTAACACCGGCATCTGCCAGCTTCTGCTTTGAGACTCCTTTCTGCTGCCGCAGTGCTGCGAGGGCAGACCCTCATTTACGCAGAAACCACTGTGAGCAGCAGGCTCTAACTTTTATAATGGAAGTACCTGCAGAAAAGAAAAAAGGAGTTCTGCTTTTATGCTTTTGTGTAACCTAGGCTTTATTCCTCAAAGGCCTTCTCCTGCCAATAAGAACAAAACCCTACACGCAAATGGCTATTTCTGCCACCATCCCTAGAGGTGACATCTCCTCTTCCTGCTCCTGGCTCGGGATGAGAAGTGCAAGAGCTTCCTTGACCTGTCAAGCTGCTCACCTGCTTGGGAGGACATGCCGATGGAGAAACACTTTGGAGGAGAGATTCTGAGTGTTGAACTTTTTCTTCTTTTTGGTAATGGCTTGATCTAACTGAAGAGCTTTAACTATTACAGATTTTGCAAACATCACTACATTTTTCTGAACTTGTGGCAAGTTGCACTTTTTTTCTTTTTCATTTTTCTTCTCATTTTTTCTTTTTGATTTTACCCCTTTATTTCCTTTTTCTTTTTCTTTCTTTTTGTTTCTCTTTCTCCTTTTGTCCCTTTTTCTTTCCTTTTGTTTTTCATCTTTATTTTATCCTTTTTCTTTGTTTTTCTTCTTTATTTTTTCTTTTCTTTAAAGGAAAGCTGGTTGTGTTCTTCTTACTCTCCAGTCACATTAGGATAGCAGCACAAAATTCAACCTTTCAAACCCTTCTTTTTCTTTCTTTCAGGCAGTTGGCCCCAAATCTTTTGTTTTACAGATTCTAAAGCCTTATTCACTCTACTCTGCTTTAACTCTGTTGATATAAGACCTTCCTTTCCCAAAAATGTGGACATAGATATATGAGATAAAGGTCCTACACAATTTTTTAATATATCTCTAGTGACATTTCTAACTATATGTGAATCCTATATAACAGCTAAGTAGTGTGTGGTGGTCATAGAAGAAAAGCCTAAGGGATAGGGCAAGGATATCACAGTTGTAATTGTCCATGTTGGGATTTTACTAGCAGAACCACTTCAAGTACAGGATGTGAACATTATGGTGATATAGCATGTTTCACCTCAAGCAATTCCAGCAAAATACAGAACTCGAAGCTGTTGCAGCTCCAAGCACCGTAGAGTGACAGGTTTGATGTGCTGCAGTGATTCCACCATCCATGCAGACACCATTGCTTGTTCCCGAGAGCACAGCAATGCTTACCTGAAATATCAGTGATGATAACCTCAGCCACAGCATGAAGTTAATGAGAGCATGTGGAGTTGGATATGGAGAAATACTGATGTCAATTTATAACTGAAGTTGGATCCAAATACAGAAGCTATTCCTATATGCTGGAAACACCAATCACATTACAATCATAAATAAATGAAATATAAATAAATGAAAGATGTCTCTGTTGTCACTGGCACAGGTGCAGACAGGGAAAGATATAAAACTGATTTACTCTCTTGCCCCTGTGGAAACTGCTCTATTGGTATGAAAGATTTGACTGCATTCAGATTGGAGAAACTGTGCTGGTTTTAGTCTCTTATAGCTAAAGAGCCTTTTATATTAGTGTAGATGAAGACTTGAGGTTAAGACATGCTGAGGGACAGAACATCACTTGTATTCTCTCTGTAGTTAACAGAAAACATACACAGAAATAAAATGCTGTGCATTAATAATTTCCATTAATTTACTATGTCAAGAGCTGAATAGAAAGTCATTATATTTCCACTGTACATCACTGTAGCATAAAAAGTTCATAAGCCATTAGGATAATGATTTCTACCATTACTTTTCAGTAAAGTGGGAAAATATTTTTTTATCATCCATTTACATTAATTTCAACATGCACGCATTTCGTCAGAAACATGGACTTTTGAAGTGATTGCTTCCCATTGATTAATGTAGCCAGAAGTTTCCTGATTTGCCAAATGTCACAGAACATTTTATTAATGGTGCCTGTTTTGTGTATAAAGCTTTGCATCAGAAGTCGTTCCATCTATTAATTAGTAAAGCTTAGAAATACTCAGTTAAAGAAGAAAATATTTCTAGTGTGGTTGCTGTGTTGAGGGCTCCACTCCTAATGCATACTAGTAGGGATCTTTTGCCTTGAGATGAGTGAAACGTGTGTCTCTTAGAGGCTGAGTTTATGTAGTATCTAAGGCAAAGGACCATTCTGATATAGTGAGCCAACTGTACACAATATAATTTCAAAATTCTGTTCATCTTCTTCTGAGAAGGAACTAGCCCTGCCACGCTTCCATCCATTCAGGACTGGGTGTCAAAATCCACAGGTAAACTTCAGTCTGGGTATAAGGATACGATGTTCATGTAGGTCACCATCTACTCCCTTTAAACTAGCACCTGTCTGACAAAACTGGTTTTTGCTGGGAATTTTTGATTCTTCAACACCAAAATTTTTCAAGGGAACAAGAAGGGGTTTCTGGAAAGAACAAGGCACATATCCCTGGATAAGAAATGACCCTACACTAGAACAAGGATTTCAAGATTTTCAGAGATTTAAATTTTCAGGGTTTGACTTATCGGTTCAAATAAGTAACACAGACCTCTGCCACCAGCTGTGTTGTGACAGTATCGACTCAGCTCTTCCTGCAGCAGTTTTGTTTTGCAGTTAGCATGGTGACTGAGACGCAGCCTGATCCCCCAGAACTGGAGACCCTCATTGCCAGTTATTGAGGCCTCTTTTTCATCCTAGTTTGAAATGTTTTCTTTCCTCCTTAACCGAGAAATGGGGATATTTGAAACTTTCAATTGGAGGCAATACAAACACTTTCTGTTTACTCAGTGTAACTCAGAGCTGAGTTGAAAGTGGCAATAAGCGCCTCTACTCCTTTTGTTTTGTCTTTCCAAGAACATTCAAGTGAAAAGGATTTTGTCCTTCGTGTTTGTAGAAAAACAATTTTTACAGTTTATTCAAAAGTGCCCTTGGTAACCAAATATTATATTTTACCAAGGCAAGCACTGTTGCTCAAGGAGCTTGCATATGCACTCATCTGGGTAATAGGAACAACAACACGAGACTAATAAAATCAATGTCTGCTAAGTAATGTGGTTCAAACTGGAAATGCTTTTGATCAATCCAGGGGTATGTTTTTTTCCCAACTGAAGAATGAAATAGAACTAGTCTAACAGCAGATATTTTCCTCTAGAAAATATTAATTTATATGAAGCAGGATATTAATAGATCTGAGTAGCTTGCCATGAAAACAGCATCTCTGATTTGATGTTATCTTAACTTTGTCATAGTAACATTAGCCCTTGCCTTCATACAAAGTGTTCAATTAAGCCCATTTCTGCCCTTAGTCCTGACATGGCTTGTTGTTACAATGCACTTTGAGTATTGAAAGGCAGACTAACCTGTCATTAAACATAGCTGGGAAGAGATCTGGCATAATTATATACTTTCTTATTGCTGAAGTGATTGCTCAATATTAGCCCTGTAAATTGCCAGCAAACTCTGAGGCATTGGGGTGCTGCAAATGTGGAAATGAAGCCTGCAGGAGCAACACTGATAGAGTGAAAGAGTTCAAAAGCCTCTTCAAAGACAGGTGAGGGTATATCATACCCAGGCTTAGATAACACCATGTGCAATGTGTCTGAAAGAGAGGCATTCCTGACCTGTACCAAGGTAAGAAAGAGAAAAACAAGTTAGCAGCATTCTGCTTTGATTCACTGAGAACCATCTGGAAATAATGTTTCTTCAGAATATGGGATTTTTTTTTCATCTCTTCTCATCCATCATGCTAGTAAAATACACTAATTTCAGTCCAATTCCTCCATTTAAGGACTGTAGGTTTTATTCCCATGAAAGCAGATGGAGGGAAAATCTCTAGTGTGTAGAAAATAAAGTAAGCTGTCCAATTAAATCACCACACTGATTCCTAATTCCACTGTGGCCTGTCTGAGAAAACCATTAGGAACAAAAAACCTCTCTGAGGAACATTTTCTGGCACTTCACACTCATGAGGAAGGTATCTGCAGGCAGCCAGGCATGCAAAGTGCCTGGAAAAGGGGGAGACACTTAGGAAATGGAAGTTCTGCAGCACTTTGCAGCATTTCCTTGCAAAACGGTAAGGAAAATTTGAAATTATTAAATCGAGCAAGCAATTCCAAACAGTAACTGCTGTGATTCAGGTGAGGCCTGAGTTTCACAGCAAAGGGAAGACACTCAGCATCATACCCTCACCTATCACTTACACAGGACTGTGGTAGGAAGGCAGAAAGCTGTAGGGCACAGGCAGGCAACTGTGAGGCACAGGCAGACAGCCATGGGGTGCAGGAAGGCTCTCCATAGTAGGCTAATGAAACACTCCTTTGTAACTGCATTGAAGAGAGCAAAATAATATTTACTTACCATACTACAAGGCTGCAGTAAATGTCTTCAATATATAATGTTAAACAGGCAATTAATAGACAAGCATTTCTGTACCTAGAAATGTGGCAGAATCCAAGTATTTCCCGACTGGTACAGAGCAATAGCACTAACTTTATTAAACTTCATATCCAAAGGCAGTGGGTTTGCTTTCATATCTAGTGGTGAAATTCCAGGCAGTTACATCTTTTAATTTGAAGGTAAACACTGATAGATCCATCACTTGAAAATAGCCAGTTGCAAACTGAAAATGGAGAAACAAAATACTGTGGGTTAAATGTGGTGCCTGTGTGCCTTCTATCACCACATAGCAGGACACTGTTTCAATATCTATGAGATTTGGCAACAGAAAGGAAGATTATGGAGGAACACATTTGTTTTACAGGGAAATGCACTACCAGAGCTGCGTACAGAGTAGGAAGCCAAGATAGTGAATTTCTGCACCAAAGTCAACAAATAAGCTGATTGACAGTGTTTGTTGATAACAGCCACAGTCTTTCTGTTACACCCAGCCAAAGCAATCAAAACTCAGTAACCATGAAGGGACAGTATGAGTAAGATCTACAGTTAATGGATGAACAGCAGCAGCCACTCAAGCTTAAAGAGAGCTTGCTCACCAGAATTTGAATGTCCTTTCTACTCATGGTAGCAATAGAAGTGGTTTCTTCCTGCAACATAAGTGATAACCTCCAGGATACCTGGTAAAGAATGAATGTTATTCTTAGGGCTGTTTTACTGTGTTTCAGCTTGTTTTCTTGGCAGCATTACAGACTGTAATTTTGTGAATCATGAATACTATTCATACTAGCCAAACTGACCTTTGAAATTGGGAGCAGGCAAATATATCAGAAGAAATTCAAGCTCTAACAAATAAGCTGATAAAATGAATGAATTATATTTATAGACCCTGCCAGCCTATTAAGAGGTCACTTTGACAGCCCTGGAGGTCCAAATGTGAGAATTTCCATTCTCTCCTGCATACCTGAGAGGCTATTCATACATATTTAGTAACAAGGTGCATTATCACTGTTTTGGCTGTTCATGCAAACAGCTCTCTGATAAATCTGTTTGTAGAATGCACTGTGTGGTACAGAAAACTATGTATTTGTGGGTTTGAGTGTTAAAGAAGTTCCTGAAAACCTTAACAAACCCAGCCAAGACAAAGAGGGAGAGACATGAAGAGAGGAAGACTATGGCACATATCTAAAACACCTACAGCTGACCTTGACAAAGGGCTGGACAAGGACCTATTTTGTGCAGGCAGCAACACCCTTTCCAGCGAGTTCCTCCCAGCCCACACATCCCTAGATCTGTGCAAACAGACTGGAGGAACCCAGCTTAGCAGGTGTGGCAGTAGTGGGATAGCTGCAGGACATGACTGCCAGCATAGGGTGAAGTAAACTTCCACCAAAAGAGCACTAGTGTGTCACCATTTTTAAAGGTTTTATCATTTAGTGACTGTAGGCAGATTCAGAAACATGGTTTGAAAGACCTACACCCTAGCTCAGGTTTGTTTTGTGTGAAATTGTAGACTCCAGGAGTGTTGGAGGAAATTAAGTCATCTCTTAGCTGGACTATTTTTCTAATCAAGGGATCCTTGACACGAGCTGAGAACCTGACCTGCCATGACCCTGGAGCCCATAGATCCATGTTACAGTAACAGAATGTCCTTCCAAGCACCCCACTGATAATCTGTGCCATTAGTGGGTTTGCAACCTCAGTTTTTAGTTAGACATTTAGAAAAATTGGCACATGCAGTTTGTGTACTTCTAAAACTGTGGCTTCGCTCCATAGCTGCATTTCATTTCTCTATATGAGCCCTTAAAGCATTTTGGCATCTCTCTAAAAGAGAAAAGCAGTTTAATATAAAAATCTGTTTCTTTTTTCTTATTCCTAACAGCAAGGTAAATAAGAAATGTTGAGAATTGTATGTGACTGGAAGATTTGAGGTTTGCTTAGAGCCATTTCAGTGGTTATTTTGAACCTTCGTAGCAAAACAATATCATTTCCTTTCTTCACATTCATAACTTACCAACATGTTTACATTTTCAGCTGAACATTTCCATTCTTGGCTGTGCTGAAAGGTGATACTCTGTTTACTGGATATAAGACTGAGCAAAATCCCTTCAACCTTTTGAATTACCTCAGGCTGAAAAGTATAATCCATTATCCAAATATTCTCCCAGTGTTTTTCTAGTAGAATAATATAACTAATTCAACTAGTTGAAGATAAAAGCTTGGCCTGGATATTGCAATTGCAAGGATTTCTTTGGCTAGAGATGAAGGAAGAAGTTTTAAAATAAGGCCACCTCTCTGTGTGCTCAATGAGTGTTTTGCTTAGATTGTAACACAGTGCAAAGCACAATTTGCAGCCCTCTCTATAAAAATTTCCTCTGCCTGTGTGGATGAGAGGGTAGTGCTTAGACCACCACATTTAAAATGCCATTAGCAATGAATAAACACTATGAAGATGTAGAGCCAGAGTATTTTAATATCATTTAAAGGAAAAAGAAACACACAGCCCCCATCTCCCTCCCCAACCTGCCCCTCAAAAAAACAACAAAATAAAACATTACTTTTATACAATGCGACTTTACACATGAATGTGTATATTCATAGAAACACATGTGTCTGTGTGCATGTACACACCCCTACACATCCACAAACACACCCTTCCTCT
>VZTR01011714.1:420360-463217 GCA_013400775.1 Chaetops frenatus
TCTGCTTCCAGAATTGTTCAAAATTTCTATATGTAAAAATTTGCCATTTCACTCTTCTTGGATATGGAAATGGTAGTAGCTTCAAGGCAGGGAGAGGTGCAAAGCAGAACAGTCTTTCTGCTCTTGGTGGCAATCAGAGGTCTTCTGTGTAGTTTCTGGGGTGCAAGACTGCAACAGGGACAGTCTACTTGTTCCTAAGTAACTCAGGAATTCCCCTCATACCCAGGGGCCCATCAAGTGAATTTCTCAGAATGGAGAAATAGAGGGCTCCAGCAGGCAGGACATAAAATCATTTGTCATTGCAGCTGGCTGCTGGACCTCCCTGGCTTCCTTCTCTGCTCCTCTGATTCCACAGACATAGCTAGATCCAACAGCAGGACAGGCCAGCAGAAGTGCTCTTATTAGATGTATTCTTTATAGTCAGACAAAACATATGAATGTTTTTAGTACTGTATTTTTGTCTCTTTCATAATCTCTTATCTCCTAGGTTTTTTAAGGCTGAATTAAAATGGCCTTTAAGCTCAAGTCATAGGGGACCAGGGGTGTTGTAGACCTTGCTAATGATTTATAAACACATACAGTTGGCTTTGCTGAGACTCACAGCATGTTTATTTGTGTTCATCTCCTTCCCAAATCCCTGAACTTCTGCACCTCATATGCTAGAATTTGATTTTAGAAGCTTGCAAATTTCTTTCTGTTATCTTGTTTTTTAAAGATAGAAAATATCAAATACCTTTTTCTTGCTTGGTTTCTTGTGGAGACCACTGAAAGTTTAAGGCTAAATGGGGTGCTGGGTGAAGGGGTTCGAGTGACTACATATGCTTTCCAGTTGATGCCATTGACAGCAATTTAGAAGTCCATTAATTTTTCTTTTAATTTAATTAGATATCCAGATCAGTTCATCCTGACACTGATGTGGTGTCACACTTTGATATATAGGAGCAGCCGTCAGGGTACCCAGATGAGTCAGAGCTTTTTAACTTGTACAGTTACTCTGGTGGACACTCTGAGAGGAAAGTTGTCACAAAGAAGTTATTTGTGGTCTACCTCAAAGGCAGATTTTAGAAGCTCAAAGCAGGAAGAGGTAAATGAACTGATAGTGATTACACATGTGGATGACACAATGCAGGGAAGTACAGGCATAAGTAGCACTGGGAGACGGAACCAGAATCACTTGTACAAAAGCCAAAAAACCGTGAGAATTAAGTAAGAAGAATGAGATCACAGATAACAGTTAGGATTGCCTCAATTAATTGTTGCAGCAACATCTAAGCTCAAAGTCTTGTCAATTAGAGATGTGAGATCAGGATCTCCAACACGGAGTGAAGTAAACATGCAAAAAGATACATTTATTGGACACATTACTTCTGGCAGAGAATGAAAACCATGATCTTGTGCAAGACACTGGCACAGTTCATCAGAAAGGCTGTACACAGTAGTGGTTTCCTACATGAAGTGTGAAAACAGGGACACATTCAAAAAAGAGCTATGAGCATGGTCTAACATCTAGAACATATTTCACAAGATCCTGTTTTGCTAGAGAACCACATCAGATATAGACAAGGCTGAGAAGGGAGGTCACTATTCATGCACCACAGAAGTAAACTCTGAGATGAAAGAAAAGTTATTTAAGGCAGCAGAGAACTTTGGCAGAGTTTCCAGGGAAAGACTTTAGAACAGAAATTAGAATTAACTGACTTCTGGTAGGAGAAATGAGGTCTGGTATGATCACCTACTAAGAATAGGGACTAGGGAGAAAAAAAACCAAACCAAACAAAAACAACAACAACAACAACAACAACAACAACAACAACAACAACAACAACAAACAACCCAGAACTGTTCTGAAAATGTTTTTTACCAGATACAAGCAAAATATATGATGATATTTTCTAGGGCAGCAGAGTATTAGACCTAACAAACTACATCTGTTCAAACCCATTTTCTGTACCCATAAAATTTCCTTACACTTACACAAGTGGTTTTGGTTCTTGAATACAATCAGTGGACTCATTTACATCTGCACTCATACTAAGTGCAAAGTGTAATTGTACTTGAAATTAAGATACAGATGTTTTACACACAGTAATCACTATTTTGCAGAACTAACCCTCAGGAATTGTTACAGATGGTTTAAAGATTTGTTTTCAGGAGCAGAAGTTTCCCAATTCTTTCTCTTTTTTGAGAGCAGACAATATTTACCAAACAGAATAAGTGAAAAATCCCTCATCTATGGGGTACACACACTCTATATTTGCTTTTAGATTTCAGGGCTATTCAGACTTTTACTATAGGTATGTTGGATTCATTCTACATGGAAACCAAGTGAGTTTTAAATGTTACAGTAAGCTTTTAAAATTCTAATTTATTCTTCCTGTTTTGTATTTTTCTCAGAGCATAACTGAAATGACATTCTGCACAAGACTCCATAATGCTGCTCTTTGCCTATTGAAAAGGAAAGACATTCCTTATGTTTTGTACATTGACTCAGAAGGCCTAATACTAGACGCGTTTTCCTCATTTCACTGTGGGGATGTACATTATAAAACGGTCTTAGCTTCACCTTCTGAATAATTCTATTCAGAAACAGCATTAATGAACTGTCTGCCATCTTTATCACCCATTGTTAATCTGTCTTCCACTCAGTTCTCTATCTGTCTGGCATTTCAGTACCACAGACATATTTTGCTCTTTGTAATACTGCTTGCACAACTTTATATGTGTTGAGTACTTCAAATAACTAGATACTTACACTTTCCTCTTGAAGAAGTATTTTAATACATTACAGAAAATCTTTCAAAGTTACCGGGGTCCTGACAGCACCTTTCAATGAATCAAGGACCACGTCTCACTGTCTACTGGACTTTTGGACACATCTGTATTTTTACATTATATATTCAGCAGAAATATCTGAGAGTGTTAGCAGTGCAATATTTGTCAGTAAGAAATACCATATGTGTCCTGGATTTAGACAATTGCCCAGGAGAGATGGACCTTAGAGACAGCAGAAAAAAAATCCTTCCTTTTTTGTGTTTATTAACTGGCTGATTTTATTGCAGTTCAATGCATGAATTTCAACAGGGAGTGAAAATTTAAAATACTTCAGTCATATTTGTCCTGAAAATGCCATTTTCTTTCCTTTAATGCTTCTTTATTTGCTACCAGTATAAACTTTGAAAAGAGAGTCTTTCTACAGTTGCAAATTATCTCTGCAATGCAAATAAGAATGAAAATAATCCTTGGTATGTATTGATGAACAGAGTGCAAATATGACTTCTAGCCCGTGTGTATATTTGGAAAACTTTGGTATCAAGAAACACGGTTAATATCTGTTAGGAGGTTGTGTGATGAGCATAAATAGAAAACAGAATTTTCTGAACCTTAAAAACTTCAGCTAGTATCTAGAGGGTGAGTGAGGCAGAAGATGAGCCATGGTTTTGGCACTGGGTGTTTGTTGTGTATCACTGTCTGAAGTTAAAGCATTGCCATCTTTCTCACTGAACACTGGTATTCCATACAGATAAGCCTTGCCACCTTGCACCCACAGTGGCTTTGTAAGCTGAGGGAAACTGTCCAGTGAATTTCATGGAACCATGGAATATTCAGTTGGAAGGGTCTCACAAGGATCACTGAGTCCAGCTCTGAAATGAATGGTCCGCGTGGGCATCAAACCCACAACCCTGACATTATTAACACCATGCTCTAACCAATTGAACTAATCTCTGCAGCATATTTGGAACAGAACATATCACAAAGATGGGATCTTGAGAATGATTTTGAACTCGTATGGGATTGAATTCTGGGTTGTAGAAGAAACTAAAGAAAAAGTACTTGAAAATAAATTAGCCTCTGAAGAAGTAGACACTTCTGCTGGAATATGAGAGCAGCAGCCTGGCCCTAGTGGGATCCAGCCCGGAGCTCTCACCCGACTTGGAAATGAGTGAACTGATTGACCAGGCGGTCTGGTAGTTTTGTGAAGTGTGTGGTGGCCTCTACTGGTGTATTGAAACGTTACATGGATATTTGTGCACCTCAGAGTTCTGAAGAACTCTGGAGAATCATAAGAGACGTTTCATATTCACTGACCAGCCAGTCTGGGGTCTTGTCCTGGTTGTTATCTCTGCTGTAATGTAAATGAAGTGATCTATTGGATTATATCTTTTAGTCCAAGGGGTTTCCTCTCCTCAACTTGATATGGAGTTTGCCAAAAGGATATATTCTTTCCTTTCGGTGAGAAAGGCAGTAGTCTCCTTCAATTATTGTGATCACTTCTGACATGGCCATGCTTAGCAGAGGATGCCAAAATTTGTTCTGTTGTATTCTTATATCTTTTGATGGATCATGAAGATAATGCAATAATTGCAAAGACTTTGTGTCCTGTTAGTATGAATTACTTTTGTACTTCTTACCTGTGCACCCCTTGTAAGATCATTTAGTATTCAGGTAGTTCTTACATGGTATATCATAAATTTTTTTTCAATGAAGCATTAGTTAATGGGCATTTAAGAGGAGGTTACTGCTTGTGCTCAAACTCTGCTAACATTATTTGCTCCTTCATTGCTAATCAATTTGCTATATCTTCACAGAGATACTACTGTAATGCAATAGAAGTTCAGTCATAACTGTAATTAAATAGCCACATTTCATTTCAATTAAATAATAAAAGCTTAAATAAGCTGTTGATTTTTTTCTTCTCTGATAGAGCTAACTTGCCATGAAGAAGCTGCTTTTCATTTTATTTCAGAAGAGCCAAAGCTTCTATAGAACCAGTATTACCAAAGGGTTTGCAAAATGAATGAAGTCTGGGACATGAGACAGGGAAACAGAGCTGGAGCTTGTTAACTCCAGGATCCACTCTTGCAGAACTGGTTGAAGTAAGGGAGTTTTCTAAGAGATTTCCTTCACTCTTTCAAGTGCTCAGATTTCAGAATTCATGCTCTGTTAGCACTACTCACTGGGGCACCAGGAAAGATATAGAGATCTAGGTTTCAGTTTTCTCCTATGTAAAACAAAATGTGGAACTAATAATAAACAGTTCTTTGCAAAACATTTTGATATTTATGAATAGCATTCCAACATAATTCCAATCATTTTTACATGAAAATTGACCCATATTTTACTATCTACATTTGGACTTAAAAAGTGTCTTTTCTTATTGTTCTTCTTCTGTCTCTGTGTGGTCAGTGCTTTCACTTTCTATCACACATGTTTATTTACTTTCCTGCATGCTGTATTTCGGTTGCTTTGAAGTTCCCTTCTCTACAGAAGTACTGGAGCCTCAACTCAAACATTCACTTTTCAGTTTTGAGAGGAAGGAGAAGCACAAAGGAAGATTTGACTTGTTTGTCACTGAAAGCTTAACAGGAACCTTAAGCCTCAGCCACTTCTGCCACAGTTGTTTCTTGAACACCTCCTGGTTTGGTAACTCCACCAGCTCCCTGTTTCCAACGTTGCACAATGCTTTCCATGAAAAAATTCCTGCTGATGTCTAACCCAAACCTTCCCTGGTGCAGCTTGAGGCTATGTCCTGTCACTGTTTGCTTGGGAGAAGA
Organism: Chaetops frenatus; assembly: GCA_013400775.1. Taxonomy (NCBI): domain Eukaryota; kingdom Metazoa; phylum Chordata; class Aves; order Passeriformes; family Picathartidae; genus Chaetops; species Chaetops frenatus. Next base: position 425,913 of record VZTR01011714.1, read on the forward strand.
GGCTGACCCTCAGCTGGCTACACCCTCCTTTCAGGGAGCTGTAGAGAGCGGTAAGATCTCCCCTGAGCCCCTTTTCCTCCAGGCTAAACAACCCCAGCTCTCTCAGACACTCCTCATAAGACTTGTGCTCCAGACCCACCACCAGCTCTGTTGCCCTTCTCTGGACATGCTCCAGCACACCAGTGTCTTTCCTGAAGTGAGGGGCCCAGAACTGAACACAGGAGTCAGTGTCTGGCTTGGCTACAATATGAGATGAAGAAGGAGAAAAGCCACCCTGTTTTTCAATCACTGTTGGAACTCTCCCCTCTGCTAGGCTAGTAGTACACATAGGCCAGTTCTTGAATAACCTGTAGTCCTCTTAGGCATCCATGTCCAGATGTTGCTTAGACAGCACTCTGGTGACCTGGATGCTGGCTTTACAAAGTACTGGGACCTTTCTGTGTCAATAACTCTTTTCCTAGGGCCTATTCCTTGTTTTGCTCCAGCATACCTAATACCATCCTAGGAAATCAGGATCCATATTAACTCTGCTGAGAGAAGAGGGTTGGAGAAAATGAGTCTGGGTGTCTGCCAAGTATGAGACATTCTATAATTCTGTGTCTCAAGATGATGATTTGAATTTGCTAGTCAATAGCTTAAAAAAGAGAAAATCAGTGTTCATCAAGCACTGGTTATCCTTTTTTTCCTGTCAAGACAGGAGAAGGATGTGCAACTGGAAATGCCTTGCTACCATACAGGAGCTGGAAGGGTGGATATGCCTCTGTAAGCTTTCATAAGCAGATATGTTCCTTGAGTTATTTCTTGGCTGGCAAGGTCAAAATACCTCCTGAAAAATTAAACACACTCCCTGCTGTGAGAGCTGATAATCACCTCCAGTCGCACCAACATAAGTGAATATGTCCCCATTTCTTTGGTGTGGTTGTCAATCTCTGCTCAGATTCCAGAGCCCAGTGTAAGTTTGTGTTGACAGCCTACTCTTCTGTAACTTTCTCCCCAGAATAAAGGTCTTGTTGCTGTTTAATAAAGACATCTTTATTAAAGATGCAGTCTCAAAAATTCTCCCTAACAATTAATAAGGCTGTTTGTAAGCAAAGCACTGAAAGTGACAAGTTGTGTGACTGGAGTTCTGTAGCAGGGGTGTTTGATACTTGCCTGCAATATTCCTACTCCCCTTGTTTTCTTTCTGCCATCTGCAAGGCTTATCTAGTCCTGCTGTGAGCCACTGCATCTGGCTAAAGACAACATAACAGAGCAGTGAGTGGATTTTTGCCATTCTAATGGGCTGAATTGACTCAGTAGAGGATGAACTGGCCACTGGGGTCAGTGCAAGGGAAGCAGACTCACCAACCTTGATGGAAGAGCTACAAGGCAACAGTTTGGTTTAGCCAGCAGGAGGAATTTCACCCAAGCTGTGCCTTGGGCAGATTTCATGGTGGGCTTGGGAAAGTCCAGGGACTGAAGTATCTGATGCAGTATAAATTATTTTGCTATTTTTTTAATTGTTTTTTCCCCATCTACATACTGTATCATTCCTAAGGATGATGGAGGTTTCTGTTGGAACTTGCCTTATGTTCTAGCAATCAAATAGCTCTATTATTTCATGCAAGAAAAGCCCAGTAACCCTACAGAGCTAAATTTCTCCTCCCTATTTTTGCATTCCAACATTGCTCCTTCTCAAGAGGACGTGATACAAAACAATGTTTAGCTCGATTTCCTCTGAACAAAATGAAACCCTACCTGTCACAGAAGAATAACTCGGTGCAAAACTGAATATAATGAATATGGTCTGATGAGCAGAAGTCTCTCAATCACAACATGCTCCCCACAGGACAGCATATTAACAATACTGCATTGCGAATTGTCTTGAGAAAAGGCTTCTGGCCAAAACATTGACATTCACAAGCAGCTGCTGCACTCAGAGAATGTAGGTTTTAATTATCTTGGGTAAAACAATCAATTTGGAGTGCAAGGCAAGTTAGACTCCTGAATATTACTGATCACCTGGAAAATCACAATGAATGTATGCTTTTCTTCTCAATCTACCTTTCAACCTGCAGCTCATTCCCTGGGCTGTAACAAATGCATTAGGTTTTGCTTAGCAAAGCAGCACCAATAAAGAAAATTCATGAAATGAAACTTGAAAGAAAGTGGATTATTTAAATGAAAAGAGGTATGGTATTGCTAGTCACATGTTCCTCACTCATTTCCTGGGATACTTGCATGCGATTCCAAATAAAATAAAAGTCTATCTACCGATGACTTCTTATAAACAATAACTAAACAACCACACTTATTTCCTCTTATTTCCCAAAATTTTTTATTTTTCTTAAGATCTTGCCAACACTATGCCTTAGATAGCTGGGATCAGTATGTACACACACAAATATGTACATCCATTGCCGTTTCTTCTATTCTCTCCTGCCAGAAGCCATAAATACCTGTCTGGGGACCCCTGGTGTTGCAGGCCAAGTCCAGTCCTTGCTCCCAGTAAATGCAGACCGATTCTGGCAGAGTAACACCGGGTGGCAGCAGTGGGTTTTCAGCCAGTGAGTTGAGCTGCAGCGAGGCTGTTGACACAAGTAATGAAGACATAGAAATTAATTTTGTTTTGATTTCCGAACTGAGTGCTTGGCATGTTATCCAACTCAGAATTTCTTCAGTCTGTCATTTGTTCATGCCTCAGAGTCCTAGATTCCTTCTTTTAGCTTAGCCTAACATTGTAATTGCTGCACGAATGACAGACTCATTGGGGTTTGTGATACAGGAGGATGTGCAGTGCATGTATCATCTGCTGAGAATTTGGGATTCTCGCCAGCTGGAGGAAAATCGGACAGCTATTTGTCTTTAGGGTATAGGTTATGTTTGTCCTGGTCTTTGTCCTACTTAACATGTCAGAGTTGTGACAAGCACCATAGAAGAAACCCCTTCAGAAACGTATTTTGCTATTCCTGCAAACTTTGCTGGGCAGATGACAGACCTGGGGAGCGAACTGCCTGCTAACCATTGTCGTCTGACAGGGGTTTTCACCACTTGACAAGTTCCTTCTGAGTGGGCATCACCTGGAACTTGGGAGCAGAGCCCTGGGCAAAGACTATTTATTTGTTGGGCGGTTTTCCTCTTTCTAGGGAAGCTTAAGATGAGGTCAGACTCCAAAGCTGACATCCTATTGCTTTTTCTGACATACATGTTGCCTGGTGTTCTGATGATTCCCAGATGATTTTGCTTTTTGGCGAGTTAGAGACTGAAATGTACTTCTTGCAGGGAGACAAGTGGGGGATGTAGACTTTTGAAAGCCCACACCTCAGAATACAGCTTGAAAGCCACCTTAGTTAGCCATTAGTGAGATGCTCTCATTGCAAACTTCAGGCACAAACAGGATTAACTTTGTTTCTTAATATCAGTGGTACAGTAGCATGACTCAAGATACTATTTTGGAGGGGGGGTATTCCCCCCAAGAGTAGGCAAAGAATTTCCAAGTGTCTCATGGTCAGAGTTCTCTATTTCACTGATTTAGCTGAGGCAGCTCAAAGGAGTAGCCTGTTATGTCTTGCTTGCTTTCACTGCTGATTAATGCCCAAAAACCATGAATCCCAGCTGAAAGCAGTTATGACAATGACCTCTGCAAAACCCAAATGTTTTCATTTTAGCAGACTCCTGTTCATGCTGTAAATTCCTCTTTAAAATACAGGGCTTTTAATCTGGTCATACCATAGTTCAAAAGCCAATTAAGCCTTTTTGAAAAGATTGGTAATATGTCTGTCTGCAGTGAAAATCTATGTGTTCAACAGCTAATACCTTGAAAGTAATCCTCTGCCTTCCAAAAATTCTTTACTCTTCTCTTTTCTCTCAAGAGTCATTGGAACATAATCTGGGGCAGCTCAGTTCATGGCAATATTGATAATCCTACATCTTAAATGTCTTGAAGGTACACACAATTAGGTTAAATATGCATAAGCTTAACATTGGTCAACATAGTGACACAGTACCAGTGGTCAGAAGTACGAACAACTAAGTTTCTGCAACATCTGTTAGGATTTAATGATTTACAATTAAGGTGAACCCCATTGTTTCGTTTTTCGAGTATTGAGAAGCAAGTATGTTTAGAAGACCAAACTGGACATGAATAAATGGAATTCAATTATGTTTTACCGGCAGCAACATCAAAAGTACATGCACTGTGAAAGTTGGATGCAGCCTTGCATGGGAAAACTGTTCCTGTATATCATGCCAAAGCAAGACCTGAGCATGGATTTCCATTCCTAAATGAATAGAGATACATATTGTGTAAAATATAATATATTACATATAATATGGCATATATGTAATATATATGTCAGCCATATGGCCAATAAGATACGTGAGGCAAGACTTCGCCTTAGAAACAACTGTAAACTTTGCAAAACATATATTCAACTGTGCTAAAACAGGGCAGAAAGGGATCAGAAATATCTTCTCTCTTCCGTGTTGCTTTCTACCCCATTTGTCACCCTCTGTAGCAGGAGCACACTATTCCTCTGTGCCACCTCCCTCCCACACCATGATACCTGCTTCAGGTACCACACAAATCCTCCCATCTGGGCACCCCGAGAGGTTCACAGAAACACCCCCCAGTACTGGTACCTGAGACAATTTGCTAGCAGTACTACGAGCCTCAGCCATCTCTCCTTGTATCATCCTTCTTGGTATTTCTCTGTATTTCTGGGTTTTGCCTATTCTACTTTGTCCCTACTGTTCTGCCCTTCCAGTCCCTACACGTGGCGATGTCTCCTCTGTGGTGCGAGTTGCTCAGAAGCTGCAGATCCCTGGACCACTGCTGCATTGTTGCTGTCATGAAAGGTGGGAGACGGATCGAAGTCTCACTGGTAACTGAAGAAAGGAGGAGATATGAAAGAACATTTTGAAGGATAGGCAAAGAGGGTCTGTAGGAAGCCAAGATTTAATCAATAGAAACTGCTGCAGAATCCGCTCTAAATCTCCATCTTCCCACAACACTCTGAAGCACTTCACACAGCCATAACTGCTGACTGTTCTCAGCACTGGGGAAGCCACATTGATCATCCCTAATGCATGTTTACATGACAGTTATTTACACAGATGCAGAATGCAGCAGCTCATTAAATAATTTTTCATGACATGTCACTTATGGAGCAGAAGCAAATTTAGCTGCTACATAGCAGTTTCTACTAAAGTGACTAGGACATAATGCATTGACATTCAGCAGAAGCAATCAGCTTGAGAAATTTTCTATTGAATGCATTTTGAAGAGTAATTAAGCTTCCTATAGTAAGCAGTGCTTGTTAAATTGTGTGTTAGTACTCGTTACTTAAAGTAGATAACACTACATTGTTTTAAACAGCCTGTCTTATCTTCCCTGAAGAATGAGATTATCTTCAGTCTTCTTCTTCCCGGTCTCTCTGTGTGTTTGTCCCTCAATCTGTTTTTCACGTGGCCTCCCATAGTACTGCTCAGATCTGCAGTTGTCAGAGCAGCAACAGGCCAGTGAGAGATAAGGATATTCTTCCCTTTCTCAGGGCCTGCTCTGCCATTCTTGCTCACAAAGTTTAGTTTCCCTTGTTATTGGGAAGTATGGGACTGCTCACCTGGCAGGAACTGCTCAAGGAGTAGGAGCAGGGGAGGCACTGAGACATGGGTAGGATGCTGCCCAAAAAGTGAGAGGGCAAAGACCTTGTCGTGGTTTGACCCTGGCCCAAGACCAGGTACCCACAAGAGTCACTCACTCACCCTCCCCTGCCACAGCTGGGTACAGGAGAAAAAAAATTAACAAAGGGTTCATGAGTTGAGATAAGAACGGGGAGAAAACAAACACTTCAAGGGCAAAACAGGTTAACTTAAAGTTGCAAAGTGAATTTTTTACTTACAGAAGCAGGGGAGGATAATGAGAAGTAAAATAAGCCCTTAAAACACCTTTCCACCTCCTTCCCACCAATAGTGCAGGGAGTCAGGTCATGGGGGAATTGGTCAGTTCATCACCAAGGTTTTTTCCACTGCTCCAGGAGAGGAGTCCTTCCCCGGTGAGGCCGTGGGGTCCCTTCCCACAGGAGACAGTTCGCTGTGAACTTCCCCAGCATGGGTCCGCTCTCACGAGCAGCAGTCCTCCCATAACTGCTGCACTGTGAGCCCCTCCCACAGGCACACAGTCCTCCCAAAACTGCAGTGGCGTGGCTCTCTCTTTCCCCGGGCTGCAGTCCTCCATGGACAGGCTGCTCCAGCCTGGCAGCAGGGCCCTCTCTCTCCACCGGCTCTCCCTCTGGATCAAGCCTCCTCCAGGCATCCACCTGCTCCAGCATGGGCACCTCCCCCACTGTCTGCGGGTGGATCTCTGCACCCCCCGGGGATCCCCAGGGGCTGTGGGTGGATCTCTGCATCCCCCGGGGATCCCCAGGGCTGTGGGTGGATCTCTGCATCCCCCGTGGATCCCCAGGAGCTGCGGGTGGATCTCTGCATCCCCCGGGTCTCCCCAGGAGCTGCAGGGGCACAGCTGCTTCCCCATGGTCTCACCACGGACTGCAGAGGAATCTTGGCTCCGGCACCCGAAGGACCTCCTGCCCCTCCTTCTCCACTGACCTTGGTGCACCTTGCTGTTTTCTTCACATGTCCTCACCTCCTCTTTTTCTCTGACAAGAAGCAAAACCGGTGACTTTGTTTTGATTTTCCTCTTACGTATGTTATCACAGAGGCATTACCAACCTCTGTCACTGGTCCAGGCTTGGTCAGCAGCACGTCCATCTTCAGAGGCATCAGGGATTGGCTCTGCTGGACGTGGTGGCAGCTTCCAGCAGCTTCTTACAGAAGCCGCCTCTGTACCTCCCCCAGCCCGCTGCTACCAAAAACCAGGCTGTGAAAAACCAATACAGACTTGCAAAATTAACATGAATTACCTGGTTAGTCAGGGCAGAGAGAACAAAGCTGAAGCACCTTGATGAGCACGGATAGGGATTTGCTGTAACCTCTCTATCCTGACTTGTTTATCTGACTGCAATGCCCATATTTATTCTTATGGTCCAGGACCAGAATGTGTATAAACACTAAAAAAAATTGAAATTTGCTGCTTCTCCTGTAAAAACATTTACTGCTTTAGTATGAGGCTATGTTAAGGTGATTAGAATTTTCTCCATAACTAGAGTTTATATTATGGGGCACCTTAAAGCATAAATGACACTGTTCTTGATACCATGCAAATATGTATTACTTGAACATGCATTATTTGTAAGTCCCGAAGGAGCAATTGAGCCAAGTGAGCTAACTCTTCTGAGCAGGATTAGTATATCCCATGAGAAGCCAAGTCACATTACTACTGATTTCTTATTTTTTTATAAAAATGCAGTCGCTGTGGTTTCAAGGTACCATATATGATCCATTTTCTTACATTTCAGCTCTAGATGGCAGTCACTAGGGAGGATTTTTAATCTCAAGACTTTTATTAAAAAACAAGTGCAGAAGCATAAACCGCATTACTGCTGAAGGAAGTTGGTCTAAGAAGCTGTATTCCCACATGCATGAGTAAGTGAATTACAAGTTAATCCATGTGCAAAAGAGTTTTCGTGATCTCAGCCTGCCTTCTGCAATTTCAGCTGTCTTTGGAAAAATGAACCAAACATCACTAAACACACATATTTTTTCCACTGTCAAATACTGCTCATTCCTAGACACTGTCCCTTGGCACCTCAGTAACTTTTTCATTCTATAGTGGATTACTGGTCACTTAGGCAACAGGCACAAATTCCAGTGACTGAACAGACTTCCTGCCAGCTTCCTTGTCAGTGAACAAGTGACTTCTTCATGACTGGTAGAAGGAATATCACATGATCTCCTTTATTTACATCTTGAGAGAAGCTGCAAAACCGGGGAAAATCTGAAAAGTAATCCAAGATTATCAACAGATTAAGGCAGACACTGTGTGCAGCCGTTCTCATTTTGCCTGTTTATAATCATGCTAAGCTTGTCTGAAGACTGACTGGAGGTCAAGCTGACATTAATTTTTGACAATTTACATGCTTTCCCCATGTGTCATGTTTGATTGTTCTAAAAACTGCTTGAGCTAATAATGCAGCATATCCCATCATTCTGCACTCTTGTAAAGTCACTGATATTTTGGTCATGTTGCAATGTTCATATATGACATAGAGATTTCTCTGTAGGACCCCCATTTTCAAAAGAAAAGCTAAATTCTTTAAGGCCGCGTGTGCAAGTTCTTTGAGACAAAAAGGTGCTAAGTTTTTTCCTGTTTCAGGTTTTCAGCAGGATTCCCTATTTGATAGTATAATATGTCCACCAATTTTCCTCTGCATGGTGTGAAAGGTCAGATACTAAAGTCATGACTACTACACCATAAATTGGTTCTGGTCAGAAATGTCTTACAGGAGAAACTGATGCTGACTGATCTAATTTCCCTAATGGGGTATTCTTGACATTCACGCAATAGCTTTAGTGAATGCATTGGGAGTAATTCCTGGTGCACTCTTGCATCTTCTCAATGTGTTTACTAGTAGATATTCGTTTAATGAAATTTAGAATATAATTCTTACTGTCATGACCAAGATGTTTTATCAAAATTCATGCTTCCAGAAATCCAAAAGGTAGCTATGGTCTATGAAAAACCGAGTCTTGATAGTTTTTTACAGTTGCTTCTTACATACCTTCACCTGTTGCTTCTGCTATTAGGAGAAAGCATTTGAGTTTGCAAGGAGCACAATATTGCTTGCACTTGTCTTTCTCTCTATGAAGAAAAGGTTAATAACTTGAGTGACTTTTCAGAATCATCTGTAGCCTGGCTGGCCTCTTCAATTTCTATGGCCTTTAAAAGTTCCTTGGGCAGTCAACACTGACTGCAAATGTCCTCAGTTTGAAAACCTACAGTGAAGAATGCATAGCCACTGGAGGTTTGTGTGTTGTTTAGTTTTTTTAAAACCGTACAGCTATGGCCAAATTTTTACTTTGTTTTTCTTCCTGTATCTTACTGTGAAGGCAGTGAATGAGATCTTCCTTCCTCGTTAGCGTCAATGTGATTTGCAGCCAGTTGGTTTCCAGCTCTTGCAAGGCTCACACTTGAGATGATGAAGTGTGTGGATATGTAGGTGAAATTTGAGTCAAATATTCAGAGGGATGACGGTCTACAGACATTTCCACAGAGCAGCCTGACATTGGATGGAGCCCAGTGCAAAAATTAGTCTTGACTGTCTGCATTGCTTATTAAGTAAGTTGCTTCTTTCCAATCTAATATCAGTGATGTGAATTTTTTTAGGTATACTGAAATATGTAACTGAATATATGGATTTGTGTCACCCACTTGGAGATCTGAGCACAAAGAAAAGATTGCATTAAAGAAGTGATCAAGAAAGATCAGAAATGTCTCCTGAAGCTCAAGGCCATCTCAAGCTCAGGAGGTTCGGCAGCTATGAACACGTAGAGTTATACGCCAAGAAAAACAAAAAAACCCAACCATCTCATAGTCTACAACCTCCTGGGAATTTCCTGATTTGTGTTTTGTCTTTGAGAATCTTTCCTCATACTGAAATGAGGCTTCTCCTCAGCCTTTACTAGAAGTCAGCATTGAAAAGACCTTGGAAAAGTACCATGATTTGGGCCAAGATTCTCAAAATAGCTAAATGCCTAACTTGCCTATAATTCTTTGGGAGATAGACTCCCAGATATTTAGTCCTTATACAGTCACATTTTTGAGAAAGATAGAGAAGACCCAGATAGATTGAGAAGGACAGAGAAGAGCACTAATCCACGCAGATGAAAACTTTTCATATTTTTGTAAGAGCCAGGGAAAAACATAGGCATATTGCGCAAGGGTTCAGAAAATGTGAAGTGCAGTAAGAAAATTCCAAGTATTATTATATAGCAAAGGCCAGTGATGTTTGTGCCATAAGTTATATGGATCAAAGAGAAACCTTGTTTAGCATTTTCTATCCATATATTTCAGTGGCTTTGCACCAAGACCGCCCCAAATATTTAAAAACTTGAATTGATCCTGGGCTCCCTTACAGTCCTCAGGGCCGGACAGAAATCTTTCCAAAGGTGTGATTCCGTAAGAAATAAAAGAAACAAACCCACAGAAAACATGACGTGGAAGTTTTATATTAAGAGGATAATAATTATGTTGAGTAATACTCACCGTCTGCTAGACACTTCAGTAGATACTTCATAAGGAGGAAAGCCTTAGCTGCAAGAAGCTCACAATCTCATGACTGCATATTCAACCCTAATGTTTTATTTATTTCCTTTGTTTTGAGTCTTATTGTGAGTTTAAACATTTTTTCAGCATAGTTGGAGGTTTAGGGTTTGAAATACATAAATATGAATTTGAATGATAATAATGTTTTTAATCTAAATGCTTTCATCTCAGAGATTCAATAATAATTATTCTATAAATAAATATCACTGTTCTAGATATATACAAGCAATTTAATCTGAACAGTTAATTTGTGGTCTTAGCTAATTAAACTTCCTTGGCCAAACTATGCCTTGAGAATATTCAAATCTGAAAAAAAAGGAATAAAAGGACAGACTACCAATAATTTTGGAACCTGTTTTTTCAAGGTGCTGACTCTGGCTCTGAGCTGACCACACTGGAAATTTGGGAACCAGAGCAGACTCTGAAGGAATTCCATATTGCCAAAGGGAAAAAGCATTGGTTATGCTGATACTTCATAGTGTTGAATACAAAACAGTCCTCTGGGGTATAGTTAAATTGAAGACAAACACATCCACATCTCTGCTGCAGCTCTAATACAGCAGGGAACATACGTTTTGGTTCAGGATCCTCTGCCTTTTTGTCTTTACTGCTTAGACTAGGGATGACAGCACGTGTTAAAATATTACAATAATTTGGATCACGCTGTCTCCTTCTGCTAATATGAGACTTATGTCTTGTTTTACCTGCTTTCAAGCCTCCGTGTGAGAGTCGGGTCAGTGCACAGAGCCCATGCTGAGAGCAGTGTGCTGCCACAATGAGGGAGGAGAACTGCGGTGTTCAGCGTAGCTGCCCAGTGGCGGCTGCAGCTGTGTCTGTAATGCAGCAGCCTGCAGAGTACAAAGTCAGGCCCTGAGAATGGCAGCCTGGTCACCGTTTGTGGCACTCCACACAAAAGGTGGTACCTAGCTCTAATCGTCATTTTAGTCCCCTAACAAGCTCTTTGCAGTAGATTGAGGTAGTCCTGTTGTAGATTCCAAACATGTTCCCCAGTCGGGAGTTTCCTTCTCCACTGTGTGCTCTGGTCAAATTGACATACTTAAAAGGTGTGCCTGCACTGCAGGCATGGCATTAGAAGAAAGCTGGCAGTCCAGGAAGCTGCTTTTTCACCATGCCTTTCACCTTGTGTTGGTGCAGGTTCCTCCTTTGCCAGCTGCAATGACGTATTTTGAACTCTCAAGTACATGATCAGAAAATCCCTTACTTATACTTGGTAGTGATGGACAAAATCATAGAATCATAAGATCACTTAGAAAAGACCTTTAAAGATCATCTAGTCCAACTCCCTTCCAATAAACAGGGACATCTTCAACTAAATCAGGTTACTCAGTGGCCTATCCAACCTGATCCTGAATGTTTCCAGGGAGGTGACATCTGTCACCTCTCTGGGCCATTTGTTCTGGAATTTGACCACCTTCACACTGAAAAATTTCTTCCTAATGTCTAATCTAAACCTACCCTTCTACAGTTTAAAGTTTGTCCTGTCACTATATGCCATTGCAAAAAGTCCCTCTCTAGCTCTCCTGCAAGCCCCCTTTAGGTACTGGAAGGCTGCTCTAAGATCTCCTTGGAGCCTTCTCCAGGCTGAGCAACCCCAACTCAGACTGCCTCTATAGGAGAGGTTCTCCAGCTCTGTGANAGTCCAACTCCCTTCCAATAAACAGGGACATCTTCAACTAAATCAGGTTACTCAGTGGCCTATCCAACCTGATCCTGAATGTTTCCAGGGAGGTGACATCTGTCACCTCTCTGGGCCATTTGTTCTGGAATTTGACCACCTTCACACTGAAAAATTTCTTCCTAATGTCTAATCTAAACCTACCCTTCTACAGTTTAAAGTTTGTCCTGTCACTATATGCCATTGCAAAAAGTCCCTCTCTAGCTCTCCTGCAAGCCCCCTTTAGGTACTGGAAGGCTGCTCTAAGATCTCCTTGGAGCCTTCTCCAGGCTGAGCAACCCCAACTCAGACTGCCTCTATAGGAGAGGTTCTCCAGCTCTGTGATCTTCTTCATGACCTCCTCTGGACTCACTCCAGCAGGTCCATGATCTTCTTGAGCTGGAGGTCCCAGAGCTGGATGCAGCACTCCAGTTGTGGACTCCTAACAGCAGAGTAGAGGAGGAGAATCACCTCGCTCAGCCTACTGGCCACACTTCACTTGATGTAGTCCAGCACACAGTTGGCTTTCTGAGCTACAAACACATGTGGCAGGTTTATGAGCTTCTCATCAACCAACACCCCAAATCCTTCTCCTCAGGGCTGGTCTCTATTTGCTGCCCTGACTCTATTTGTGCTTGGGATGAGCTCACCTCCTAGCTTAATTTGCTTTAGTGCACCTGGTGTATCCACAGTTTTGTCTGTGTATACAGACACAACAGGTGATTTAAAAGTGGATTGCCTCCATTTTTAATAAGAACTCTTTTTATGCAGGGCTTAAATAAAGCAGTTTATCCTGGTGAAAAATAGAAATAAACATTATTTCCTGTATTGACAAGTAACATACTTTGGACAAGATGGAGGAAAAAAACTCCGTATCTTTCATGCCTCTGTGGAGGGAAAAGTTCATGCTTTTAAGAAATAGTGAATCAACGGCTGGTATAATGGTTGGAATATTGAATTTAAAGATATATTTCAACTGTTTTTTCCTTTTTATTCCCCATGCACTGTATTTCCAAATAAATATTATGCTGTTTTAACTTAGTTATATTTCATCAAAAATTTACAATTAAAAAGATAAAAAAACCACAAAGTGCTAAAATACAAAACTATGAGATGAAAATAAACCTAGGAACTGATGTGACTTGTCTGACACATTTTTCATAAAAAAATCACAGGAACAAAATTGTGGAACTGAAAAGTTCAGGATTGTGTAAATTATACCTGCTTACACAATAAACAGTGCTCTCTAATACTGCATATCTTTGTCAGAACAGGATCCCACTAATTTGGTGCAGAGCACAATCTCAGAAGGTAAATATGCAGTATATAGAGAAATGGCCATGCTTATCTGGCTTGCATAAAAACCTATGTAGAATCTAAATTTATAGCAAAGTGATAGAGCACACCTTCTTAGCAAGATGTTTAAAGCAGTATTGGCATATGTTTTTATATGATTTGTACTGACAGTTGAAGAAGCAATTACTGAATATTCCCCAGTTCAAAGTGTTGCAAGGGAATATTATTTGTATCCCATTCTGAAGGAAATGTCTCAGTATTTTAGAAAATTGTTTTTAAGAATCATATCTATGTTGTATGTGCATCAAATGATTCAATATCAATATATAACTTTTAACAATAATAATTCAGTTAACTGTTAATGTAATTGCTGTCAACTGCTTAGATGATGCATATTTTTGTCAGGAAACATCTCAAAACCAAGTTATATCCACTCACTGTAGCTTTTTGAAAGATTACAGTGCACTCTTATGCTGATTCAATTCCATTTCATGAAGAAAGAGTGACTGCACTGGAAACAAGGCTTGTGTTTTATTATAAGGGAAAGCAAAATTTAAATTAGTCCATAAGCTCAGCATCAAAGAAAAAATATTGCATGTAATGATTTACATATTACCCTGTGTATGCGTGATAGCAACTAGAAGAAACACCTCAAATAAATAACTGCAAGATATAGGGTATAATCTCTTGATACAAGTACCTAAAAGAAAGAGAATGTTGTCAAGACCTACTAGTAATTTATAAAATCACAGAGAATGTGTGTGGGTGAACAAACATCAGAGACCGAAAAATGCAAAGCTGCTTTAAGAAGAAAATGATACTTGTGGGGAGGCCATTATCCAAAAAGAATCCCATGGTTTTGTTAAATTCCTTTCATTATTTGTAGATTCCCCAGTGTTGTGTATTTTGTAATTTAAGAACTAGTGAAGAAGTTGCACATCACCAAATGAGAAAAATCTGCCAAGAACTCAAGTGTGCATGTTGATTAAGACAGAAGTTGTAAATTGGTGTTTTCTGTTTCATTTTGTTAACATTATTTTGATAACTTGTATTAAAAATCAGAACACATTGTTAGATATATTGTGAATGTAAAAATTATTTATTAGAACATATTGCACATAAGAGCTGCCTAGGATTAATTAATTAATTATTGGTATTGAAATTAAGGAAGAATTAAGGAAAAATTTGGTTCCAAATTTTGTTTCATGAGAATTTAGAAAATGCTCAGAATGTGTTTTATTTTTATGATTCTAGAATACCTCATCAGTGAATTCACATTTCTCCAGCTGTGGTACTGTTATCTTCAGGTTTAGTCTGAGCAGTGATTATCTAGCTGAAGGAAATGACTTCACTGAAAGGAATTTGATTATTGTAATGTATGGTGCCTTAAGGATTTCTTGTGCTCTGGTTTACTGAGGAAAGAAAAGCTCTGATCTTGATTTTCAGTTACACTTCTCCTCAGGTAGCAATTAGGCACCCAGGATAATTTCAGGGAACGAGGGGACAGACCCAAGTGAGGGTCACAGAGCAGACTCAGCTCTCCCTGAGGTGTTGCCTTTCCCCATTGCTGGACATGTATTCACAACCTGGCCCCTGCACAGGCTTTCCTTTGCCCAGAAGACGAGGGAAGAAGAGGATCTTGTATGAGAAGTACTCACAGTTCAGGGGTTGGCTGCACACATTCTTGCATTTGTGTGTCTTTCTCGTGGGCTGCAGACAGTTACATATTGAATCATGAAACCTACTCTTTTTCTCATCCCATGAACAAATATTCAGGCTGATGATATACAAGGAAAACCCAGTAACATATAACCAAGTCTGCTTCCTTCTCCATGCTGACTGCCACTGCAACCCTTTAAAAATCTCATGATCCAGCTGTGTTAAATTCCCTTCGTTATGCCATGTAACTCAGCTGGATGGTGTAGGCCCCTCAGCTGAAAACATTGAGCCTTTGCTAGTGCTCTTGGCATGGTAGGCTACAGACTGTCAGCAATCATTTCTGCATTTTTGGTGTTTGTTTCTAATAAGATAACTACACCCAATAAGCGAATTCATTTTGAAGGATTCATTGAGCTAGAAAAGCCAAGTGTAAATCTGATTCTTTAGTCTTGTAATGTGAGCCCCAGTATGGGCTGATTGGGCTCTAGCCCCACTCCTGACAACAATTCTGATGGTGAAAACACACAGGCAATCTGAAAAATACATTGGCTTCTTGCATGAAGGCAAATAATGTCCATCTCAGTCTTTTTCTGGGTGTACTCGTTTGATAGGTGAGGTCCCTAGGACTAGGTCTTGTCCTAGTTGACACAAGGATTTAGTATTGCTGCATAAAAAATACTGTATCTCACACTTTGGCTTCTGATAATCATTAGTTTGTGCAGCAAGAAATGCCATTATTTCCCTGTTTCCTTTAGGCCTACAGACTGCTGGAGATATTGGTTTGTGTGTCCCAGCAGTGACAGTTTTGGTCATTTTGAGGAGCAGCAAAAATAGTAGAAGAATTGGCTTTGTGGATGATGTTTCCTTATGTTGGAGGAAATTCCTATATTATTTCTAGCAATATTGTTTCTATCCCAGGTTTTTGTTTAGAAATACGAAAAGCAATGTTCTGGACAAACAGAGGGCTCTTGTTTGCCCTGCTTTTGTCAGTAAAATTTGTACAGAAAATGAGCACAAACTGCCAAATACTTAATACTTCAACTTTTTTTAAGGTAAGCATGAGGGGTTTTTTATTTAATATTAGGGGAAAAGATAAGCTTTCATTGTCATACATCACAAATGGTAAATAATCTTTTATAATTCTTACTTAATATGATATAAACTTTAATATTAGCTGTAATATAAGAAAACAAATTTCCATTGGTCTGAAAAGTATGATCATTCTCTAAGTCATCCTTGTCCTAGGTACACATGTGCACATCTCATGAAATTAATGTCAGCACATCTCCAGTGTCATCACGGGAAATTTGAAAGCACCGTCTCTACAGAGACATTTACTTTCTTACTTTTTGCTGGCAATGAGTCTGTGCAGTCTAGCTTATTGAAACCTAGAAGAGCAGAAAGGTATTTCAAATCCCAGTGAATGAGATGTGAAATGAATTTCATGTGGATCAGCCCCCCGGAGGCTTGTCACAATAGATAAGGCAAAGTGGATAGATGCTGCATTAGTTCATGTATGCTTCTGAGTAGTAGAGCTAATAACTGAATCATAATTTCACTTCGGGACACAAGGCTACTATATACTGTCCTCCTTTGATCTCTTCACCCATTCCAGCAAGCTAGAAATATATCATCATAAAACTTTCTAAATACCTGCAAGAAGAAAACTGGTGAAACCTTATAAAATAGCCAAACCATTCCACAAGCAGAACTTATTATTAATCCCTTTTAACAGAAAAGTGTTAAAAACATAGTTTTTATTTCTAGTCCTCAAGATATGTATGCCTATTTTCTATTATTTGTGTGTGGGATAGCAATAAAAACTTCATGTGTTCCTGTTTGACAAATCCTCCAATTTAACTCTTGCTGAGAAGTTGATGTGGAGACACCTGAGCTGATACTTCAGAAGAGCACATTTAACTCAGACCACAGCCACTCATTTATTTTTGTTCTTCGTGAGAGATTAAACACATAATGAATGGAGTAGTGTTGAGGTGTTGCTTTTCACCAGTTCTCAATAGCTGAGTACAACGGAGGCTGTGTGGGAACAAAATTCAGTTTTGGCTTTTGTTAGCAGTTGTGCCAACATTAAGGCTTCCAAGGACCTGCCTCCTGCTCAAATCTCCAGGTATGAAGCACCACTACTGGCAAGAAACCTCAGCTTTGCATCTGACCAAAACTGATGATTTAATATGAGAAAATGCCAGGAAATATCAGTTAGTCTAGTTACTCTTCCTCCCTCTACTCCCAAAGTTGTCTGCAAAACATGATTTACTGTAATCCCAGGAAATGCCAGTGAGTAGTTCTGCCTTAGAGATGCTGTTCCTCCAAATTCCTTTGATTATTAATGCTGCCTCTGTGCAAGTCACACACCATTCAGGACCCCCAAGGCTTCCTTTACCTTCCTTTATCTTTTTATCACATTATTAATTTTCTACAAATTATAGGTAAACTATGGACTGAACATTTTAGTGCTAGGACTGTGATTTTGTGCCTGTGTGTGTTCAATACAGTTGTTTTGATTCACTTCCACACCACACAGAAAATCCCAGCACAGAATGCATTGGCAGTGATTTTAGATTGCAGGGCATTTTACAGCTCAGCATTTTGGCTGAACAAATGAAGGAGGGACAACACATATGTTATTATTGCCTCTAGTCTGAACACCCAAAAAGTGACTCCTGAGGAAATCACTGCCTTTGCAGTCAGAGGTAAAATTACACACCACCACCACTTTTAACTGGCTTCTTGCTCTTGGTAAATTAAGGGAGGGAAAACAAGATATCTCAATGTGTTTTTTTGTTTAGTATAAATTTTCCAACAAGTGGATTCTGGAATAATCACAACCTGGGAATCATGATGTAAGTACAAATAAAATTACTTTCCAAACCATCTGTGTGCATACAAGTTAATCGAGTTCTAGTTGAGCCTTTTTTTGTGAATGCTCTGTGAAAGAGGCAAATTGTGTTCCTTGACTGAATAAAAGCACAATGAAAGATGATTAAACAGTGATTTTTAGGTGAAAGACAATACTATAGAAATGAAAATCCCTCTTGCTCTTAAGAAAAATGAGGTCCAAAATGCTTGTGAAATCAAGTTCTGAAATCAGAATTCTCCACTAAGTCATATTTTGAGAGATGATCAAATTGTTCCATATCACCAGCCTATTTATTGCTAAAGAGATGATTGACATTATAGTACCTATTGCCCACAATTTTGCTCTGGTATTACAGTGTTCTTGTTACCACAAGGTGAAAATTCCCATTTCAGAAGAAATCCTCAAATCTATCTTAATTCTTATTTTGCTGATCAATATTTGTTTTTTGGATTCTGTTAAACGACAGATTTTCACTGCTATTAACTCCATTATCTTGAGAGTTAGATGATGTGTCTCCACTGAGCCAGAGAACAGACAGATTTCTGCTTGCCAGGTTCTCTAGTCTTTGTTTCCCAAGTCACAATAGTTTGTTTGTTCTAACACAAAAAACTTCCAAGGATTTTACACCTATTTCCCATGTAACTTAAGAACTTTAGGGGACTATTTCTCTGGGCAATTAACTGCTTTGTGGAGAATTTGCACACATCTCTGTTGATAAACACCATTTCTCCAGTATTCCATTTTAATAGGGAATTAAAAACAACTCATATGGAGAGGCCTTTGTCTGTGGTTATACAAGTAGGACTCTAATGTATATGAAGTTTGTTGTAAAGTTGCTGCTTTTCATTCCTTTAATGGTTCTGCAAAGTGGACATACTTTCCTGTTTATGTAGTGGTATGGCCAGAATTTTTTCTGTACCCCAGCATAGATGGCTCCCCCCACACACAGTCCCAGGATTTGGTCCTTTATTTTGAAAATGTAATCTTTTTTTCAGTATTGTCAATGGCCCTTGCTTCATAGGCCACCACTATACAAGCTTACTCATTTTTCACTGATCTATTTGCTGCACTGAAATTAGCTCACCAATAAGTGTCTGTCACCTCTCTGGGGGACACTCTGTAAACAGCCATTAACTAAAATGCACACAAGCATGTAAGCATGTAAATACATAAACAAAGACCTTTTGAAAAACAAAGTGATTCTTTGCTCCAAGAGAATTTTCTTCTGTTTCTGTACTTGAAAGTTAGGAGATATGAATATAATTAAGGAACAAAGTAAGCAGAATGAGTAATTAAGATCGTTTGCTGTCCTGAGGCTGAGCTCTCCTGATGACCTGGGTGACCTGGTTATGAAGCTCCATATTTTTCAAAATCCAGGTGTTTTTGTGCTCACAGTGCTAAAGACAGGATTCTAATTATTCATGGGTTACTGTCACCATGCATGCCTGCTAATGGAAAACACACAGGATACAAGGAAATGTGCAGTAACTTGGGTGCCTAACAGCTTGGAAAACAGCCATTCACTTGTCAAGTTCTTCATGGAGAGTAGCTGGAAGCCTTGTCAGCCACACTTTGTTCTCTAATGTACCTAAGCTTTGTTTATTGCTACTTTCTCAGATAGACAGGTACAGCTCAACTTGAATCTTTTCTTTATGGTTGGTGTTTTTTGTTTGTTTTGTTTTGTTTTGTTGTTGTTGCTTCAGATTGGAGGGTTTTTGTGGTTTTTCTTTTAGTGCAAACAAGCATGTCATCACTGTCGTTTTTCCATCTGGAGTGCACAATCTAAGATTACTGGGACAGCATTTCTGGCCACAGAATGATCTTAGTGCTAGTGATACAAATCATTTTACCTTGCCAGCAATGAGTTAGAAATGTCTGGACTTTAAATCAGGCATGTGGCAGTAGTATAGAGCATGCATGCTGTACAGGATGTCCTGAGGGCTGTGAGATCAATTCAGCTTTGCTCAGCCGTGTCAACAGTGACTATCTAAAGATGCTGACATGGCTCAGCTTGATAGGTTGAAGAAATTTAGCTGCTTTGATAAGGTTAAAGGGGGAATCTAGGCAAGAATAGAAAACAAAAGAAAACACCGCTTAGAAGCTTGACTGCACACTGCAGTAACCCATTGATGACTGACAATAAAACCAGTGTAAATTACCTTTCCTCCAGAAAAAAAAAAATTAACAAGCTGTGGATGGAAAAGGATTCAGCTGGTCTCTACAATCCTTCCTGCTTTCTGGTGTTAGCCAGTGACACCAACAAAACCAATTACATTGCTGTTCCTGTCTGTATCATAAGGCCTGTCAGTGTTATGGGGCTGACAGCTTCAGAAGGAGCTGCCTCCAAAATGCAAAATTTTATCCTGAGTTAAAACTTTTCTACTGGAAAAGAACTCAGCAAATAGGTTTAGGGATTTAAAAACATTTTCTTTTTTCTGTAGAAAAATCAAAGCAGTGTAGATTTGATGTAGATGTAAATTCTGTAGAAGAATCAAAGCAGTGGCTTATCAGAAAAAAAAAAGGTGATAGAGAGGCAGGGTAAAATTGGAGGCTCACCTAATCAGTGCAAGGGTCTCCATGGTAAGACCTTTGATAAATTGGTTTCAAATCCCTTTTTGTATGCACACAGTTCAAGTATGTTCTTGAATGTTTTAAAGAGTGCATCGGTTTTCAGTCTATTGACTTGTTTTCTAAATGAAAGTTAGTTTTTTTCTAAAGAACTTACTAATACAGTGTTACTCTTGAAATTACTTTTGTCTGTGTTTTTACCTCAAAAAAAGAAAAAAAGAAAAAATACATTCTAAAATTTGTCCTTTTTAACCATCCACCACAGAATGCAACATATACACAGGCATATTAGAGATCTGCCTTTACCAATTACAGGAATTAAGCCCGTCCAAAATATTTAATTTCTTTTGGTTTTTGCTAAAGCTTGTGTCCTTTGGACCATTTCTAGATTTGTGGTCTGCAAAGAATAACAAGCAGAGAAACCATGAAGCATTTGATGCTTGTCACAGACCAGGCTGGCCTTTGTGAGTCCTGACATTTTTTCCTTGCCTGACAGAACATGGTACAGGGAGAAATGCTAACCAATAGCAAGCTGCAGTTAGCAAAATTGCCAGTTAAAAGTGGGAAATAAAGTTACAGTTGCTAAATTATATAATAATTGAATGTTGGAAGGTTTTGAATGGAGAAAAAACTATGGAGAAGTGTTAGGAGAACATTGAGACAGGAAGGAAATAATTTTTAGGGAGTTGCAGGAAAGGTCAAGTAGGTGTAACCCAACTTTGAATAACTAGTACAGAACTGTGGACACTGCAATACTTTGTGAGGAGCAAAGTGAAGAAAACCTGTGTTTTTGAGACTGGACTGGACTGGATAAAATTATGTGGAAAAAATGGAGTATTGGCAGAAACTTAGGGATGCATGCTAATCTCTTTTAAATATGTCTATGATGGGAAAATCCTTGTGAATCTAACAACCTCAAGTATTGAAAATGTAGATTATTAAGTTCTACAAAACAAAAAATCAGAGTTGTTAGGCAGAAATATGGATTGGAACTAAAATGCTTAGGATCACACAGTGTCATATTTTGTTCAATATTATGTTTCTAGGAGCAGCCAAATCACAGTCATTTCAGAGTTATGATAAAATGTCGTTAGTCATGCTGGTTATAATTTGGGAGAGTGAGTCTTTTACTGATGTAAGAGGTTGAAGTAGTGTTTTTATGGTGAACTATCAGCTTAAATTCACATGGTGCATACTACCAGCCTATTCAGACTAACTTTGATAGAGAGGTTTATGAGCTTGTTCCATTCACTTTTTAGAGATTAATGTTTATTGCCTTCTTTTAATGGACACTGCAGTGCAGGAGGGAACACTTTAATTGGATAAATTCTAATTTTGGCTGGTTTTTTTCTACTGGAAACTCTGAAGCAAAGCAGGTGGCATTGTTCCCTGGAGATCTAAGAGAACCAGAAACTGAAGCTAAGCATGAATTAAATCTGTTAGAATAAATTTTGGGGAATATAGCTCAGTAGGAAATAATTCTTGCTTTGTTGTCTTCAGACTAAAAGTTACAATGGTTCATGTATTGTGCAAAGTGAGGGTATCTCTCAAATTCAATCACTTAAAAAAAATTGTTTTATTTTATGATAGCCAGAGTGTGGTGCTGGCCTTCAGAAAGCAGGCTGGGCATCTGGAAGCAGGTGCCCTTGTAATTGGAATGACAACCTTGCCACTGCTTAAAAAAAGAAAGAGATGTTTACAGCCATTGCAGGGAGTGCATCTTGTAGGAAAGCTTGGCCCTGATGCCACATCTCTTTTTGTTGGGTAAATTTCAGGCAGCAGGAGAGTCACAAAACAGAACAGAATATGCTGTGACCCTGTCCATTGAGGTTCTTGAATTAGTTTTCTACCATTTCCCTACGTTGCAATGAATCTTCTGATATGAAGAGTCTGACATATCACTTAAATGCTCTGAAGATCAATCAGTCTTCTCACCCAAGAAAACACTGATGGGGTCTGCATCATGTTTATCAAAATGCTTATGTTTCATTTGGTCTCAAATTTCTTGTTACAAAGAAAGAAGAATTATGAGAAAAGGGTCATTAGTCCAAGTTTCATTTGTTTCTTTTGTTTGTTTGATTTAAGTTCTTACCATTTCCATGTCAAAATACTGCATTTATATATTGATGTCGTTATATTGTTTGTTTCTCTCTGTGTGTAGCATATATTCTCATGTTGACTTCCCATAATGTTAACCCCTAAAATAATGATGCAATTATGACTTAGTGTTGACTCTTCAAAAATGTTTCAATACTCCCAATTCCATCCCAAGCTGCCACTAGTTTTGTGAATATACTTGGTTAAGCAACTTCATTGCTTTGCATGTAATATTCCTCTTGCAAAATGCAGGTAATGATGTCTGCCTCTTTTGTTGATGCTATATTGGAGCAAGATAATGTACATACATACTTTAAAAATAGCAAAGGCTTGGCATTCTCATAGCTGAGACATTCAAGTTGAAAGCAGAATTTAAAATGTAAAAATCAGTGAGGAAGTATGGCTGGAAACATATTTAAACACACTGACCTAAAATATAACATGCAAAACTGCTGTCTAGGTTTTATTATCTGGGATTTTTACCTGGGACCCTAGAGATGTGCTGCAGCAATTCCCGCCTCTGAGAATAATTTCATTCTAGATGTAATCCCATTGTCTTTGTCTTGATATGTGTGATTCTATAGAGATACAAATGCATGTACAGCTATCAGAATTTATAAAAGTAACTGTCAGGAGCAGGGGGTGCCAGTCACACCAACACACATTTCTGTTTTATTTCTATAATCCTTTAGACAATCCTTGTTTATTTGTCCAATCCTGTGTATTTTTAGGGCTCATATAGCACTTCCCACAGTAGCAGAACTGTGACATCCCAGCACTGACACTTCCCATTAATTTGAAAGGAGCAGCTGTATTAGCATTTTTAGAACTTTGTCCACTTTTGTGGGAACCTATCTTAGCCTTCTTTTCACATTCATTAATTTAGCCCAGATGAAGAGGTTTTTGTAACTCTTGTTTTTTAAATCTGCCAACTTTTTTCTCTGAGATTTCTTCACTCCATTTTTTCTATTTTCTTGGCTCCTTTTGATTTGGTGCAAAATCACATAAATGGTGCATTTTTGGAAGTAAGTCCAAGATATTTAATTTAACATTGTGCTTTGCCTAGATTCCACCTCTCCTCCCGTGTTATGTCATTGTTTTTAGTAGATGATTTTAAGAGTGTCTTGAGCATCCTAGTGCAGCAATTGTTCTTTTGGATGATGCAGCACAACTCTGAAAGGTGTGAAACTGCCATTTAAACTGGCATCAGCTACGTGTGTACCCATGGGCACCAAAGAGCTTTATTAAAACTCCGGTTGTTGCATGTCAGATAATATATCCAGGAAGAAACAACATGAAAAGATTGCTTAAATGATCAAAACAGAAAAGATGAATAATGACACAACACTGAGAATTTCTGTTTATTAAACCAGTAACAAAGCACACTTCTCAGTTCTCCTCAAACAGACCCTGTCAGGAAAACAAAGCAAGTCAAAACCAAGCAGCACAGAAAGATCTTCTTTCTCCCAGTTTTGATCCTTTGCCTGCTACTTTGAAGTGTGTGTTGCATAATAGCTTGAACGAACTGTTAGTATTTTAATTATTTAAAAGGTCATCAGTGTGTGGGTGAGCTATGCTAAAAGCTAGAAAAAGTTTTTCAAATCAAACTACAGGCAAACCCATAAAGGATAGCTGAAGAGAAGAAACAAACCTTATGGAAAAGTCTGCAAGAAACCACTGCCCTTGACTCATTCACTTGCCTGTGGCATTGAAGAACTACTTTGGATCTAACCATGTTTACAGTCTCAGCATTCATATTTCCTTATTTAATAGCATATAACTTGTTTAAATGTTATATATCCATCTGCTGAGCCATTTATTTAATATGCAGTTTCCTTTGCTAATTTTAGAAGCTGCATGGTAAAGTTTTTTTTCTGAAGATGAAGGATGACCTATAATTACGACTTGTGTCAGAGCATGTGCCAGTTTTAATTAGAAAGCAGGAGTTAGTTCAGAGACCAAAGTATTCTACACTTCTAAAAAATGTAAAGTAAATTTAAAAAAAAAAAAAGAAAAAAAATGACTGAGTGTGTTGTGACTACTACTGACAGAAGAATGTTCAATTGCTGTAGAACTGAATTTCCATATTTCCATAGAGTAGATGGCAATCCTCCTCTTAACTAGGATGTCTTCTCTGCAAAAAGGAGATCATGTTTTATGATAAAAGTAGTGCAGCCTGATACTCTGAAATACCTCAAAACCATAGAGACAGAAGCTTACATAGTGCTTGAAAGGACTTGCTGAAGACAGTGCAAAGAAGTATTAGAAACTCAAAGTATCAAATAGAAGTAAGGTATTACAAGCAGTTACATAACGATGGTAGTTGAGTGTTTTCCTTTCTTAACAATCCCTGAAAACTAAGTCTGAAACATTGTTTGGTTTCCCATTAGGACTCACACTACATTTTACAGGAAGAGAGGCACAAAACTTATCTATGTTTTCCTAAATCTTTGATGTGTTTCAGATAGTTCCAATAGAAAGATTTAAGTGGTCAGGTCAAGCTAAACCCGTTCCTAGAGCTCCTCCACAGGCATGGATGCTTAGCATCATTGCTTCAGGTCTGGCCCATCTAACTGTCACAGATACTATTTTCTTCCTTAATTTGTTCCTGAAAAATGGCTACTGGAGAAATATTTCCCATGAGAATTAATATAATTGCAGGAGTGGGGGGTGGGAGGGATGAACAGAAGGTGCAGATTACTTAAGAGAAGGGTGAGGAGGATGGGGAAAGCAGGGGCAGGGCCATCAGCTGTATTCTGAGGAACAGGGTTTTCTGAGCAGATCACAGAGCTAAAATACCTCAGATGCTTCACCTGTGCAACTGAACACACTGTGTGAATCTTTCAGAATAAGCATTTTTGGTGTCTCTAATTGCATTATGGCATTTCCATAGTTGCCATCATCTTCAGATGAACCATGAGTAATTAAAGGCGAAGGACAGAAAAACAGGGTAATGATAATGATAACAATGATAAAGTCCAAAACAACAGTAAGAGATGCCATTGATATTGGGGTGCTGTTGCAATACAATTGCTTGTCTGTGCTCCTCTCTCCAAATATAAACCCGTTTAAAGCTCTATTTTGCTCTTGTACTTGCATTGCAGAAAAATAACCATATCTGTCTAGGGAAAGAAATCAGTTCTCCATTCTTTTAAATTCAGACAATGAAAGACAATTAAATTTCGTGGTCTTCCCATTTTGGAGAACTACCTGGGTCCTCCCTCTGCAAATGGGGGGTCAGTGGAGGACTTTTGCAGTGGGTCTGGGCACACAGATTTCACCAAATCTTTTAGGAAGTGACTTGACTTCTCCAGGTGTTAAGTCCAGGAGAGTATCTGATGTGAAGGTTTCCTGTGAGGTAACCACAATGGTTTCATGATAATTTTTGGTCAAGGGTTTGAAGACCAGGTTGGTGTGAGTATTACAGAGAAACAAAGTGCTATGCGAGAAGTGGAGAGTGAAGAAAGGCTGCAAATGTCACCAGAGTGGAAGCATGATGGGTGAGACATGGGAATTTGGTGGAGAGCTCAGAGAGACATAAAGGAAAATACAACCTTTTCTTATATACCCCTGGGTTTATACTATGGTGAGCATCCACATCTAATACTCAAAAAAATGTCCTGCCTTTTAACTGAAAAATGGCACACAAGGTCAGAGAGGTGTTGCTCTTTGCCTCTGACTGTTTCTCACTGAATGACCTATTGGAAGGTACAAGAAGAATACAGAGATATTTATCTCCTTAAAACCCATGTATGTTTTAATCCTTCTACCATAGACTATTGTGCCTAGGGTCTTATGAATTTCTTTTTCAAGGTGAAGCTGCCTTTCTTACAATGAAATTTAAAAATAGTCATGAACTACTTACATTTCCTCTCTGCTAAGCAATCTTGCACAGCTCAGTGGGGTCAGTGGGGTCATATTTTCCAGGTTCTAAGAAGAAGCTTGATGTGCACAGATTTTCTGCTGTTAAAAATGATCACCTTGCACCTACATCTGGATTGCAGAGCAGGTGTTTTATTCAGCTCATTCCATACGCCCCAGCCTTCCAGCAGTGCATGACAGGGGACTGCAAAACAGGTCCCTCCCAGCTGCTACATTCTTCCCCAGGGAAATCAAGGCAAGGAAAACAATGCACACCTGCAATTCTTTCTGGCACAGGGACAGTATGTGGCCAGCAGACATCACACATCTCACGGGACAGACATAACAGGGAGTGAATGAACCCAGCACTGTAGTTGTGCCCCTGTGACTTTGTAAGATTTCAGACTTCTGCTGAGGCAGCTTAGCTATTTAAAGATGAATATGCTCCTAGTGTCTGCCTGCTTTGCCTTCCTTCCAGCTCAATTCCCTGTCAGACTTGTGTTGCAGGAACTTGATTTTGTTCAGCTGGAGCAGCTGTTCCAACAGTTGAATCAGAAATCTCCTCTTGTCATGTGTGATCATTGCCCTGTTCCGCACAGAGGTGTGCACACACACCCCTGGAAGCCTGCTCTGTCAGGCACACAGCTCCTCTGTCTCCTTACACTTCAGGCTAAACTTACCTAGAGACTTGAACCAATCTCCTCCATCTGACAGACTCCAGAATGACATAACACACAGGATAACACATGGCAGAAATATGCAGTGGAATAAGAAGACTTACCCATTTGCATAGTATCAGAGCAGAATGATATCTGGATGGGCCATCTGACCCCTTCTGCCACTGCACAGTTTTGCAATAAATGTTTGTGCCTGAAAAATATTCTCTCCTCTAGCTTTTCTTTCATGTTTAAAAAAGGAAAAAGAGCACTTGGGTTGTTCCTGATTGTCTCCAAAAGTCCATAACTGAATTTTGACAGGAAAAGTTGTCAAGTCTGGAAAAAGGTATTTTTTTCTTGACATTTCTGTCAGCGTATATGACCACCATTTGCCATGGGAAGAGAGGTTAACTGTTGTCTAGAGGAGTTCAGGAATGGAGTATGCTGTGCCAAGAGGGATGCTGAGAGATGAAATGGGACTGAATAATTACACATATGTTTTACTTTCACAAAAACCAATAAAAAGTAGACATGCTCACCAAGGAACATGCCTTGTGGACTTTCTGTGTAATGGAGATAATTAGGGAAAACTGTGAAGCAAGAAAATTAATGACTGATCAATTAACCTCCCCATTGTTATCAAAATGAGTTACTTAAACCAGAGTTCCACTCAGTGCAGCAGCTGCAGGTAACAACAATTTCATATTCAGCTTGCCAAAGACCTGGGAGGTCTGAGGGATTCAGAGGCACCTCTGGAGCTCTGAGCATCTTGAGGGCCAAGAGCAGTGTGATTTGTGGAGGTGGCAGAGCTGATGGCAGCCAGCAGCTCAGGACATGGTGCTTGCTGCTGGGTCATCTGGCTTCTAAAACACAGCACCATTTTCTGCCTCTGAACTGATTTACCTCATGCACTTCAGGAGGAATATGGTCTCAAAGACCTATTTTGGTTTTCAAGTCCCCTTGAGAGGCAAACTAGAGACCCCTGGTTTTTTTTTTGGTTTTTTGTTTGTTTGTTTGTTTGTTTGTTTCTAAGCAACGCTTTTGTCCACGAATCATCTCAGTACTTCGCAGGCAGTGAAGGTCTGAGAGCTAAAAAAATATAGCCCCATTATACATAAACTAAAAAACCCCAGAGGTTTCTTTAAGCATCACACAGATTATTTAGGGGAGAAATCCAAATTTCAGGATTGCAGCACAGCTGGTCTAGCACAGAGCATTTTATTTTTCATAAGAGTTGTAACTGGCTGCATATTTTAACAATCCACATTTTGATGCAATAAGACCTAAAGCAGTGAGTAAAAAATGGAGATGCTGTAAGTTTTAGGAGGATTTCTGGTCATTTGTACATCAAGTCTCTGCTCTCAGATTAGCCATGTTCTAGCGTTGAGCAGGACCAGGAGAAAATTGGGATTTCCATGGCATTTTTCTGGCTAATAATGCTTTGAGTCCTATTGATGAAATGTTATAAAGGAATAGTGAATTCGTTCAAAACCAGTCCTAGATTTTAGTGGTTTTAGTAGTACAACATATTTAGGAAGGCAAATTTTTACACTGTACTTAAAAAACTTGGATGTACAAGGCTTAGGGCTCTAGAGAGAAGAAATTAAGACCTCAAGTATGTAGAGCCAAACTGAGGGCCAAAAATCACCATCTCTAGCTTTATGCTGTCCTAGGGGTCAGCTCCTTGTTTGTCCTGGCACAAGGCTGCTTGTAAATTTGTTAACATAATATGGTACAGAGATGCCTATAATTCCGTTTTGGAGTATTTTTCACCTTTGCCCTTATTCACAATAATTTTCATTGTTTAAGAGAGCAGATGATGACTCATAGGGTGCAAATGAATAATGCACTGTGCTGTCAGCCTTTTGGTACATTTACCGGAGTAGAAAGTCAATTTTTCCTTACCTTCAGCAAGCAAAGGAGCCTAAAAAGCTACAAAAAATACACAAGCACACACATACAGCCCCCATCTCCAGAGTAAAAAATAAAGAAATACAGAGAAGTTTGCTGCTTTCCTGCAACCACCATAATTTAACCTTTCTGGCTTTTCAGCTTCTCTGGGAGAATTTTCTCTCCCTTCATATTCACAGGACTCCAGGGTGCTCCCACATATATCTTGTGAATGATTCAGGCCAGAAAGAGAGATTAAATTTAGACGTGGTAAACTAACCTTCTAGTGATACCCACCAAATGTGGTAGTGACTCTGTTTACCTGACACCTCCTGCATAGCGTGAAGGGGTGAGGAAGTACTCTTCCCCTACAGAGAAGGTCACCAGTCACAATGGGAGCCAAAGTGCTCTTTCATATTTGGAATTTAATGTAATAATCAAGATTTTATGGAACTTCTTTATTTCAACCCTCCTAGTTTAATTCAAACTTTCAGAATTACTTAGTCATGCAGTCATAGTAAAAATTGAACCATTTCCACCAAACACTTTTATTTTACCAGAATTCCAGGGATAGAAATGTGCCATCAGAGTTTTCACAGCCAGTCCTATTCCCTGGTGGTGTGTTTCTGCTCTTTCAAAGGCAATGTGACAGGAATCCTGGAAGCTATTGCTTAGGATGGAACCGTTGATAAATATGGTAATTTGGGTGGAAGAGGTGACTTGAGGATACCATAAGCCTGAAAACTCAAACCACCCCAGCCTTTGTAGTACTGCACTCAGAGCACAGAACAAAATTGTGAGTGTACACTCAATCTTTTCTAAATACAATATTGTTAACTGGTTGATGCTGCTGAAGTTTCTGTTTGTTCTCATTGCTGACATGGCCAGTCTGCAGCCAACTGTAATGACAGAGAATTCTTGGCCTCTCTTTAGTTCATAAACCTTTTGTTACATGCCACTTGTCACTAGAGTTCAATTAGTTTAGTCTGCTGTTAGTAATGTGTGATTGTTTTTCCTCTTGTTTCACTGGAGTTCTTAGTACAGATAGGTTGCTTTTAGCTCTGTTCTGTAACTTAAGAGCTGCTCATTTTAGAAAGGAGTAGGGGTGTGTTAAGTGAACCAGAGTGCCAGCTTTTAGAGAGCTGTAGATGGGCTCAATTTTTTGTTTTTTCCAAGACAAGATCCATCACAAACCACTCTTAAAGGAAATCTATAAGCATGAAAATTTTCTGTAACACTCTTTAGCCTGTAGTCAGAAGAAGCATACACTTTCACAGTCCTAATTTAATTTGCCCTAACATGCTTATCGTTGTCTGGCTTTCTCAATAAATTCATAGCTGCTTTAAGTATGTAAATTTTTCTTCAGTGATGGACACAGGTTAGCCAGGCCAATGTAAATATTTCTAAAAAGAGTACAAAACAGCACTGTTATTGAGATGAATATTTATTATTTGTGAAATTCAGGAATTCTGCCTGAATTTTCACTCAGATCCTTTCATTGGAAGCACTTAATTCTGAACCTTCTACCTTCAGGTAAATAGAAGGCCCTCCTGGAATCTGGCTCATTTGAGACCCGTGTTTCCTATTCAGTCTTGAAGCATATAATTACATTCAGTTATGCTGCTTTTTCATTTCCCCTTCATCTGAAAACTCTGAATCAATTTATATTTCCTTATTTCTCTCTATCCCACCCATAACTCCCTCCTTTAACTTACTGCATAATTGATACCCTTTGCATTGACCTCAGACGTGTGCCTTTTTTTGTTGTTGTGTAATTTAGGCTTGGAGAAAGATGTGAGCCTTCTGTCAAATTGTTGCCTCACATCAGATGGACGATTATGCTGAAAAACATCTTGAAGTTGTGTTATTTAAGCTCAGCACGTAGAGGAGCCTAGACTGTGTTACAACTGCACACACACACACAAGCACCCACAGCCCATCTCCAGAGTAAGAGAAAAAGTAGTGTAGAGCTGTTTAACTCTTGGTATTTCATACGTGGTTACCTAAAAAACCAAAAAAAATGTTTGACTCTATTGAAAGGATTTTTACTGAGGCTTCCAAAGTCAAATACTTTCAGGAAACATCACATTGGATGAGAAGTCGGAACGTGTCTGTGTACATGTACGTCCTCAACTGCCTGATGATGATATGTGTAATGGATGAACTTTATAAGCCAAGGTCTCTGCTCTGTTCAACAAATGGGTGAATTATGTTCAGGGAATTAGGCAGGAACACTTTTGAAAACAGCTTTTATCTGTAAGATGCCTGCTGATGTATGGCAGAAAGAAGTGGCCTCTCTTGAGGGAGGATGGGGCTGCAGACACACAGTTGTGTAGCTTTCAGTGCTCTCTTGGAGAGCTATAGTCTACTAGGGGCTCTGAAGCCAAATTTCCAAAAACTGTCTGAACTTCAGAGTCCCAGTTCTCTGTGCATTCAGTAGAGAGATGTGGTGGTTGACAGACAGCTCCAAAGACAGATGTCTGCATGTTTGAATAATTCTCATTATGTGTTTCTCACTTCCTGGGTGCACAAATTTAGCCTTTAAGGCTATTCCTGGGCCCAGCTAAAAACTTTTGAGAGTTGTTGTCTGAATGCATAATGTGCTATGGAAAGCTAAATCCTGTGAATAACCAGACTTACACATTTTAAATGTAACTTGAAATCAGCAGAGACAATTCCACATCAGAACAATTCCACATCCACTGCCTTACCTCTCCCAGGAGCTAGAGAGATTAAATTATTGCTACTTGCATGTGACAGAAGTGTGCTCCACAGAAAAGCCTGTGTTGAAATATCTACATCTCTAATCAGAAAAACTGAAGAGCATGCAGTACATGAGTCACAGGACCATGCACTGCACAATAAAAAAAAAAGGAACATTGTTTAATTGCTATGGGAGGGGCCCTGGGGCAGGAGTGTACAGCAGCACCAGTGTTCATGATATAAGGAAGCCACATGCAGGAGGTATTCTGGTGGGCATGTAGTCCTGTAAGAAGGGATGCAGAAGAGAGGGAGGCTCTTCCAGCAGTGACAAATGCCTTCACCCAGAATCCATTTGCTTTGAAGGTGGGGATACATTCACAGGACACAACTAGATGGATAAAAAAATGGTTAGAGGATGGGTCCCATGAGGTAGGCTCTAATAGATTCACTCTACTGGTGTACCTGCAACTACCTACCAGAGCAGGGCTCTATCCTGGGGACCATCCTGCTATCTTTATTGATGTTTTAGATTGGATGATGGTGTGTACTCTTACCATGTTTGTAGGTCACAGAAGATTGGAAAGGACTGCTTCATATGCTTGAGGGCAGAATTGCCGTCCAGAGGGACCTAAACAAACTGACAGGATTTTTATGAAATTCAGCAAGGACAAATGCACAGCTCTGCACCTGTGAATAAAAAACCCTGCCATAAAACATAGTCTGGGGACTGACTGCCTGGGGAGCATCTCTGCAGGAAAAGACCTGAGGATCTTTGGGAACTTCAGGCTGAGGATGAGCCAGCAGTGTGCACTGCCTGCAAAGAAAGCCCAAAGTATCTAGGGTGGTATTAACAAGAGCACAGGCTCTGTCACAGTAGATTTGGGAAAGTAATTATGCATTTCTGCTCAACACTCATGGCACTACATTTAGAATACTGTGACCTTCTCTGCCCCGCCCTGCCCATTGAAGAAAAGACATTCCTAAAGCAGAGGAAGTTCAGCAGAGAGCCACCATCAGGGACTTGAGCACTCACCCTGTGAGGAGGAGCTGAGGGAGCAGGACTGGCTCAGACTGCAGAAGAAGCAAATTTGGGAGCACCTAACAGAATCCCTGCCCCCACCAGGCACCTATGGGGAGGTTGCAAAAGGCAATGGGCATAATAGAATGAGAAAAAGTTGAGGCTAGGTTTAAGGAAACTCCTTTTTTAAAAAAGAGGGAGTGGACCAGGTTGCCCAGAGAGGCTGTAAGCAACAGCACACAGCACACTTGTCTTACAGTTGACCCTTCTTTCAGTTGGATGGGAGACTTTCTGAAGTCTCTTCCAAGCTGGTTTTTTCCATCACCTTATGACTTAAGGAATGCTAGAGTCTGAAGTGGCATTGAACAGCATAGGTATGTGAGTACATAGTACATAGGTATGTGAGTAAATAAATAAAAATTCACTGAATTATGAGACTAAATCCAAACACTGAATAGCCTCTAACTCACTGAGCACTATTGATGCACTGCTTCAAGAAAGGCCTGGATCCAAAGCACAGATAAAGTGTGCAGATATCTAATTACTGGGTAATAATAAATTTGTCCAAAAAGGACAAAATGTTTGTTTCATATGTGGTCTGAATTCCATTATTTCCTGACTTTGAGAAGCTTGACTTTTCAGCTTTAATGTCCTTTCAACAGAGCTTTCATGTAATAGTCTATAAACAACTCAAGAGGTTCTGCACTGAAAATGTGTTTAGATGCTTGCTTTATCGTCGTGCAAGAGGTTCCTCTCCTTGACAGATTGTCGTACTGATATGGCTTGCTTTCTTTGTACTTAATCATGCATGAAGCATAAACAGGGTGAAGGGTGTTTCATTTCAAAGTCTATGAATGGTAATATTGCTGGCTGCTGTGCTAGCCAAGTGCATTAGGATGTTATGCACTCTGTTGGTTCAAGTGGCAAGCTTCTAAGTCCCAGGAGATAAATGCCCATATTTTTTTTCCCTCGTGTTGGTCTCTGCCAACTGGACCTGTGTCAGAATGGTTTTGGACCAATCAATGCTTCTGTATTCTTACTTACATCAATCATCTTTTCTATTATGAGTCATGTCCCAAAATCCCTGTCTACACAAAACTCTCATTGACATCATCAGAAGCCTTTGGGACAGCAGGGCTTGATAAAACAGTAACAGTTAAAAACAGGGAGTATTTCAATAAAATATAAAATACAGCTCTACATTTAAACAAAAGTTCTCCTGGTACATGAGTAAGGAATTTACCTGCCCCATATCTCTTCTGTAGTTCTGCAGAGTCTCTGTTGCTGGTAGCCTCTGCTCACCTTGGCCCAGTGCATGCATGGAGCTGGTGAAACCCATTCTTCTGCTAAGGAGCTGGATATACAGCATGGCTGTGAACGCTACATTTCATACAACTATTTCTTCATAGAGTAAATAAGGGTTACTTTTGTGGGGCTGTGTGTGTGTGGGTGTGTGCGTCTAGGTATGCATGCATATGTGTGCAACGTATGTGTGCAATATGCTCCCATCCTGCAAGAGAGGTAGACATCTGCTAAACTGAAAGCACTCTTTCTTTACTGCTTCTTCATCTGCTAACACAGAGCAACAGCAATGACATGAGCAAGGTTTGCAGAGATGATTACTATAAATTATCCTACTCTTAGGTGGCAGAGTGTCTCTCTTACCAAAAATTATGTGCACTGGAAAATATTATTTATATCATGTCAATTCATCTCTCCTCTTATTTCATCATACCAGAAAGATTCACCTATCAAAATAAAACATTTTTGTTTTGTAAAAGAAGATTTTTTTAATAATGAAAGCATTCGATTTTTGTCACATTCTGCTGCCACTGGTTTTGAACAGAAATATTTTCAGGGAATGAACCTGTACTTGGGGGACTTAAAGAAGCAGAGTGTCTCATGAGATTGGTATGAGATGTCACAGAATTGTTGTCACTAAAATTGCTTCTATTCTGTTCAAAATGGCACCTAAAAATAACATACAGAAGTCTTTCTCTATTTGCTTGCCTGTTTTCAATTGCTAAGATTTTCAAAATAATTGTATCACAACAACTGCAGTAGGCCCTTCTTACCCAGTATATACATTCTGACAAGGCCAGAGGAAGAAGACGTGGATTTTAAAAACTGAACTCCATTTTTCTAATCTAATTGCTGGTGACAGAAGGTTTCCCCGTCAGTAGAGAAGTATGATGCAGTAGTTTTTCAGCAGCATTAATAGCCATCCCAGCTCACTTTACATTTTAAAATATGATAGATATTTTTGACAGCTGGGACCAGTAGTTGAGGAGGTGTAAGGGTTGCGGTGATGTGACCATGCTCTTCCTGGTTTAAGACACATGGGTGTATAGGAACTGCCATCTCAACTGCTGGGAAGAAGTGAACCAGCCATTTCCAGCCCTAAAAATATGATTCTATGTAGCTTGAACAGAAGGACTGCATTTGGGAACTGGAAAATGTAAAAGCCATATAATTTAAGGATCAAGAAAAGAACAGGAATTAAAAATCCAGTATGACAGGTGACATATGGACACTTTAGTAGTCATAGTCAGAACATAGGAATTAAATTATGATTTACTAATGCTATTTTTGAGACATATGCAATTTAGTATAAAAATATTGTAACTGAATACCAAATGATATTTCTGGAATTAAACATTTTTCTGACTTCTTCTGAGCACAAGACACATTATTTATTAGGTTTTCTCAGAAGCATAGACA
Source organism: Chaetops frenatus (assembly GCA_013400775.1). Classification (NCBI taxonomy): domain Eukaryota; kingdom Metazoa; phylum Chordata; class Aves; order Passeriformes; family Picathartidae; genus Chaetops; species Chaetops frenatus. The sequence goes on from VZTR01011714.1 coordinate 461,136, forward strand.
TTTAACTGCTCATCCCTACTGAATAACATGTTTCATTTAGTACTTAAAGAGCCTACGTGCATGCAAAATTGATAACTACAACTGAGTTCACAAGCTGCTCAAAATGCAAAGATGCCCATTTTTCATGTTCAAATGCCAAGTGAAACCCAAAAAGATGCATTTTATGTATGACAGGTGCACACAGATTTTACAGATGCACCTGAGATCTCATGCTTTCAATAATTTGGCAGTAGATACAAAACAGATCAAAGGATCAAATATATCAAAAGTTGCAGGGCACTTAAATATCATCATGTAGTTTCTAGTGCTGTAAATGCTCTCTTGAGGTCCATGTGTATCCTGTAAAAGAAGTTGTTTGCTTCAACATGAGTTCAGTTGACACAGCCACTTTATTTGAAAGGTAAGATTTAAATACAAAGCTATTTTGTCTGATAACCCTTTTAATGATTTTTAAAAGTCCTTGGACAGTTGTGTATTTTAGAGAGCTATAATATACATAATACAATCTTCTGCAAAGAGCAAGAAAGTACATTTTTCAGCATTAGACCTAAAAGCACCTTCAGACATTCAGTGTAGGATTTTTCATTCTATTGTTAGTGTTTCTAGCTGTTTGTTAGAACACCATTGGGGTTACATGTCAAAGGGATAAAAGAAAAACGCTTATGAATACAGGTGGTCTTTTTTGTTTTCTTCAGCACTGGGAAAGCTCAGGCAAACCCCAGATGCCCAGGTGGTGCAATACCCTCAGCACCACCCTGGAGTCCCTTAGGGTAGGACAGGTTGCAGCAGGATCCCACCCCATTAGAAAGTCCCCTCCTGCCAAGTTCAGTCACTCCAGACATTAATATTTCATGGAGAAATACGATCATTTCTGAGCTGAGCAGATGGGTGAAGGAGCCTGTGGATAATATTTCATTGGTTAATTTTGTTTCGTAAATCTTCACATTTCCTTAATTTAAAAAAATCCAGACGTGAACAAAGACAAGGAAGACACACCTTGACACAAAATATCTCCACGTCCTCTTCTTACCTTGAATGGCAAGGGTAGGGACAGAATTGGAAGGCCCAGTCTAAACAAAGGAGTAAAAAGTCACATATTTAAACTGAATTGTCTGTAAGATCTTTTATTCCTTAGAGCTATTGCTTCATGCTTTCTGTGCATTCAGGTGAGTAGCAGTGTTACAGTGCATTAGCCACATTTTCTAATTCTCCTTTGTTCTCTTTTCAAACATGAACGCAGATTGTTGGATCAATCTAGATCTCTCCAGAGCCTTAGTGTGGCTGTTATATTCTGCATACTTCATCTGGCACTTCTCATACACACTGCCCAAGAATAAATGGGTCTTAAATGTGGCACTTCTTTTTCACTCCAGTGCTAATGGAAAGGGAAAGTATTCTTCTGACTGACAGAATAAAGGTCAGAAGCTGTGTGAAAATATGGCAGACCTGAAATGTGGGACTCAGATAAATCTGTGCCAGAAGTACTAAATTCACTCTGTTCACAACTATTTTACAGCATGAGTTGAACTTGCAGATTGCAGTTCCCTCATTACTTCAGGACTTTTTAAAAAGGTCTTTAAAAAACAGAGTAAGAAAGCTAGGGGATTTATTGGAGAATTTGCTGTGCAAAACCCTCTGTTGTATGAGAGGTCAAGCCAAATGATAGCAAAGGTTCTTTTTGGCTCCAAAATCAATAACTCTTTGGAATTACTGCAAAGACTTGGTGTACTACTGCCAAGCCTTCAAAAGAAAAAAATCTATTTTCTGTGCCCTTTTACTCACCCTGTCCACTTTGAAATTATACTGCTCATTGACAGAATTAATACAAGTGCAGTTTCCAATTTAATTGATGCAGCATTTTTTCAGTGGAGAAAATACAATTCTTTCTAGTAACTGATTTGTTACAAGTAAATAAAGGGTAATTATGTAGCCTGCTGTTCACTACACTAGACAATCCATTTAAGCTCCTTCTCTACAGATGTTTGAGCCTATACAGATGCTTGGCAGCAGACTGAGTGCATATTTACTGCCTATCTGCAGTGAGCAGGGACTAAAGTCACTAAATCTGCAAAATGTGGTAAG